>ML786242.1:512569-525684 GCA_009831015.1 Picea engelmannii | reverse complement strand
GATTAATATGTTATCCATATATGATCTCTTTAATTATTTTTAAAGTGCAACAATTACTTTGTTTCAGTTAATGAATTACAGATTTCTCTTCTTCGTTAATTGAATCATTTTGTATAGATCTTTGCATGCAGATTTATCTAACTATGAAGGTTTGTAAATAATTAGATTGTTGTAGTTTTTATGTCTTGTTTGTCCTGTAATTGTATCTGAAGAGCACAACAACTTCCCATTTACGAGAAGATCATGGAGAATCTGGTGCGGGTTTCCTCCCACCAAACAGCTAAATCGACCATCATACGCAGGACAAACCTGAAGCGTTACTTCAGGTCAGTTTGTTATTTAGTATTTAATAGTTGATTTGTTAGTATAATTTAAGTAGTTTAGTTAGACTTAGATCGACTAACAGAGCTGCTAAACCCATCAGGGTGGGTTATCCAAAACGGATTGGGTTATTTAGACAACCCCGGACTGGATCCACTCTTCTAGTTGGCGAGCGTTCAATTTCGCCCGTCAACAAGACCTTGTTGTAAAAAGTGTAACAAATGTAGATAAACTAGTTTCAGGGGCTGCGACTAAAAAACAACAAACTTCTGTTGTTAATACTCGCAGAAATGTCCCACCCTTTTTGTTGACTTTTGAAATTTTCAATAGGAATGTACATAACTATATGGTAGATTCAGGTGCATCGTCAAACGTAATTCCTTGGTCTGTCTGTCAAAAAATTAATGGCAAAGTTCAACCTTCCAGCCTGAAAATTATTCAGCTTGATCAAACTAGTGTTAAAGTAATAGGTGAATTAAAAATGTGCTTATCAGATTAACATCTAATCCTAAAGTCCATAAAGTTATTGATATTATTTTCGTTGATATCCTTGAAGTATATGGCTTGTTTTTAAGTAGAGATTGGTCCAAACAGCTACATGGTTATTTTGCAACAGATTGGTCTCACTTGTTGCTTCCCAAGAATGGAAATCCTAACATAATCAAGGTAAATCGTGAGCGTTATATTAAGTTCACAATAACTGATTTGAATGATCCTAATGAACCATTCACTGCTTCCGCGAATTCACCTGAAATACATGGGTTGGACACTTTTCTCAGCAATTTCATGGCTGAAACTTCCACCATTACTGACCCGGAACAACAGTCTGAAATTATGACCTACGCACAGTCAACAACCTTCTCTCAATGGTCACATGCACCTGACGAAAATTAAATCTGGTCTCTTTACTTCGATGGATATAAATCTAAGGAAGGAGCCGGTGCAGGGGGCATGCTTATTGATCCAGCAGGTAACAAAACTTTGATCGCTTGCCGGTTAGAAATTGAATGAACAAACAATACAATCGAATATGAGGCACTCCTGCAAGGTCTCAGAAAAGCACTAGATTTGAGGATTCAAAATTTGACTGTCTTTGGTGATTCATAAATTGTGGCTAGACAGGTAAAAAATTATATCCACTGTTTATCTCCACACCTAAAAGGATATCATACTGAGGTATGGAATTTAATGAACAAATTTTCTACGTTTAACATTAATTCTATTCCAAGATTGAATAATTTTGAGGTTGATTTGTTAGCTAATGTCGCCTCAAATTTTTTTCCTACCGAAGGCCTATCTCCGAATGCGTTTTTCGTCAAGTTTTTGTTCATACCATCCATCCTATACAACATCACAAATTGGAGAGTCTTCAATGACGATCAACAGATCATCAATTTTCTTCACATGGAAGATACTTTCCAAGGCGCAGTTATTGACGAAGGTACCCATGATGAAAACCTTTGCGATTTTACGGTAAGACCAGATCCAAGATCCCCAGAGTCTACATCGGATATGGTAAAATCTATCCCAAAATATGTGGTTAGATTAGAAAATTTTTATGATCTTCACGATAAATTCAGAAAATCAGTGATTTGTAAAACGAATAGTTCTTCCTTGACACATGAAAAAGTAAATTTAGGAACTAAAGATAACCCACAGTGCATCAATTTAGGGTTGGGATGTTCTGAGCAAGAAAATATAGCATTTATTAAGTTGTTTAAGGAATTTAAATATGTATTTTCTTGGACATACGACGACCTAAATACTTTTGATCCTAACATCATACAACACATTATTCCCATGAAACCCCAGACCCAACCTTTTCAACAGAAGTTAAGAAAGATGCACCCAAAACTTGAACCAACAGTAAAGAAAGAGTTAAACAAACTCTTGAATGCTAAAATAATCTTGCCAGTAAGACATACACAGTGGGTCTCTTATCTTGTCTCTGTAAGGAAGAAGAGTGGTGAAATCCGACTATGTGTCGATTTCTGAAATTTAAATCGAGCGTCTAATAAAGACAACTACTTTGTTCCTCCCATGGAACAGATCCTTCAACAAGTATCTGGTTCTGAAAGATTATCGTTGCTGGATGGTTTTTCAAGGTATAACCAAGTCCTTATGTCTCCCCCAGACCAGCTCAAAACCACTTTCCATACTCCATGGGGTACCTACGTTTATAGGAAGACGCCCTTTGGGCTCATAAATGTCAGTGCCACCTTTCAGAGAGCAATGGATATCTCTTTCTGAGGCTTAATCAATCAATCTGTAATAGTTTATCTAGATGATGTCATTGTCTTCTCAAAGACTAAAGGAGATCATCTAGCTCAATTAAGATATGTTCTATAGCGATTTCGTAAGTACGGTATTTCTTTAAATCCTAAAAAATCTATCTTTGCAGTAGAACAAGGTAAACTCCTCGGATTCATTATATCAAATGAAGGGTTGATTATTGACCCTGAAAGGACCCAAGTCATTTCAAAACTACCCCCTCCCTCTTCCAAAAAGTCCATGCAATCTTTCTTAGGTCAAATAAACTTTGTTAGGAGGTTCGTCCCCAGCTTTTCAGAAATGGTCAGACCATTACAAAATTTAATAAAAAAGGATGTACAGTACCATTGGGGAGCTTTAGAAAGTGAGGCTTTTGAATCAATAAAAAATGCTATAGTATATGCTCCTTCTCTAATGAGACCTGAATTTTCGCGAGACTTCACTCTCTACATGTTTGCCTCTAATCGATCTTATGTTGTTGTCCTAACCCAAAAAAATGTTGAAAACAACGAAGTCCCAATTCCATTTATGAGCTCAGCCTTTAAGGGAGCATAACTTAATTACCCAGCAGTAGATCAACAGGCTTATGTTGTTTTTAAAGAAGTAAAACACTTTCGATCTTATCTACTAAAATCTAGGATGAAAATCATTGCCCCTTACCCTGCTGTCAGAAATTTGTTAGTGCAGAAAAAACTGGGTGAAAAAAGGGCAAACTAGGTCACATCCTTATAAGAATATGACATAGAAATTACCCCAGCACAAATTGTTAGAGGTCAAGGTTTATGTAAATTGGTTGTTGATTCAGCTATAGGACAACAAAATGAAACTGATATGTTAATTCAAGATCAACACAATCAAAATCAAATCTGTTGTGCACAAAACCTTACTAGTCCTTGATATGACGACATCAAGTTGTATCTTATACACGGATCAGCTCCCCGTCACCTTGATCGAAAAAAGAGGAGAGAACTGAGATTAAAATATGCTTCTTTTCAGCTGGTAAACGATATTTTGTTTCGCCAAAATTTCGATGGAATACTTATGCGTTGTCTAGAAAAAGATAAAGCAAAAAACGGCTTATTGGAATTACATGCAGGGGAAGTTCGTGGGCATTTCATTGGAGACACCATTGCCCACAAATTATTAAGATTAGGTTATTACTGGCCTACTCTTTTCAAGGACGCCCATGCCTTATGCCGCAAAAGATAATCTGTCAAAAGGCATCTGGATGAGTATAGAAGTCAGCATTCCCACTGCGACCAGTTTCGGTAGACTCCCCTTTTCAGCAATGGGGCCTTGATATTATAGGCCCAATTAACCCTACATCCTCAAAGTAGCATAAATACATCATAACAGCCACAGATTATTTCACCAGATGGTTCGAGGTTGCACCATTAAAAGTTGTAAACACTAGCCAGGTAATATCCTTCCTGAATTCAAATATTATCACTCATTTCAGTATTCCTGAATGCCTAGTATTTGATAATGCTTCCTATTTTTCATCTCTTGAAATGAGTGATTTTTCTTTAGAAAAAGGAATAAAATTAAAATACTCTGCCAGTTATTACCCCTAAGGCAATGGTTTGGCGGAATCAATTAATAAAAACCTGATCAAAATCATCAAGAGGACGGTCTCTGAAAACCACAAAAACTGGCATAATGCACTATTTAATGCAATATGGGATGATAGGGTAACTCCTAAAACTGTTGTTGGTAATTCCCCCTTTTTTCTCGTTTACGGCAGGGAAGCGATTCTTCCACCGCATGTCCTTCTTCCATGTCTGCAGTTATCGCAGAAGGTGCAAGAAGAAGACTGTCCTCCCTTGGAAAGTCGGATTAACGCTTTGTCGAAGTTAGAAGAAGTGAGGGCTCAAGAAAAACAAAAATTGGATCAACATCAACTCATTGACAAAAACTGGTTTGATTCCAATTCTACCTCAGACAAAATTTTTTAGGTAGGTGATCTTGTCCTTAAATGGGACAAACCTCATGAGGGGAAAGGAGAGAATACTAAGCTTCAAAACCTGTGGTTGGGACCACTTTTAATTGCTTAAAAACTAGGGCCCAGTTCTTTTCGCCTCCAGAATTTAGAGGGAAGGCCAGACACCTTTCTGGTAAATGGCCAAGCTCTCAAAAGGTATTTTACCTGACGACCCTCCGATGCACCTTCTGTACATATTTTTCCATTTGGATTTCTTTGCTTTCCAATTTTTCTTTGTTGTTTTGTTTTGTTTTCATTTTATTACATCACTCCTTTTGATTCAAACATCCTTGTATTACAGTCTAGCTCAGACAAAGAGAAACATAATGCTTCATCTTGAAAATGGTTGTCAAATGCTGTCAGAACATCTATTGTTGTCCTTCTCTGAAATTATAGGCTGGTTAAAGGTGTCATTTGTCTAAAAGTTGATTCCTTGGTTTCAATCTTCACTTGAAAGCATTCACAAATATCTTTAAAAAGTCTCTTTACACTGTCCCTACTCGTTAAGAAAGCAACTCAATGATGTGTCCCTATCCTTGAAAACTAGTTCTATCAATGAACTGTTTTTCAGATCTTGATGAAGGTTTGCTAGAAAAATTTAAAGGCCTATGGAAATATTAAGTTGAGTTAAAAAAATGGAATTTTCAGCGTCACTCCACTCTATTGAATATCTTTAAAACTATATCAGAATGTGAATAAACTTTCAGAGAGTTGTGGGAAGTGTTTGTAAACCCGCTAGAACACTGAACAGGTCTGCTGGCAGCGGGTAAATACATGCATGACACGAAGATAACTTCGTCGGGGTACGGAACAGGCCTGCTGGTAGCGAAGCGATGTCAGGTAAAATAAAATTTTCAGGTATAAAATTTGTGTTTACCATAAGCATCCTTCGTTTTCATTTAAAATTTCTTGGGTAGGATACAAACGTTAGAGTGCGTTAATTGACATCCCTGTCTAGGCTATGGACGCCTGCTGGCAGCAATGGCCCTGTCAACAGTATTGGAGATTTTAACTTAACATCGTAGCTTTCTTTTGTTAAGTTTGTCACCAGTTTTCATTCTTTTAAATGAAAGGTATCTGAAACTGGGTTGCGTTTGGTTCTTTTTAAAGATGTTCAAATAATCTTCTAGTTGTTCTTCGATTTGAAGTTTTTCATAATTCTTTAACCTGAACTAGTTCGGATTGCAGAGATAATTGCTTCTCCCATCATGTCACCATTCTTGGTAGATTAACATGTTTTTGACTTTTTATATCAATAAATTGATCTACATTGCTGCCTAACTAGGGTCATTTGTTTTTATTACTCTTCATGATGGATTTTTTGAAACAATAGTTGTAAGTTGTTGCTTTTCCTATTATTATCTTTCATGCTTCGTTCATGACTGGAAGCATGAATATGAATCATGAATAATTTGCGACTGTGTTACCTTTTTGTTCTAAAATGTCGTCAAAAGAAAGTTGTTCATACAGTTTATTAATGAAGCTGGTTCCTTGCCAAGAAGAGTAATTCTGTTTGTTTCAATCCTTTCAACATCAAACATGCTTAGAGATTGATGGTTACATTAATCAAAGGACCCCCACATTTTGATTTTTGGTATGGTTCTGTTTGGTTCTTGGCTTTTTATTTCTTTTGCTAAGTCATGGATTTTCGACTCACCCAAACCTTGTGAAAGAACCCACGACGAGCGCACTCATTTTTCATTTTAATGTTTTGGTCCTAGAATCGTACTAGATGCAAAGGTGTTGTTATGATGTGCAGGCAAAAATCATTGCCGAGACTGCCCTTTGGCTTTTCAAACCCCCTTCGCATGTGTTTCAATAATCACCCATCTAATCGTTATGAATTTATGATCATACACCATTTACTGTTGGAATGTCATGGGCTCGGGTTATGGCTTTGGACTGTCTTTGCAAACCCTCTCTGTGTGTTGTGTCTGATTCGTTACCCTTTCATCCATCATGGCTCCTTTTGTGAAAGTTGAACCAAACGGCCTTCAAACTCTACTCTTATACGACAATGCCCGAGGAGATTTGGGGAGAAGTGGCTGGCTCATTTTCATTAGGAAGTTTCAGGGTTTCAATTTACAGGTTACCCAAGAATTTGCGTTCTCCTTTGATGGTTGTAGAGAGAAAGTTGGTGATGTGCAAATGGAGGTTACTGAGGAGTTCCTGAGTCAAGCCAGAGGGTTACCAGCAAGCGATCAAGGGTGGTTTAAAAACGCAAAAGTGGAAGAAGTTCCTTGGACCCTGTTGTTTACATCTCGGAAAATAACAAGTTCTGATAAAGGTATGCCTATTTCCTTCCTAAAAAATCAGTGGCACGATTTTCTCGTTGTGGTAAAGCAATTTGTTACATGTGAGGGACGTTTCGGGCTTGTATTTTTGTACCATTTTCATCTACTTATTATTTTTATGGGTTTCCCTTTGAATATGCCGTATTACTTACTGAGGAGTCTTTATAAAATGGGTAAAAGATACAAGAAATAGCGGTCAGACTCTAGCCTTTTTCATCACAGCCTAGTTAAAATCCTTCTCATACATCAATTAGACTCACAGAATGACAGCTGGGATTTGTTCCTAACCCGAAAAGGCTATGGTAACCCTGATATGGGGGAGGTGGATAAACTCGTAGTTGAGGAAACCCTTGTCCACCCGACAACATACCTCTCACCTCCCCAGACCTATGTCTCTCCCCCTAATAGAAAACCCTTGATCGATCCAGAGGTCATTGAAAAGGCCTGTCAGCAGATTACACATCCAAACGACTGTGTTAAAAATGTAAAGAAACCTACAGGAAAAAGATCTAAGGGAAATATTGATGTGAATTTTAAAAACAAAAGAGATGGCAGGCTGATTTCTAGGAGACTTTGTAACAAGTCGAGTTCTCATCCAAGTTCAATCAGTATGATCGAAGTTCACGAAAGATCAGACTCTGAAATCGATAGGTTCCTCACTGCAGAAGACTTTCAGTCATTTGAGCCACATCTTGATCGGCCCTACAATTTTGTTGACAATTTACCTCCCCGTCTTAAAAATAATTCAGAGTTTCCTCATGTCAAATTAATTAATGAACCCACTTTCGGTTTGGAAAGTGCTCCAGTTCACAACCAAGTTTGTTCCCACGCAATCATTGCATAGTCAAATTGTGAAG
Organism: Picea engelmannii; assembly: GCA_009831015.1. Taxonomy (NCBI): domain Eukaryota; kingdom Viridiplantae; phylum Streptophyta; class Pinopsida; order Pinales; family Pinaceae; genus Picea; species Picea engelmannii. The sequence goes on along the minus strand of ML786242.1, from coordinate 517,960 downwards.
TTTGTCTATCATGGATTGATAGATATGATATTGATATCCCTATCCTACAGTCATAGGTTAAGGCTTTAAAGGATCAGATTGATGTTTTAACGAATGAAAACCAGAGACTCGAATGTGTTATTCAAGGCAAAGAAAAGCATATAAAGACAACATGCAACGTAGTATTTAAAAACGTGGAGGCTGCAACACCCATTGTGAATTCCAAGGTTACCTGATATGATTTGATTTCATTAGTTGGAGGTATGATTATTTATTTATAATTGGATTATCTTGTTAAAATTAGGTTGTTTTATTTGGATTTCATTTAATATAATAACTAGCTATAGAATCGCAAGATTTTGTAGCCAGTTATGTTAATTCGAATTGTGTAAAGTAGTGGTTGAAAATGTATCTAAAATCTTCCTATTTTTCTTTTCTTTCAGGATATTCAGCAACCCATATCTGAGTCATCCTTGAGACCTTACAGTCATGCATTTTAAATGAACTATTATTAGTTTTGGAAGATTTAGTAGAATCAGGGTGGTTGCATCCCCCTTTATTTTTGAAATAAATATTTGATCTCAAGAACAAAAACAGTTATCTTTCCTTAGGCCTTTATAAACCTATCATTTTTGTAAACAAAGGCATCTTGGCCTGGGGCTGAAATATGGACAATTACACACAGACTTAAATGGAACAGAATGCATAATATAGCTTTATCTTTTGTGTATGATGTCTTAGTTTAAGTTCTGTTTATCTCGATGTGATAATAGAAGGTGATATCTTTTTGTCTTCATGATTTATTGTGAGTTGAGATAATTCATTTTCACATGTTGTCCATATGTCATGTTTCAGATACAATATAGGGTGATCATCAATTCAATTCAAATTATGGGATTTATCTCTAATTTTTTGTTGAATGTTTAAATACAAGTTCTTACAAGAAGATTTATCTCACTGTAGTTACTTGTAAATCATAAKATCACTGTGACTATCTCCATTATACGTTCTCTTATCAAAAMTCAGTTTCCAACATATTGTTTYGCATTTATTCGGAGMAATCKTAAGATTCATTGCAGGTTTACTTCTCGGATAAGGTGGYTGGATATTCTCTATTGTMCARACGTTGGATGCATTAATAGGTTAGTCTGTTCTTTTATTTCATTTKCTTKCTTATTATAGAAGTTTTTATATATAGTATAATTTTCACTATCTATATCTTTCTATTTAATTAAGTAGTTTAATATTTGATTTTATGAATGCATACAAACAAGAAAACAAACCAAAAACAAATAGTATTTTTTCTTTCTTTATTACTGTCATTAAAAGAACCATTTTACATTTGATTTTTGTGAGTTCAGATTAAAACTCGTGATTTATACATATTGTATATATGATAAATAGAACTATTATATAAATATTATTTAGATAAACTGTATATATATATATTTATTTAGATGTACATATATATTTCATTGATTATTATTTAGTAAGTTATTGTATTTCTTTTTGTTATTTTTCTCTTTCTTTAGGACTTTAGATTGGCCAACAGAGCCATTAAACCCGTCAAAGTGAATTAATCCAAACAAATTGGGTTAATTAGACAACCCCTGACCGGATTCACTCTTCCAGTTGACGAGCGGTCAATTTCACCCGTCAACAAGAACCCATGCTTGTATGTGGAATAATGAGATGAATATCAATGAATTTATTGGTGAAGCTATCCTATATGGATAGTTCTTTTCATGCCATTTGCGGTGGTATGTGGAATGTCACATAACTCCTCAGGGTTTGAGAGTTATGGCCTTACGAAGTTGGAGGACCCTAATATGTTGGCTTGAAGCCCCAAAAAGTCAAAGAAGTCAAAGTGATTGAAAAGAAGAAATCATTATTTAAATGATAAAGTAAAGTGAAAAAGTCAAGGTGTATTATTTAAATAATAAAGAGAAGTGACAAAATCAAGAAATGGTAAAGTGAGGTAACAAAATCAAGATGGAATATTTAAATGATAAAGTATTGGAGAACTTTCTATTTATGGAAAGTAGTTAACCCTAAAATAAGGAAAACAAGTTAAGTGACCTAGAGGATGAAAGTATAAATAAGATAGCTATGGACTCTTGCAAAACATCATTTTTGTGGATCAATGGAGAGCTTTTTGTGAGAATATCTTTTGGAGTATTGATGGAGAGATTCTTGTGCGAGCTTCTTGTGAGAGCATTTTGGTGTGGATATCTTGAGCATGATTGAAGATATATTCTAAGAGAGAGGAGATCGGGAGGATCTCATGTAAGCATTGAAGTTTCAGAAAGTCTGGGATCATGATGGAGAAATTCTCGAAATTACAGAAAAAACCTATTTTCTTTTGTTTACGCAGACTATCTATGTATAGGGTGCATATACGCTAGATGTCTCTGTCTAGGGTGCATACAGTACACAGGTTGTCAGTGTACAAGGTGCGTACAGTGGATAAAATCATGGATATTTGTGGTTGAGCTGATGACAAGTTGTTTAAGACTAAAGCAGGTTCCATATCTACATTCTATGGGGTCAGATCTGTCACTGAGACATTGGTATGGTTACATTATTGTCTTCATGGATAGTATTTCTTGTTGTGTTGTGAATTCTTAGGGAATTCTTGGTATGGTTGTTGTGATTTGGTTTATGTTGGTTGATGGAGTGAGCAATACTCTTGTGATTGAGTTGTGATATGATTTCTATGGTATACTAGTTTCTTATGCATAATTGAGTTATCATTCATATTGATTGGTTTTGGAGAATGAGTAAGCTATTGGAGAGATTGGATGTGTTGTGACTGGATGGTGGTCAGTTTGGACAGTGAGAGACATAAGAGAATTGGTTGCAGAGGATCTGAGTTGATCTTGAGAGAGAAACCCTAAGAAGCTCAGATGATATATGCAGGATGTAGTACTGCTTGGGCACATATACACGTGAGTTGTACTACTAGTAGGGTGCATACATACACGTGTTGCACTACCGACAGGTCGCGCACCTATTGCAGATTGATATATGTTGACAATTTTTTCCTCATCCCAGTTGATGCTCAGGGTGTAAGATGATTCTTGCATTATAGAGTTGGTGCTCTTGTAGAGTTGTTGTTGAAAAACCCCAAGGATTGTAGTCTGTAATAAAAAGAAAATTGTACATACATCGTGTGTTCTTTGTGTTCCTTGTGGTGATGACTTGTTGATGATATATTGTTGATATATGTTGTTGATATATGCTGACATATAACTGGTTATAAATGACAACAATGAGTAACGAGTAAAATGTTGAATGCTATCTAATGAGTTTTGTGTAAGAGGGAAGTTTTGGGAAAAAAATCCCCACACTCATTCACCCCTCCATCTAAGTGTGGTAGGTGTGTACAAAACTATTCCTAATTATGTAGTATACTTAGGGTCATTTATGGGGATTATCGGTTATTACCGGAGGTTTATCGAAGGATTTTCCAGAATTATGTATCTGATTACATCACTACAGAAAAAGGGAATACAATTTAATTGGTCGCAAAAACTTCAAGACAATTTTGATAATATAAAAGGACTCTTAACTACAACACCTATCCTAAAAGTAACGGATCCATATAAATACTTTACAGTTTGCATAGATGTGATAAAAGAGGGATTGGGAGGTGTGTTAACACAATATGGAAACATCATCAGTTATGAATCACATAAATTAAAAGAACATGAACATAACTATATAACTTACGATTTAGAAATAAAAATTGTAATCCATGCATTAAAAATGTGGCATCTTTATTTAATGGGAAGAAAATTGCTTCTACTAACCGACAACAATGGTGTAAAGCATTTGTTCAATCAACCAGATCTCAATGCGAGACAAGCAAGATGGTCATCCTTTCTAAGTGAGTTTGATTTTGAAGTTCGACACATTAAGGGTAAGGGAAAAAAAGTTGCATATGCACTAATTCGGAGGACTAGTGGGATTTATGAAATAATTATTAGAAAAGAAGATAATAACATCGAGCATACAATAAAATCTGCGAGCAATAATGATGAAAATTACATCAAAACAACAACATAATTGCAAGGAAATGTAGATAATATGAATAAAACATATCTGAGTATAGATAAAAGTGGGTTGTTAAGGTTCAAAGACAATTTATATGTACTTAACTCTATTGATTTAAAGACGACAATTCTTGATGAGCTACACAAAAAATTGTATTCTGGTCATCCAGGATACCAGAAAACGATAACACCATTAAGGAAACAATTTAATTGGCTTAACATGAAAAATGCAACAGCTTAATATTTTTGTAAATGTTTATATTGTCAATAGGTAAAGGCTAAGAATCAACATCCGACGGGACTGTTACAACCTCTTCCTATACCCGAATGAAAATGGGAAATTATTTTGATGGACTTCATCACGCGTTTTCCTAAGACTTAAAGACAAAATGAATGAATTATGGCAGTGTTTGATAAACTAAGTAAATCTACATACTTAATACATGTGAAATCCACTTACAAAGTGATGTATATCGCTGAAATTTTTATGAAAGAATTTTTTAGGTTGCATGGAATTCCTAAGATGGTGATTTCATATAGATATGTCAAATCTACATACAATTTTTGGAAAGAATTGTTCGCAGGTTTGGGTACTAATTTGAATTTCAACACAAGTTATCATCCACAAATAGATGGGCGAACAAAACGAACAAACCAAATTATCGAGGACATGTGGCAAATGTACATAAGAAAAAAACAACTAAGTTGGAAGAGTATCTACACTTAGTTGAGTTTGCTTACAATAATGATTATCAGACATTATCTAAGATGATTCCCTTCAAAGTATTATGCAGAAGGAAATGCACAACCCCAATCACTTGGGATGCTCCAATTGACAGGATTATGGTGGGAGCGGAAATGCTACAAGAAATGGAAAGAATGGTAAAAAGGGTACAACATATCTTGAAGGAGGCACAAGACCGACATAAACGATATGAAAATATAAAAGAATACATCTAGAATTTAACATTGGGGAACTTGTATATCTAAAGTCAAAGCAAGAAGAATCCCTCTAAAGCTAGGAAATTGTTCCAAGTTGGCGCCAAGATTTTGTGGCCCCTTCGATATTTTAACTCGAATCAGACATGTGGCATATCAACCAACACTTCCAGCAAATTTAAAATTTCATAATGTTTTTCATGTTTCGTTACTGAAAAGATATATACATGATCATACTCATATCATTGATTGGAACATGGTGCAGGTGGAACTAGAAGGCGAGTTCCAAGAGGAACCTCTGTGCATTCTAGAGAGGAAAGAAACAATACTTTGGAACAAAGTCATTACCCAGGTAAAAGTGCAATGGAATCACTTTAGTCCGGAGGAGGCCACTTAGGAATTGGAAGAAGATATGCAT
>ML786242.1:458957-485983 GCA_009831015.1 Picea engelmannii | reverse complement strand
TTACTGGCTCTTTGCTTTCTGTCTGTTTTCTACTTGAACCACTTACATAGCCTAAACCAGTCTTTAAAAAGGGAGATCTATGTTTTCTCAGAATGTCGTTTAGTTCTGTTGAGGCTTTAATGCTTGGAATATTTTGGAGATACGATGCTTTAAACTTCTCCATATCTTTTCTGGTTTTTACTACCTCTTCTTCCAAGGATTCACATCTTCCTTTCCTTTCTAATAACTTTTGTTTTAGAGTGTCCTCTATTTTATTTGCCTCTTCTAACTCCACTTTTAGCAGGGAAAAGTCTTCATCAAGTTTTTTACCATTCTTTTCAAATTACATCAACAATTTTTTTTTTTCTCTTCTTAAGTCTAAGTCTAACAATCTCTTCTAAAGCAGTGATTAGTTTTCCTTCCATATCAACCAAATCTTCTTCCTCATTAAAATCACTTCCTATTATTTTATTCTCATAATCCTGTTTGGCCATAAGCACAAAGTCATTAATCTTATCTTCAGAGGAAGAGTAACTATTTGTGTCTCTTGAAGAGTCATCATTGTTTACACATAAACGTTTCTTTTTACCAAATCTCTTAGATTTGTACAAGTCTCTTCACCTTCAGAGTTCTGGTCCTTCTTCTTGTGTGGACACTTMGATGCAAAGTGACATATATTTCCACGGTTAAAAAAWTTGWARGGCATCTTGCCTTGGTMTTTCCCTDATCCTTTCTTTAGTCTTCTCACAAATTTTTCTTCAATTTCATGAGGCTAAGAATCATCATTCTTATCTGATTTAAATGATGCTTATCTACGGGTGGGTTTATCCTTACTAATCCTCATTTCATAAGAAATTAGAGTTCCTAGAATTTGATGAATAGACAAAGTCTTAAGATCATTCAGTTCTTATATTGCATAAACGTTTGAATTAAATCTATTTGGTAGGGATCTTAAAATATTCTGAACTAAAACAACATATTCAATCTTCTCACCAAGACCCTTCATGGCATTAACAAGCTCCTCAACTCTTAAGAAAAATTTATTAACTATTTCATCCTCATTCACTTTTAGTTGTTCAAACTCTAATCTGTAGGTTTGAAGCTTGGTATCATTTACCTTCTCATTACCTTCATAACTGCTAATGAGTTTGTCCCACATTTCTTTGGCAAATTCTAAGAGCATAACTTTTACAAATTCTTCTTCTGCAAGCCCACTGAGAATAACATTCATATTTGTAGCGTTGAAGTTGAATTCTATCTTGTCATCATTATTAGCTATTACAACTGGCTTTACATAACCAGTCACTACCACATCCCAGACATCTGGACCTAAAGTCATTATGTAGGTTCTCATCCTAACTTTCAAGAAGACAAAGTTTGTTCCATTGAATAGGGGGGAATTATTATTGGTTGAAGTTCGTTCATGACTTGTCATGTTTATGCTTACTGATCTACCTTTAAATAAAAGGAACCTTCTCTGATACCAATTGTTGGAAATACTAAGACAACTAAGAAGGGGGAGTGAATTAGTTGTTTCTGTGCTTAAAGAATTTTATGCCTATTAAAATATTATTAACCTTCTTCTAGTGATCATCAATATTATGAAAAACTCGAACAACAAAAATAATAAACATCCATCAGACACATGATATACACAGAGACAAATATTCATGAGGAAACCCATAAAGGGAGAAAACCTCTTCTTCTTGGAATTATAGGCAATCTTTTAAGTTCTGTACATCATCTTTCTTTGAGAACCAACTCAAAATGAGACTACAACCTCTTCTTTATAAATATGCAACTTGTTGAGAGCACCAACTCTCAAGTTTCTCTAGCATCCACTAGAAGGAAGCACCAACTCCTTGAGTGTTCCAGCACCAACTGGATGGAAGCACCAACTTCCAATCACACAGGCACTAACCTGTATAACAGAGAACAATGGTTATCCCTTGCACCACCCTACCACCCTGGTTTTTCTGGATGCAACCACATGGAAGCTACAACTCCCTATGTTCAAGCACCCACTTGAAAATCTGAGGACAACAATCTTCCCTAGCACCACCCTACCACCATGTTTTCTAAAACTTTGCTTGAATACTACTTTGCAATAATACAGACATTTCAACGTTTACCAATTCTTCTTTGTTCTGCAATTCTGGTATGGTTCTATCTGTTCATGCTCGGCTCCACTTGTTGTTTCTTTCCATCTTCTCTTCGTCTCTTCTTCTCATACTTTTAGATTCTCATACACTCTGTTTTTTTCACCATTTTTGCTATGTCCGGCTTGTTTTCGTCTCTAGATGTCTCACACTTTGTTCATGCTCTCTACTTGATTACATACAATTGAACTTGTTTTACCAAGAAACATCATCCTTCCTCTGTCTCATAATCTTTCTTTTATTCATGCTCTCATCATTCGTTAGACTCTACATCGCCGACGCTCAATGTAGGGAATCTCATAATGATCAAGAGCCATGATTCCAATGCTCAGGAACAGTGATTCAACCGTCGAGGATCAATAATTCAGTTAGTGTAATTGAATCGTAACTGATCAATAAATCACGAGATCAAACAACAACCCTTCGATCAGATTTGGTTTGATCAATGCCGTTGGATTATACTCCGAGGTGGACTCTCGAAGCGTTAACTCCTTCCCCTATATTCCGTTGATGTGACCATGGGTGATACTATCATGTGACCATGTGATTGCGGGCACAACCACTAAAAATTAAGACACGAGCATGTTCTGGCCCCACAATGCGATGGGACCGTCGATCTCACAATCTTGATGGTGCTCCTGATCTGATGCTTGAGATCTTCTTTGGACAATCTGACGGCTGAGATCTCTTTCAGATGATCCGACGATCGACAATTTATTTCGGCTCTCCGGATCTCCGGGCTTCGGGTATTTTAAATCTCAAAATGAAACTCTCGAAGTGATTTCTCCAGAGTATAACCTCCTCACATCTTTAGACCCGAAATGAATTTCGTTCATTGATCGAGATATTAGATCAACGACTCGTTATGTCTGCGATGCATCTCTGCCTTGGATTAAATCCAATGACTCTCCATCTTTGTTTATCCTATCCTCCCATTTATTTCGATCCAACGGCTAATGAAAATTCAGGTGATCGAGATCTCAGATCTCAGCCCTTTCTTATTCTGTTCTTCCATTAATTCAATTCGATGGTTGTTGGTCCTCTGGATCGGTGATGAAACGACCACTGTTTCTCTTCCTCCTGAGCTTCTGATCTCTCCGACTTAGAAGGTTTTCAAAGTGTTCACAGGGCCAACTTTTTCTCCTCCTGCGAGTCCATCTCTTAGACCTTGTCTGCACTTATGGACTGCTATCTCTTCTAAGCTTTCTCGTCTTCTGCGCTCTCGGGGTTTGGTTCATTGTTGTTCTTTCCATCAATGAGAAGCACGTGCTTCCTGTAAAACATGCTAACATATTTTCTTTCTTAAAAAGACATAAAATAACATATTTCTCTTCATCTTCATTTTCATCATTATTGAGTATGTTTTATCTTTGCACTTTAGATGGGTGTTAATATGACATTTCCAACTTGCTAACAAAAATACAAGATTTATATTTTAGCTTTATGAGTTTTAGGTTTTGTGTGTTTGAATTATCTAACTTCGTACTCATATTTGCAGTGTGTCTTTCAATATGTAGAATTAATTACATAATCAATTAATTTCACCAATCACCACATCTAAATATAAAAAATTTGTACTATGTATTTATTATTATGCATTGTTATATTTATATTTATTATTATATTATATTATATTATATAATATTTATTACTATGCATTATTATATTTATATTACATTATATTATATTTATGAATATTATAGTTCCATTTAGCTTACACTTCATTATACATTTTGAATAACAAACAACCCTCAATTATTATCTTTTGACAAAAAATATTCATTACTTGTGTATTTAGTTATATTAAGTTTCATTGTTCAACATGTATTTCCCAACTAACTAGGTACGGACTAAGTTGCCATGACACCATTGTTTTCAATTGACTTCTTCACTGTGGTTAGGCATTACATATATGAATATTAAATATTGTAACTACTTTCAAAAAATACAAATATACAAGTTAAAAGACTTATTTTAATAACCAAAGTATAGAATAGTTATTATGCAATTTTCTCTTATTTACAAGAATTTAGTAATTAGATATTGATTAGCTAAAATAAGCACAACCAACTCTACAAGAAACCTTACAGCTTTAAACTACATACAACTATTACATTAACTTATTAAGATATATTGGAGAATATATATATCACACATTAAAATGCTACACAACACTGATTATTGTTCTCAAAATATTAAGAAACAACATTAACTGTTACAAAGCACTGATTATTGTTCCCAAAATATTAAGAAACAACTATCTTAAAACATCGTAATGTTTTAAGTTCAGTTTGTTGCCAACTTGTAAGTATTGCAAGTATTACAGTCTAGCACTTAAACTATCCGTGTAATAATTATTTCAATATGTAGAGTTAAAGTGTCAGTAAATTGTTGTTGAGAATTGCAGAGTCGCCCTGCGTGATATCAGCGGACAGAGGAAACAATAGGTACCTTACATTTTAAAGCACCTAAGTGTAGTAATCTCATTTATTCCGATACAGAAATAGAAAGTAATGAATCTGTTTATTGTATTTTTGTGTTAGAGGGAGCACTAGACTATTCAAGTAGATTAACTTATTTATTTTTTATTTGATGGGTTTGATATCCAATTTATTTTCCGAATTAATTAGGATAAAAGTGTTAATTAGTTTTTCTTTTAAATTTTTAATCTTATCTCTGATGTTGAGATTTGCTTCCACCTCTCCTTCTTGAATTGATACTTAAATTGTTTTGAATATATAAACTATTTTTATTCTAAAAAATCTAAAAATATATTTTATTAAATTTAAAAATTAAAAAAATATAACGCTTTAATTTTAAATTTTCTTTTTATAAAATTTAAATATATTTTTTAAAATTTTCATACTACTTAAAATTATTATAAAACTATTATAAAAAAATTTAAATAATAAAAAATGAAAAATATTGATAATGATGATTAACATCGAGTAAATCAAAATTGGTTTAAATAATTTTAAGAAAAATAAAAGATTACTTGGTTTCTTTAAAATTTTATTTATGTGCTTGAAAAGGGATTAAAAGAAGTGTACCAAAATCACCATAGTTTTTATACCTTTGAAGGTTGGAAAGGGTTGTATTGTGAGAGATATTTTGAAATTGTGATATAATTTAGATATACATAGAGCAATTTAAGAGAAAGAGTTTTTCATCTTCAACCTTCTTATTGTCTCAAATATGACAAATTCTTTCTGGAGCTAGTAGAACTTTGTTTTATTTTAGTAAAGTTGATTTTCTTCTTTGCTCTAGTCAAAACCAATTTAACCTTCAAGATTAGGGTTGACCAACTCCTAGTAGTATCTTAATTTTCTTTTACCTCTAAAGATGTAATAATATTGTTAATATCATCCATATTATGCAAAATGAAAACTTCTTGTAATCTCGAATGATTTAGCCAACACTTGGCGTCTTTATACCACACCAATGGTTCTGGCTAGAGTTTGAAACAATTTTGGGAGCCTCTTGTTGTCCATGTTATTTATCTTGTTCTTGTACAAGTACTTAATCATGGCCATGTTGTCAATGGGTGGAAGCCTTGTTTCTATGAGAAGGATATGATATGGTGTATTGCCTTTTATTTTGAGATTATAAATTAGAAAATTCTTTTGAATCTACTCTATCTTTCTCCAAGATTTTCTAAAGACACTCCATCCTCAAACTTCACATTCTTATAAGATAATAAAAGTGACAAGAATCTCTAAAAAAAAATTATTTTATCTCATAACTAGATATAAATTAATTTACAATGTTTTCAATGTTTTCAAGCCTATAATAAGTTTTCCATAATTTATTTATTATTATCTCAATACTATAATTCCAATTAAATTTATAATAAATATAAATTCTAAAATATTCATAAACTACACTTACTCTTATTAATATCATAAATCCCTTATATATATTTTTATTTTTCTTATGACAAATGACACTTATCACAAAAATCTTATACCAAACAAAACAAATCACATTTATCAAGAAAGTCTTATACCAAAGAAAGACTATGTGACACTTATCACAAAAATCTTATACCAAACAAAACAAAACACACTTATCACGAAAGTCTTGTACCAAAGAAAGACCATGAGACTTCTAGTAACTCATCATAAGAATCTCATGGAAATCTTTTATCTTAACAAGGGGTAGCATTATTTTAAGAAGATGAACGCTATACTTTAAAAAACATAACCTTTATTATAACCTATATTTTTAAAAACATAACCTTTATTATAACTTATTTCTTATCATTCAAACCGGGATGATACAAACGATGCAGAGTTATCTTTAAAACCCTATAAAAATAAAAAGCCTAAAACAAACATTCATTTTCATTTACCCATATATTATCAAACTTTTTCATTTACGCTCCAGTACTATAACCAGATCTCCTCCGTTCTCTGGATATTTCATTGGTTCAGTCCATCGCTTTCCAAATATTTCTCCGTATCTGTTGAACAACAGATCTATTATTTCTTCTCCGAAATGGTATTCCAGCAGACTTTCAGTCGCTGCTCTCACTTCTTTTGCAATTTTTTTCCCGTACGCTTCCTTTGCAGAAGCCGAGCCTCTCATGGCTTTAACCTTCTCTTCTGGATCCGGTTTTGTCAAGATATCCAAACGTTGTATTTCAAATGAACCCTCTCTGGCTACTTCACTACTCACTTCCTCCCGACACGGGCAGAAGAGGGGCAGGTTGAAAGAATCCAGCTTCTCCTCCTCGATCAACCCCTGCAGCAATATAACGTCTTCACTTATAATTTAGTTCAGTAAAAACAAAGGTAAGAAAGGGAAGTAAAACTACCTCAGATACCAAATCATTCAAACTGCTTTCTAACAACTCCCAGGCKYGTGCAATGAAACCCTGATCGCTTGGTTCACGTGAASTTCGACCCATTAAAACCAAAAGCATGCGCCCTCCACGAACCAGYTCCTGTGCCCGGGCTCTCAGAAACCCGTTGAAATCCTTCTGATATTGACGGAAATAAGCTTCTCCAACAGGGGGAGATCCTCCCGCGGAGATTTTGCCTTTGTTCCATGTCACTGMATTYTTTTCTAAAACKTCGGAGGGAATCTATCATTAACACAGAAASCTCACTACAATTAGTCTATGAWATAATTTACCAAGTGAGCTCCAGAACAAATTGCTTCTCTCAATACAAATATATGTCTTGAAAACATACTTGAGATAGCCAGTGAAGACTATAGGAAGAATGCACGAAATGGAGGCTCTTGTCTGGAAATAGTCTTCCGAAGAATGACCCCGGTACCCCTGCTGTGAAATATGATCTGGCTGGGTCATTCTTATGAGCTCCTAAAGAGCGAATTGAAATCAGTGGTAGGAAGATCATTAAAGAATACTTGGAACTGCGGGACAGGATTTCCCACAGAAAAATATTTGGCTTCGAGAACCTTGATCACATTTTGTACAGCCAATAGAGCATTCGGTCCGGATGAACAACCCAGGTCTGCAATGCAAAATGTCTTGCAATCCATTATCTCCATGGATAAAATGCTTTCCTCCAACATAGGCTCTACGAGTTCTAATGCTGTCTTCTGCAACATCACATTACGATCGATCGTGAGACCATATATAAATACTTTAACCCTTTCAATGAATGATTAACAGAGATAAATCTTTTAATTAAAATCCCAAACCTGTAAGATAGTGGAATTTTGAGCATAGCTGAATTCTCCGAGACCAGCGTTCATATGAAACACTTTCTCCATCTCCGTCGATGACCTTAGAAACAAACCCTCCAACACTCAGACCTGTAGCTCCAAATTCTGAGTACAGCTCACGTATCCAATGAGCTTTCAAGGCAAGTTTGTGTGTATGGAAAACTGAAAATGCTGAAACTTATAATGTGAAGATTTCACACGTATGTGACTTCTCGACTAGACAGTAGAAGTATCTTCTGTCTTTTCGATATCATTTAGTAGCATCAATCATAGACCTCTCATAGACCAGTCTTTTCGATTTTTTTTTGATAAAATGTAGACCTCTCATAGACCAAGTCTTTTCGATTTTTTTTTAATAAAATGAGTCATAGACGGTAGGTTGTAAGCAGCATTTGATTTCTTCCCCACGAGCAAAGAAGAATAACATTTTCTGAAGTATCACATCCTATTCTCGAATAACATTTTCGGAAGTATCACATCCTCTTCCTCACGAGCAGAGAAGAATAACATTTTCTGAAGTATCACATCCTCCATCCGTTACTAAAATGGTAAAATGATAGGTAATAAAATTGGAAATGGGTATTTCATTATAAAAAAATTTAATATTTAAAATGGTAAAAATATTTATTTGTTATATATAAAATAAGATGTTCTATTGTATATAAAAAATAAATAGTGTCTCATTTAACTTTAATCTTAAAATTAGATTATTATTATTATTATAAAATTTTAAAACATATTAAATTTAAATTTAGTCTATTTTATTGAATATTAAAATGATAAAAAGTTTTATTTTTTAAAAAATGATTTAAAAATATTGAATTTACCATATTTTATTTAATATTAAAATGATAAAAATATTTACTTATCATATTGAAAAAATAAGTATTTTATCACACATGAAAAGAGAAATGACATATTTTACTATAAAATTGTGAAAATTTTCATAGTTTCTATCTGTTCTTGTAAGTAATTGAGTGGTAGAAAAAAGTTATGAAAAGTTTTCCAAGATCACCATACTTGTGTTGATTTTAAAAGTCATGAAAGTTGATAGTGTGTCAAATCTTGTAAAATTGAAATCTAATTTAGGTATATGATGGAGTATGACAAAGTGCTTTTCATTTTCAACCTTCTAAGTGTCACAAATGTGAGAAACTCTTTCATCCCATAATGTTTTGAGAATTGACCAACCCCCACTTTCATTATGAAGCTCATGAGAATTTGTCAAAACACATAGATTTTTGATGTTCTAGAATAGGGTTGATTACCTCCTCATAATATGTTAATTTTCTTTTTCCCTCTAACTCTTTATTCCATCACATTTTCCCTTTAAATTTTGAGGTAATAATATTTTTAATATTATCTTTATTCTACAATATTATTTCTTTAATTTTTTAATTGTTTAGTCAAGACTAAACATCTTTATGTCATTCTGGAAGAGGGGGTTTTCCCAGTTGTACTCTTGACTTTCGAGTCTAATTACTACTTGTATAAAGATTTTCTCTACAAGACTCTTTTATTGAAAAGTGAATGATTGTTGGATGATTCTATTCAATCCTTACAAGACTCTTTTATTGAAAAGTGAATGATTGTTGGATGATTCTATTCAATCCTTTCGCCATTCTTAGCATACAGTGTTATTTGCAGCGAATTCCATTTAAATATATATAGATACTTTGAGTTTTCAAATGTTGGTATGGTTTGTATTACAGTTATGCATTATATGGAAAGGAACTGATAAAAATTTATGAGTTTTATATTGGTAAAATCAAACAAACTTTTGGTATTGTATATACATGTAATACCGAAACTCTTCCATAACGTTTTTCCTTATTTCGAGTCTGTATGAATACTAAGATTCTATAGTTTTCTTACTAAGGGGGTTGCATGTGTATGATTAAAAGTCCAGTTCATTTAAATTGTTCCATATTTCTTTCATGGCTATCAGGTCATTACAACTTATGGGGCTATATATACTTTTTAGTTAGCAAGGATGGGAAAATTACCAAATTTAAGGGAATCTAATTTTGGGTTCCAGAATAGTCCTTGTATTTATCAGCAGTCACGTTCCTAGCATTTGGTTACAGGTCTCAGTAAATGTTTTGAAAGATTTAGATTTGTTCAAAATAGTTCGAGAACTTAAGGTATAGACAAATATCCCTGATCATTTTCCGATCTACCATTAATAATTACTGATATAGCTAAATATGTATAACATATTTATAGATATATATATCTATATATTTACTGTAGAGTTCTACTGTGATGAAATCTTCCAATTCACAGAATTATTCTCATATGTGTATATATGTATGTATAATAATATGAGTATGAAGGGTTCGACATATCCAGGTTTATCTCCAAGGTAATACTAATAGGAAATCATACGTACAACATGTATTAAACGGGCAACACATTCTTAACATGACTAAGGAAGTAAGATTCATAAAATAGATTCATATTTCCCTTCATAATTAAATATCAAAACAATCTTGCATAGATTTAAGTGAGATCAAAATTTCTAGTAATTAATTCGTCATGACATGTAGTTGATTGTCGGTAAGAATAATTTGTTTGGTTATATAATTTTATATTAGGTCTCTGTATAAGTGTGTTTTATGTTGCAATTACATGATTTTCATTTAAATAAATATGCCTATGCAAGGTGCCAACTGCGGATAAATATATATATGTGGTCAGTAGAGTCCATACTGCCTCGTAACTCTTCCCTTCAATGTTATCCGAGAAAGGAAATCTAAACTATGAAATATGAACTCTCTGAAATTTAATTATAGAGAAACATATAAACTTATGATATATACATAATTGTTCAAAATGTATATATAATACCATGTAAAGGTCAATTACAAAAGAGATGATTTCATAACTAAATTATCAGTTATAAATTCCACATACGAACTGATTTTTCCACAAGATATTTTAGTTCAACACAACAGGTGCATATATCAGATGTACATAATCATTCAAACATAGAAGGAGAAGGTTAACATAATTGAACTAGTTCGCGGAAAAACAAAGGGAACAATGACGTTCCTCCCAACCATAGAACAAGGCATCCAAATCACTTGCTTGATTCACCCCCTAGCCTGACCATGAATCCATGAGGGAAAACTTGGAATCTCCTCCTCAACCAATGTATTTCAGTTTCAACTGAATTCTCTTGCCTCACACTCAATTAGTAGTGTTCATAACAACGATAAAAACTCGTAGTCCCTTTTTCCCAACATACTAGGCAGTGTCCTACCTCCTCAGATATGCTATTTGTCAAAACAATCTTTTTGCCTAGGTCTTTTCCCTCCCTTGGGAATTTTTTAAGCTTTCTAAATCCCTGATTTTCAGGGGCTGCCAATGGTCAAATCCATGATTTTCCACTTGTACCAGTCAGTCCAGAGGTAGTTCCAACATGTTCTCCACTCATGGAGTCATGCTCAACTAAATTTAACATGGTTGTTCCATTTGTCCTCCTGTAATAATTAACCAATATTTTGTTTACATACAAGTGTCATAGTCAAATAGCTAGTTGGGTCAAACCAAGTCTCTCCCTAACAGTCATAATAATTAATTACAATTTATCAAATTCGAAATTTGAAATTGTCAGAAATGGAAAAAAAATTCCAAATTTGAATTTACTAAAAACGAAATAATTTTCTAATAAATTTTGAATTTCAAGAGTACTTTATTTTTGGGGATGTCACACATATGCTAACTTTGTCCACCAAACAAAACCATATTATACACATACGAATCAGTGATAAAGTGGTTCTTAAATTCGTAGTGAAGTGGATGCCAAGTCACACCTGAACCTCGGTAGTTAAGGCATGCCAACATTCAAGTTATGGTAGGTCCATTAATGGAGTAATACCTACCCAATACGTGTGTTCTCCAATTCAGTCGAAATCACATGGAAGAGGTGTGGGGGGGCATACTAGTCACTTTTACCCATGAATGAGGAACTCGGGGTGCCATTATGGCCCTTGTAGTCGACCTTTTGGTCTCATTTTCACTTTTTCTCTTCACTGTGCTACCCGTGCTACCCTTGCAACCAATTACTCTGATGTTTTTAGGACCTGGTAAGGAAGGAGGAAACCAACATGTTGGGAGGGAAATTATCCACAAAAATCGGTAAGTGATCCGTTGGATTTGAAATTGATAAAGAGGAGCTATTTGTGCAATGCGTTTTCCATGGGTTATTTCATCACATTTCTTGAGATAGACTTTTATTTTGGTTTAATGTTGAAAACACATCCTATTATGCAACCTTATAGGCATTTTTATAGGTTTTCTTCCAGGGATATAACTCCCACTGTAATAACAAGTTTTTGTTACATGTACTATTTATTCCTTTAAGTTTTCATCAACTCGGGTTTGAGTTTGAAGGGATAGGGTTACTTTGTTTCCCCTCTGTTAAACTACAAGTCTTCATGCCCGTTCCCCTCTAGTTTCTCTTTAGTCAAAAAGTTGTGGCTGGAATTCCCTGTGAAATGTTTGCAATAAAGAATCCTTTAAGTTTTTAATATTAAACATGGATCGTTACATCCTGCGGTCCTTGTCTGGGTAGTTCTGGTAAGAGAAAGACTCTACACAACATGACCGTAATCCTGGAGACTTTGCAAAAGTACATACCTTGTATGAAATTCATTACCCTAATTGTTATGGTTTTATTCTTTTCATTCCACGACTTGGTGGTAACTCTCGAAGCTTGTTGCATTTATAAAAAAAATCGTTATAGTCTTGACAATTTAATTTGTTATGTGGTTAATTTGTATTCGAACTCTGCCTATTTTTATACTAAGTTTGAAAAACTTACTCCACTTTAAAAGTAATCAATCGTTTCTATGTAGGTATTCAATGGGTATTTAACCTCTTAAATCCATAACTTGTCTGAGTAAAAATCGTAACTCTGTCTCCGTCAAGGGTTAAATATTGTTTCTGCAATGTCTTTCCTGGATACTTTTTCCTTTGAATTATTTATTTATTTATTGATGACCTATCTTTGTTAAAGCATTACAACTAACTCGACAACGGACAACAGTCTTCACTTGCTATTCCAGCCGCTATAATTAATTTTTCGTCTCGATAATTTAGGGAGTTCTTGCAAAGAAGTTCTCTTGAAACATAAACTTAATTTGAAAGTATTGTATTAAAGGGTATTCGTGTTATTACTTACTGTACATTTCCCCATTCATTTGCGACATATCATGTTGAATGCATGATGAAATGTTTTTTCCAGGGGTTTGAGCATGTTCTTGCATTAATAAAGTTTAACCAACTAATTAGGTTCTTACCATAATTGAATGTACCGAGGTTGCATCCTTTGTGTCTCTATAAATACTTATTGATTTCAAATTTATTATTATCTCTGTCGGAATTTCATCTCTGTATTATGGGAATTAAAGGAAACTCTGTTTTATTTGTTAAATCTATATTTAGTTCTCAATTTCGTCTCAATAAAATTCCTTCCAACATTTGGTCCCCTATAAAGGGTTTGGTAATTACTTCTAAGTAACTCTTTT
This sequence comes from Picea engelmannii, assembly GCA_009831015.1. Taxonomy (NCBI): domain Eukaryota; kingdom Viridiplantae; phylum Streptophyta; class Pinopsida; order Pinales; family Pinaceae; genus Picea; species Picea engelmannii. The sequence continues at coordinate 472,617 of ML786242.1, read as the reverse complement.
GATGATTATTCTGTAATAACGATTATTTTGATAAAGATCTTCTATCATTTTAGCTTATGTAAGAATAATCTTGTTGTCTCTACCTCTCTATTAAATTATTTGTTTCCCTGTTTATTCTCTTTGATTACATTTTGTACCTTCTATTTATAATTGTTCTTTGTCTTTCATATCCTAAAGTTTTTTGAGAACATATCTAGAATTCACGAAATCAATTTTTTTTTATTGATGCCTGGTTTCTCTCTTTAATTCACAAGTGGAAATGTACGCATGGGTATAATTTTTATGAAGTGTCCCTTTTTCTTACAAGGGATCCCATCAAATGGTTACAAACCCACTCCTCGTGAGACATGGATTGACTACTTTGTGACGGTGTACAAAGACCATCCAATGTTCAATCTGGACCCAAGATAAGTTATGCCTTCAAGTTGTTTTATTATCTCATTATTTTAATGAATTGAAAACTAGTATTGATATTAACACCTTCGTATTACTCCCTTATAAATTGAAAATACCAGTACAACTTGGGGAAGAGGTGTCCAACAACTAAAAGGTATTTGGTTTCCATGGTTTTATTCCATGAGTCCATGCACACATTCACTTTTGTGTTACAAATGGTCTAATGTAGTTTCTTTTAAAATTTTGTTGAAACTAGTTATGGAGTTCGTGGGTCTATGGAAATTTTGGTTGTATTATTTTTGGTTAGCGACCTATTGAATGTAATAATTGTATTTTTCATATCATTCTGAGATCTACTGTAACATATATCTTTCTTTGTTAATAGATAAAACAAATGTATTATGGGACTTTTATTCCTTTCTAACTATACTCATCGTGATAGTAGGAGCTTCAATACAGTCTATTTAACTTCTTCCTTTCTGAAGTAGTTTGATTTTAACCAGTAATTGAGCAACAAGCAATGGAGTAATTATATTATGGCCAATAGACACATATACACATATTTATATATGTGTGTGTGTGTACTTCAGAAAAGCAATGCTAACAGGTATTTATAAATAGTGTAACATCCCACTTTTGAGCACACCTGATGTGACTTATTATTGTGGACACTTGTGTGCAAGTGATCCGGTTCACTATATGATTCACTGAATCGATTATGGAGCATGATGATGTTTGTGTATTTAATGATATGTTATTTAATGATATTTTTATCAACATGTGCTATTGACTATATTTCCTGAGTGTGCGGGACTCTGGAAGTATGAAGATGTCGATGGAATTGAAGGATTTCCTTAGACTCCGAATCGAGTCAGGGAGCGGACGGTTATGGTTTGAATGTTTTGATATTACATATGTTGTATATGACTAGATATTATGATGTCGATTGTTATCGCTGACACATTTCATTGATGGATGCAGGCTGATGATAGCTTTCTAACCACACTCACATTAGGAGTAAAGGGGTCTTTCATGACAACCAGAGATATTGAGGGAGAAGTGTGGCAGCAACCCTTCCACAACCTACTAGCACTCCCGTCATGGCTCAAACTGTAGGTTAATGATTAGCTAGTTTTAGAGATCCAAGATGTCGTGAGGGAAGACTATGATAGTTGGTCACGATGATTCTAAGAGGTACGAAATAAGGTGGGGTCCTTATTCCTTAAGGGCTCTTAGTCTTCCACAAGGTCACCTGATGAAGTATTGACTCCAAGAGTTTGACGTATACCAAAATAATTCAAAAGGTGAGTGGCTCCCTTAGAGCAAGTAGTGCGTCTTGAAGGGAACGTTGTGCAAATAAAACATGAATGCAAGCGAGTGACACCCTTGGAGCACGTAGTGTGTTTTGAAGGGCACGTCTCGATTTTTTTAACTATGGTAAGTTAATAAACCTAGTAACTAGAAAACTATGCCTCCTTAGGACCTGGTTGACCTTAAAATGAATGATGGTATCAGTCAAGTTTAATAACTAATTTTTCCTTAAAAATTCTCGCAAAGCCTAGCGAATTTAAAACCTAGATCTAAGTAGAAAATGTGAACAAAAAAAACAAACTAAATGGACATATAACAAGAAAGGGGGGTAAAGAAAATTCAAGGGTAAAATCATAAAGTTGGGTAACACTTTCGTGACAATTGGGTCTCCAAAATTTCTAGCGGAAATTTTTCGGCCGAAACAATGTTGCTAGGAATTTTTTCAGTCGAAACTGTTTTCGGCCGAAAATTTGCACGTCAAATTTAACGGCACGCTCAAAATTCGTGTACAATGTTTTTCGGATGAATTGTTTTCCCGTGGTAATCATATTTCGACTGAAAGAATTTTCGACCAAAACGTTTATTTTTAACGGATTCTGTTAAAAACTAGGTTTCAGCCGAAAGAATATTTTGGTCGGAAACCTGAAAATGGGAGTGTTTGCAGGAAACTTCAAATTCTCTCCATATTACTTCATCTTTGGAGGTAGCGCACTCCTACAAATACTCAGAATTTAGTTTCAAAATTGATACCAACATTATTAAAATTGAATCTACTTTCATTGGGTATAACTTGTTTGCATTTTCATTGTTTTTATCTAATTTTACTTAATTTTATAAAAAAATCACTGCATAATATTTTTAAGTGAGATTATGATTCGGTGAAATGAAAAATCGATATCTCTAAAAATACAGAGTGGAAAATTATGGAAAAATTATATTCATAATCCTTAAATTGTTCTCTTCAAAAGGGTATTTTTAGATTTTACTTTTAAGTAAAAATTAATATACATACAAGGTCTAGAAAAATTTGTGTTTAAAATATGCAATGTTTTCCACTTGGTCAAATTAAAAAAATTCTATAAATTATAATATTCATCCGTTAGATTCAAAATTATAGTCATAATAAAATAGAATCTTTGTAGATTGTTGCAGTAAATTTCATTTCTTAAAAAAATAAGTTTAATAATAGATACATTGTTGTGGAAAAACATAACTCATTATCATTCATTTCATGTTTAAGGAACATATTGTTAAACAATTGTCAAATTGACATATCAAATCTTGATAACAAAAAATTGAAAAATAGTCATTCGAAAGATAACAAAATTATTCACAAGTTTTGTTTTCACTGTAAAGTGAAATTCTAAATAAAAAAAATACTTTTGTATGCCTAAAGTTGAAGAACTTGTGAAAATACAGTTTTTTTTTGTCATAAAACAAGAAAAAGTGTTACACATCTTCATGATTTTACCCTCAAACATTAATAATTAAAGTAAAATTTTAATGAAGGATTAAATTATTAAAAGGGTAAATTTTTGTTTATATCTAAACTTCTTAAATCTGAACTAAGAAGAAACAGGGAAACTTAAGGAAAAAGGGGAATGTCTAACATAGTAGGGAATCTAGTCTTTGGAACCTTCTAATTGTGAACTCAACTAGGTTTTAAGAAAGGCGTCAGTCATTTAATAATTGTAAGGGAATAAAGGGACACCAAGGAGCGTTTTTAGGAATGCTTTTAGGTGGGTGAGGGAAATAGGCAAATTTAATTAATTAATAAATTGATTTTCTGGTGGAACTAAGGGATCGGGGGACATGTCTACGGGGGAGGTTTATCCTAATTAAATATAATAAAAATAATCTAAATAGGGTTTGGGAAAATAATCATGAAGAAATCTCTATAAAAAGGATGGTGGAGGAGGAGTATGGATCACATTGGGTAGGTGTAAGGTTACGATGTCGATATTTTTTTGAATGATTTTACCTTATGGGAGTTGGGATGCCCAACTCGAAAGGGAGTGGTAGCTCGACCTTACGGGGTGATATGGGAGCTATATTTTCCCTAGTTTGTGTGTGTGGCCCTTGTTATTGGATAAATCGATAAATGTGGACATAATATGATCTCCCTAGATCCACCTGGATCTAGAACAAAACAAGACACAACATGACGCTTTCCCTAAGCTTTAATCATTGAATTTACTATCAAACAAGAGATGAGTGACATACCTTTGAATATCGCTTCCTTATTCTTTGTTGTCCCTACTCCGCTCTAGTGCTCTTGTGATATTTGATCTGCAATGAAACACAAACCAACCAAAGTGAAAGAAACAATAGTATATTCAAGGAAACTTACACATATGATCAAGGAGTCATGCAATAAAATGAGAATGATTTTATGGGAAATAAACATGCCACTGTATTATATTAAGTAAAAGTGAAAGATACAACCAAACAACCTTGATGTTGCAAGGTTCCCTTTCAGTGGCCCTTTGTTCCAACACACACACTTGCTCCAAACTTGCATAAAGAAGATCCACACTAATTTGATGGACCAATGAAGACCTATGGCATCAATTGAAATATAATCTCTCACACAATTCTCAGCTTATTCTTTCATTAATTTATTTCTTACCTGTTTGCTTAACCTTTTCCATGAGAAACCCATTCTTATATAGGAGAAAGAGAGATGGTTAAATATATTAGGATGATCCCACCAAATTAGAGAAGTGAGTAGGATCCCAACCGTACATATGCCACCTCATATTCTAGAAGATTCCATTCTATAACCTCTGTGAACTTTGACCTTTTATCAGTCTTTCAACGTCGTTGCACCCTGGCTATAGGATAGGCTACGGAAACACTACAAGTTAGTTTTAGGACAGACTGTGGTGATCAGGCATCGTCGCACTGTATGTTATGCTTGGGTTGCAACGTCCTTTCTTGACAAGGTTTTGAAGAAGAGGAAGCCAATCACTTTTCTCATGAAGAAAGGTTCTTTTGAAAAGTTTAACAAATGCTATAGAAACATCAACAAGGTGACTAAAATAATGTGTAACAAAGGGATCGGGTGACATGTGTATGGGGGAGGTTTATCCTAATTAAATTTAATAAAAACAATCTAAACAAGGTTTGGGAAACTAATCATGAAGAAAACTCTATAAAAATGATGGCAGAGGAGGAGTATGAATCATGTCGGGTAGGCGTAAGGTTACGTTGCCGATATTTTTCTTGATTGATTTTACCTTGTGGGAGTTGGGATGCCCATCTCGAAAGGAAATAGTAGCTTGACCTTATGAGGCAAGATGGAAGCTGTATTTTCCCTGGTTTGTGTGCATGGCCATTTTGCAAATCGGGGGGATTAGGGGGAAGAAGAGTACCCCTAACGTTGGCTGGGAGGTATTGGTGAGGTCTCAACAGTTAGCAAGAAGGAGATGGATAGAGAACAAGCACAAGACAACCACTTTGGATTATGTGCCTTCAGTTAAGGTACTTCTAATGTGTGAAATTTTATGTTTTATTCTGCATTTAATCTCTTCGAAAATTTGCAAAAATCGGTCTTAAATTTATGTTGTGTTATGCATTTAATATTGTCGAAGGATCTATGAACTTTGGTGGTTATTTTATGTTTTATTTATTCAAATCCTAAGATGGGTGCGATATAGAAGAAGCCTGTTACACTGAAGTAATCCTTTGCGCACCTTTTTCTTTTTCTATCTACCGTTTGTAGGCATACGCTTAGATTGTTGTCCCTTCAAGTTGATCTATTATAGGAAAGTTTTGTCAACCTTTGTTCTTTTCCTATCCCACCTCCGAATGATTCTATTTTTCGTTTCTAGATGGACTGTCTTGAGAGCATTAGATTTTTCCCTTTTTTTTCCAGCGATTTTCTTAAGAGCTCAGTGTATTACTATTCAGAGATTTCATATTTTTCCAGCGAATTTGTCTTGAAGAGCCCAATGTTTTATGCTAAGATATTTCATAGTTATCCCAAATATTTTGTTCTTGATCTCAACATTTTTATTACTTAGATAATTCCCATTTTTCACCAACAATTTTGTGTTTAAGAGCTCAACGATTTACTACTCAAGGAATTCCTTTTTCCCAACGAATTTGTCTTTAAGAGCTCAACATTTTTGCATAGAGAGTTCATAACTTCCTCAACGATTTTGTTCTTGAGCTCATCGTTTTTATTACTCAGTGGATTCCCTGATGAAATATTTCCTTGGAGAACTCAATCCCATTTCCTCAACTCCTTCTGCACAATTTTGTTTTGTATTTCCAACCCTGTTTAGACATCCTTTCTAAACTGTAGGAGAGTCTCACACCATTTTTTCATGAGTCATGGTAACACGATGGTGTCAGGAATCACCTCTAATTCTCTCATATTTTTCATTAATAACACATTGATGGAGGAACTTTTCCTAGGTTGAGTTCTTGCATATAGAGGCTTGGTAGGCATTACCTTATTTAGCGATGGCGTGTTACCCTTCTTCATAGCGACTAGCATGCCCCACATTACTGGATAAAATTCCAACAAATATCTCTAGGAATTGGATTTCATTCTATCACTGGTATTACTGTGGTTGGTACTGCACAAATTGAAATGTTGGGGATGGAAGATTGCCCCCTTCCTTCCCTAAGTGGGTAATCCCTTCTGTGGGTCTAGCCCTTGATCATTTTGGCGCAGCTGTTTTCCCCAATCTTCAACGTGAACTTGATTTAAGTAGCACACAATGTGTTTTCCTTCACAGGTATCTGATTTTTCTACATAGGTATACGAAGGAGGTTCCCAGTTCATTTTAACAATTTTGTTTCTTGTACATAGAATTGCTAGATAACTAAACCCTCGACATCCTGGTAGACTCTTGAATCGGAGGGTTTCTCCTCAATATTAACGGGTGCACGCAGAAGTTATCTACATTGTCACTCAATGGGTGACAACGGTGTACATTCGAATAGTCGAGAAACTCGTGAGTGGGGGGTGGTCTAAATGAGGCATGGCAGCCATGAGTGAGGGGTGCTCTAGATGAAATCCTATCCCATTAATACATAAGAGTTGACAATTCCTTAATTCAAGTCTCGATATTCATTATATTCTCAGTTGCAAGTTGCATCCGAAACCATTTCGAGGACGCTTGGCCAATTTATTCTAAGGGCATAAAAACCTAACGGAGCAACATTTTTGAGTTCCATGAGATGCTGAAAGATTTTTTAGGTGTGGACTAGGTGACTATATTTTCCTTCCACTCCCGAGGCATGGTTTCATAAATTTGACCCCTTAATCCAAATGTTGGTTTGCTTCAAACTGAGAAAAACACTAGTTCTCGAAATCAATGAGTAAAGAAACTGTTGAGGCATGGAACCTGGGAGTGAGGGGTGATCTAACTGGAATCCTATTCCAGGAGTCCATCAGAGTCAACAATTCATAAATCTCAGTCTCAATTTTCGTTTTATGCCCAGTTGCAAGTCGCATCCCAAACCATTTCGGGGACTCTTGGCAATTCATCCTAGGGGCATAAAATCCTAACAGAGCACCATTTTCAAGCTCCATGATATTTTGCATTTTTTTTTAGGCATGGACTAGGTTACCACATTGTCAATCTTCTCCCGAGGTATGGTTTGGTAAATTGGACCTCTAAATTCAAATGTTGGATTGCTTCTTACTAAGAAAAACACTAGTTATTGAAATCGATGAAAAAAACAAATTTTGAGGGATTGGAACCAGGAGTGAGGGGTGATATGGCTAAAATCCTATGCAACGAATCCAACAGTGACGACGGTTCCTCAATACGAGTTTCTTTTTTCGTTTTATGCCTAGTTGCAAGTCGCATACCAAACCATTTCGGGGACTCTTGGCCAATTCCTGCTTAGGGCATAAAACACCAATCGAGCAACATTTTTGAGTTCCGTGAGATGCTGCAAGAATGTTTAGGCATGGACTAGGTGACAAAATTATCCATCCATTCCCGAGGCATGGTTTAGTAAATTGGCCCCTTAATCCAAATGTTGCATTGCTTCAAACTGAGAAAAACACTAGTTCTCGAAATCAATTATTAAAACAACTTATGAGGCATGGAACCCATGAGTGAGGGGTTCTCTAGATGAAATCCTATCCCAGTAATCCATCGAAGTATTATTTTCCTTAATCTGAGTCTCGATATTCATTATATTCCCAGTTGCAAGTCACATCCCAAACCATTTCGGGGACTCTTGGCCAATTTCTCATGAGGGCATAAAAACCTAACGAAGTAACATTTTCGAGTTCCGTGAGATGTTGTAAGATTTTGTATGTGTGGAATAGGTGACTATATTTTCCATCCGCTCCCGAGCCACGGTTTCGTAAATTGGACCCCTTAATTCAAATGTTGTTTTGCTTCAAACTGAGAAAAACACTAGTTCTCAAAATCAATGAGTAAATCAACTTTTGAGGCATGGCACCCAAGAGTGAGGGGTGCTCTAGCTGAAATCCTATGCCAGGAATCCATCGGATTCAACAGTTCCTCAATCTGACTGTCGGTTTACGTTTTATGCCCAGTTGAAAGACGCATCCCAAACCATTTCGGGGACACTTGGCAATTCCTCCTCCGGGAATAAAATCCTAACATATCAACATTTTTTATCTCCATGAGATTTTGCATGCTTGTTTAGGCATGGAATAGGTTACCACATTGTCCATCCTCTCTTAAGGAATGGTTTCATAAATTGGACCCCTAAATCCAAAGGTTGCATTGCTTCTTACTGAGCAAAGCACTAGTTATCGAAATCGATGAAAAAAACAAATTCCGAGGGGTTGGAACCAAGAGTGAGGGGTTATCCTGCTAAAATACTATGCCAGGAATCCAAAAGAGATGAAAATTCCTCAATCCAAGTCTCGTTTTTTGTTTTATGCCCAGTTGCAAGTCGCATCCCAAACCATTTCATGGACTCTTGGCCAATTCCTTCTCAGCGCATAAAATAATAACGGAGAAACATTTTTGAGTTCCGTGAGTTTATGAAATATTTTTTAGGCATGGAATAGGTGACCAAATTATCCATCTTCTCCCAAGGCATGGTTTTGTAAATTGGCCCCTTAATCCAAATGTTGCATTGCTTCAAAATGAGAAAAACACTAGTTCTCGAAATGAATGATTAAAGAAACTTTTGAGGCATGGCATCCGTGAGTGAGGGGTGCTATAGATGAAATCCTATCCTAGTAATTCATAGGATTCGATGGTTCCTTAATCCGAGTCTCGATATTCGCTATATTCCCAGTTGCAAGTCTCATCCCAAACAATTTCGGTGAATCTTGGCCAATTGCTCCTAATGGCATAAAAATCTAACGTAGCAACATTTTTGAGTTTCGTGAGATCATGAAATATTGTTTAGGTGCGGACTAGGTGATTGTATTCTCCATCCTCTCCAGAGGCACAGTTTCATAATTTAGACCCCTTAATCCAAATGTTAGTTTTCTTCAAACTGAGCAAAACACTAGTTCTTGAAATCAATGAGTAAAGAAACTTCCGAGGCATGGCACCCAGGAGTGAGGGGTGCTCTAGATAAAATCCTATGCCAGGAATCCATTGGAGTTGACAGTTCCTCAATTTGAGTCTCGATTTTTGTTTTATGCCCAGTTGCAAGTCGCATCCCAAACCATTTCGAGGACTCTTGGCAATTCCTCCTCTGGGCATAAAAACCTAATAGAGCAACATTTTTTAGCTCCATGAGATTATGCATCCTTGTTTAGGCATGGACTAGGTGAGCACATAGTCCATCTTCTCCTGAGGCATGGTTTCATAAATTGGACCCCTAAATGTAAATGTTGCATTGCTTCTTACTGAGCAAAGAACTAGTTATCGAAATCGATGAAAAAAACCAATTATGAGGGCTTGGAACCGAGAGTGAGGGGTTCTCTAGCTAAAATACTATGACAAGAATCCAACAAAGATGACGTTTCCTCAATCTGAGTCTCGTTTTTTTGTTTTATGTTGAGTTGCAAGTTGCATCCCAAACCATTTCGGGGACTCTTCGCAAATTCCCACTAAGGGTATAAAAGCCTAACGGAGAAACATTTTTGAGTTCTGTGAGATGATGCAAGATTTTTTAAGCATGGAATAGGTGACCAAGTTATCCATCCTCTCCCAAGGAATGGTTTTGTAAATTGGCCCCTTAATCCAAATGTTGCATTTCTTCAAACTGATTAAAACACTAGTTCTCAAAATCAACAATTAAATAAACTTATGAGGCATGAAATCCATGAGTAAGGGGTTCTATAGATGAAATCGTATCCCAGTAATCCATCGTAGTCGATGGTTCCTTAATATGAGTCTCCATATTCGTTGTATGCCTAGTTGGAAGTCGCATCCCAAACCATTTCGGGAACTCTTGGCCAATTTCTCCTCAGGGCATAAAAACCTAATGGATCAACATTTTTGAGTTTCTTGCGATGTTGCAAGAGTTTTTATGCATGGAATAGGTGACTATATTTTCCATTCACTCCCAAGGCACGATTTCGTAAATTGGAGCCCTAAATCCAACTGTTGCATGACTTCTTACTGAACAAAGCACTAGTTATCGAAATTGATGAAACAAACTACTTATGAGGGGTTGGAATGGGGATTGAGGGGTAATCTAGATAAAATCCTATGCCATGAATCCATCGGAGTCAACAGTTCCTCATTCTGAGTCTCAGTTTACGTTTTATGCCCAATTGTAAGTCGCATCCCAAACCATTTCGGGGACTCTTGGCAATTCCTCCTCTGGGCATAAAATCCTAACATAGAAACATTTTTTAGCTCCATGAGATTTTTCATGCTTGTTTAGGCATGGAATAGGTTACCACATTGTCCATCCACTCTCGAGGAATGGTTTCATAAATTGGACCCCAAAATCCAAATGTTGCATTGCTTCTTACTCAGCAAAGCACTAGTTATCGAAATCAATGAAAAAACAAATTATGAGGAGTTGGAACAGAGATCGAGGGGTTCTCTAGCTAAAATCCTATGCCAAGAATCCAACAACGATGACGGTTCCTCAATTCGAGTCTCGGTTTTCATTTTATTCCCAGTTACAATTCACATCCCAAACCATTTCAGGGACTCTTGGCAAATTCCCGCTCATGGTATGAAAGACTAATAGAACAACATTTTTGAGTTCCGTGAGATGTTGCAATATTGTTTAGGCATGGACTAGGTGAAAAAATTACCCATCCTCTCCCGAGGCACGGTTTCATAAATTGGACCGCTTAATCCAAATGTTGGTTTGCTTCAAACTGAGAAAAACACTAGTTCTCGAAATCAATGAGTAAAGAAACTTTTGAGGCATGGAACCCGAGAGTGAGGGGTGCTCTAGCTGAAATCCTATCCTAGGAATCCATCAGAGTTGACAGTTCTTCAATCTGTGTCTCGGTTTTTGTTTTATTCCCAATTGAAAGTTGCATCCCAAACCATTTCAGGGACTCTTGGCCAATTCCTCCTCCGGGCATAAAAGCCTAACAGAGCAACCTTTTGGAGTTCCATGAGATGCTACATGCCTTTCTAGGAATGGACTAGGTGAAAACATTTTCCATCCTCTCCTGAGGCATGGTTTCGTAAATTGGACCCCTAAATCCAAATGTTGCATTGCTTCTTACTCAACAAAGCACTAGTTATCAAAATCGATGAAAAAAATAACTTCTGAGGGTTGGAACCAAGAGTGAGGGGTGCTATAGCTAAAACCCTATGCCATGAATCCAACTGAGATGACGGTTCCTCAATCTGAGTCTTGGTTTTTGTTTTATACCCAATTGCAAGTCGCATCCCAAACCATTTTAGGGACTCTTGGCCAATTCCCCCCGAGGGCATAAAAGACTAACGAAGCAACATTTTTTAGTTCTGTAAGATGATGGAAGATTGCATAGGCATGAATTAGGTGACCAAATTATACATCCTCTCCTAAGGCATGGTTTCATAAATTGGACCCCTTAATCCAAATGTTCCATTGCTTCAAATTGAGCAAAACACTAGTTGTCGAAATCAATGAGTAAAGCAACTTCTGAGGCATGGCACCCGAGAGTAAAGGGTGGTATCGCTGAAATCCTATCCCATTAATCCACCGAACTTGACGGTTCCTCAATCCGAGTCTCCTTTTTCATTTTATGCCCAGTTGCAAGTCGCATCCCAAACCATTTAAGAGACTCTTGGCCAATTCCTCCTCAGGGCATAAAAACTAACTAAATTCTACATGTCTTTGTCAACTAACTACTATATCTTACTGCCTTGAAAAACAACTGCACCAATTTCAACTTCACATTGAGTTTAACAACCACTACTTCCTACATAAAAATTCGGGTTGCACTATTGTTAACCATCACCATAACTAACTTATTCTTCAACTTGTATTGAACAAAACTAATATTTGTATAGTTCTACTCTTGGCTTGCACAAAACTAATATTTGTATAGTTCTACTCTTGTCTTGAAAAAAACTAATATTTATATAGTTCTTCTCTTGTCTTTCCTTAGACATATTGCCAACTAAAGCACCCAAGATTTGCAACACACCAATTGATGGCTAGCCTTCTGGAGCGAATTCGACTGGAGGGTAAGGAAAATAAGGTAGCAGATGCTTTAAGCAGAAGAGTCCATGGGTTATTTGAGATAAATATCAGCACGACAGAAAGTGATCTAGAACAAAGAATAAGGATGGCAGGTATAAACGATGAAAATTACACTAAGATAATGGCAGAATTACAAAACAACACCGCAAACTCAGATAAATCAGATCTAAGTATCGACAAGAAGGGACTAGTACGATTTAAAAATAGACTTTACATACCAAATTCAGCAGAGTTAAAATTAATAGTCTTGGACGAAGTGCATAAGAAACCATATTTTGGCCATCCAGGGTACCAGAAAACGATAATCGCACTTAGAAAACTATTTTGTTGGCCCAGTATGAAGGGCGAAAGAAAAAAATACTTGTCTAGGTGCCTATATTGTTAGTAGGTTAAGGATGAGCACCAGCATCTGGCCGGCCTATTACATCCTTTACCAGTACCAGAATGGAAATGGGAGACCATATCGCTGGACTTTATAACAGGTTTGCCTAAAACTCAGAAACAGAATGATTCTATCATGGTTGTAATCAATAAACTCAGTAATTCTACACACTTTATTCATGTAAAGTCTACTTTTAAATCTATTAACATTGCTGAAATATTTATGAAAGAAATTTTTAGACTGGATGGAATTCCTAAAATGGTGATTTCAGATAGAGACGTCAAATTCACATCCTCTTTTTGGAAGGAATTGTTTGCAGGGCTAAATACTAATTTGAATTCCATCATGAGTTATCACCCACAAATGGATGCACAGACCGAAAGGACAAACCAAATCATAGAGGATATGCTCCACGTGTACGTAAGAACAAAACCAAACAAGTGGGAAGACTATCTACACTTAGTAGAATTTGCATATAACAATGGGTACCAAACTTGTAGTGTACCTATTTAAAGAACCAAGAGGTTTAACGCGCTCTTGTAATATTCTGTACACTCTTTTAATAATAAACACAGGCCAATATAACCACATGCATTTAAGCACAATTAAACACATTTAAAATACAGAGTGAAACATATCTCGTTACTGCTATAATCACACATTCCATAGCATTTAACAATAATTCATTTACACAGTGAAAACATGATACATAAGCATCCAGTCACGCATAACATGATCAAAGCATAATTCAAATACTTATCTTTTAACAGCTGTAGAAAACACCAACCGAGTGGAGGCCTTCCACGAACCTCCCAGCCTTAGACCACACTGTTCATCAGCTCAATAGTGGGTCACCCCTAAGCTGGGACCGAGCTCCACCCCAAGGCAAGGAATCCTAGGCTAGGCTGAGATTACAGGGAAGACATCACAGAAATATCTAGAAGGATTCTTCCCAAAGATGCCATCTTACGCCCACTACTACTAGACCCTCATTCCCCACAT
>ML786242.1:448490-458857 GCA_009831015.1 Picea engelmannii | reverse complement strand
ATTCCAGGCCTAAGCCCCCTAGGCTTAGCCCCTAGGTTCAACACCCAGCCCCTTTTTCCCACCTTCCAGCCCTTAATCCCTTGCCCACTCTGTGGACGCTCAGTCTCCCATCACTCTTTCATCGTGGTCGGTCTGCACCTTGCATTTTTTTTTATATTTTATTGAAGTGTTGCATACATACAGATACAAAATCTAGGCCCGTGGCCTTCTATCCTTAGGCTCTCTGGCCTAATCAAATACATAAGCCTACCGACTTATACAAAACTTGGCTCACCAGCCTATAACACATATTTACAATCTCTTTCAGAGCATGGTTTACATCGGGGCTCGGCCTTGGGGACACTACAAAACTTTAGCTAAGTTAAGCCCTTTCGAGGTATTGTACGACACGAAGTGTACAACTCCAATTAGAAGGGACAACCTGGCTAATAGACTCATGGTTGGATCAGAGATGCTCCAGGAAATGGAGAACATGGTAAGGAAGGTACAATACAACTTAAAAGAAGCACAGGACAGATAGAAGAGCTATGCAAACCAAAAAAGAAGACACTTGGAATTTCAAGTGGGAGACCATGTTTACTTGAAGGTCTAAGCCCGAAAAATTTCATTGAAGTTAGGGAACTGTGCCAAGATGGCACTTAGGTTTTGTGGCCCCTTCAAGATTCTAGCTCGAATTGGACCTGTAGCATACCAACTTGCACTTCCAACTAATTTAAGAATTCATAATGTATTTCATGTTTCTTTGTTGAAAAGGTATGTTCATGACCCTACTCATATGATTGATTGGAACTTGGTGTAGGTGGAACCCAAAGGTGAGTTCCAGGTGGAACCCCTACATATTATGGACCAGAGAGAAATAACACTTTGAAATAGAGTCGTCGCTCAGGTAAAGGTGCAATGGAAGCACTTTAGTCCTGAGGAGGCCACTTGTGAGTTGGAGGGAGATTTGTAGAAATCTCATCCAATCACGTTCCAAGAAAGGAACAAACAATAAGGAAAGTGTTTTATTGAAGGGCGAAAGGATGTGACATCCCCAAAAATAAATTATTTTTTGAATTCAATAAATTGTTAGGAAAATTATTCTGTTTTTGGTAAATTCGAATTTGAGAAATTTTTTCCATTTTTGGCAATTCTGAATTTCGAATGTGGTAAATTGTAATCAATTATTATGATTGTTGGGCAGAAATCTGATTTGACCCAACTAACTATTTGACTATGACACTTGTATGAAAACAAAATATTTTATATTTATTGTAGGAGGACAAATGGAACAACCATGTTAAAATCATCTAACCATGACTCCATGAGTGGGGAACATGTTGGAACTACCTCAGGGATGATTGTTACAAGTGGAAAATCAGAGATTTGTCCATTGGCAGCCCCTGAAAATCAAGGATTTAGAAAGCTACGAAAATTTCCAAGGAGGGAAAAAGACCTAGGCAAAAACAAATATTGTTTTAAATAGCATATGTGAGGAGGCATGACGTTGCCAAGTATGCGGGGAAATAAATTACCTCTTGTTGTTATGAACACTACTGGATGAGTGCGAGACAAGGGTAAGATTTATGAAGTTGAACGACATTGTCAAGGAGGAGTTCTGAGTTATCCCTCATAGATTCATTTCCAGGCTAGGGGGTGAACATGACAAGTGATTTTGGTTGTCATGTTCTACGGTTGGGAGGAACGTGGTTGTTCCCTTTGTCTTCCCGCGAACTATTTTAGATACGTCTACTTTCTCCTTCTCTGTTTGCATGTCATGATGAATTATTGACTGAACCACTAGGTCAGTGTCTCATATGTATAATTGGTTATTTTGTTTTTGAATATAGGATTGTGCAGACGCTATTTTGGAAGTAATTATGGGATTTAAAACTTTTACATACCTATTCGTAAAGGCATCTCCCTGTGGATTAGCTCCTAATTCTGGGTGACGTGTCTATTGAATAAAATTACAATTGGAAAGAAGTAATAGATAGTATAAACCTTACAATTTCATTTGACTCATTGAGTAGGAATAACTCTGGGAGTAAGATGTGAAGGTTTAGAATTATAATACATATATTTTTCCATGGATTAAAGAAATGGACTGTACTTGCAGTAGGTAAAATCAAACTGTACAAATGCTATTTGACACTTGCATTGAGTACCTATTGTAGTCTTAACTAAAATATATGTGTAGATATTATAAATAAAAATATACAATATGTTCCAAACATTCATGCAGAATAAACTTTGCAAACTAAGTTGAAGATAGAATGAGTATACAAAATAGGAAGCTACTATATATATATATATATATATATATATATATATAAGTAACTTAGATCCATCTAACAAGCCTACTGTACGTGTAATCAAATTTCGATGATATAAAAGAAATTATGTCCAGCCAGATGGTGCCACAATGATAGAAGGAGTCTGTTATCTTTTCATAGCATTATGCTCTTCACTTATAAACAAGTTAAGTATAAGAGAAGACCAACATAATGACCAATCTAGAATAAATCATTAATAAACATTGCTTCATTAAATGTAGACAGGAGAAGAATCATGTGACCCCCACATTTAAATTTATTACATATTCCAAATCAGACCAGAAAAAAAAATCATACCCAACCTTACACAAGTACTGTGTTCTTTCCTTC
The DNA here is from genome assembly GCA_009831015.1 of Picea engelmannii. NCBI lineage: Eukaryota > Viridiplantae > Streptophyta > Pinopsida > Pinales > Pinaceae > Picea > Picea engelmannii. Next base: position 456,212 of record ML786242.1, on the reverse strand, counting down.
CAACAGTGAAAGGGCATAATAAAAATTGGAATTACTTATTAATCATCCACTACAGGAAATCGGGATAGAACTTTACATGATAACGATAAAGAAAAATATGGAACCATGGTCTTCATTGTTAGAACCTGGAATGATATCCGTGAAAATACTGCAAAAGGAACCTGAGTACCTTTTGCGCGAGGGGATGTGCAGAATCTGAAGCTTTCGGATGCACCCACCCTGAAAGGTAATCGAGAAATTTTCCCATTAGTATTTTGATCGAACAGTAATAGAAATTATTATATGGAACATAAAACTAATACTGAAATAAATTAATTTATAAAAGAAACAAATGCAGGAATGTTTGGATTGTACTTAACTCAGGCCTATGGTACATGCCACCTTTCCTCTATGTATTTTTGAACATCATCCACGAACACGAAGGGGTGGAAGGAACAAGGGCATCCTGATGGGTACCCTTGTAGTAAAAAGGGCCCATCATTAGTGTTGGAAACCAAACTTTTAGTAAACAGTCGGAAAGAAAACAATCATACAGTAACCAAATAGTATAACGAAGTATGTACAGTTGACCATAGATTAATTTTACAAGTTCTTTCTTATTTTTAATCAGACACTGTTGAAAGAAAAAAAAAATTAAAACTAAACCACGAGAGATATAAACGTGGTTCATACTGATACCACAACATAACAGAATAAGGAAAACAAACACGGTAAATTTAAGGGATATTTTTACAACTCTGGAAGGGACAAATGCAATTAGTCATGCCAGGAATTTAGGATTAACGAGAACGACTGTGTAACGTAGGTTTTGTCTCACGAATCCCTTAATTTTTTTTTTTTACGGTACCTTTGTTTGGACATGGCAAGCGTAGCAAAGACCGAACATTACCATCATACTTAGGCAATAAGATAAATATGACTTATGAGGGTAAGGTCTCAACAGATAGAAAATGAAAACTGACAGACCAGAGACTCCTTTAAGTTGATTACAGAGTTATCGATACATGCTCAGAATCACGAAGACCATTCTCACACAAGTGGAAACCCAATTTTCAACTAGGTAGGGGACTGTGTAACCACTAGGCATTTTTCCTATTCAAACCCTCGTTTTCGATAGAAAGCTTGATCGAAGTCACTGGAGGACTTCCGCAGTTCAAGGATAGAACTGGTGATGTTATATTCGAGCCATAAACTTTTGAGGAACTCGAGTAAGCAACGAGTAAATCACAAGAGTTTGCAGCATACAAGGTCCTAAAACAACAACAACAAAGGGGAAAAACTACATGAATCCAAGAAGACAATTGAAATAATAAATTTGGGAAAAATTCTCCATAGGGTAAGCTTAATGGGTTAATGCAGTGTTGTACATGCCCATGTGATCGGGGAAATGTGGCAAGATTTTGATTGGGTACTTTAATGCAAACGTTGGCCCCAAGGATGCGAGTTATAGATGCCATGAATATCGTTGGCAGTTCTTTTATGCCATGAAAGTCGTATTCTCTCAACCCAAGACAAATGTAGAGTCGTTTCTTTTTTAGACTCTAGTTGTGTGTTATTTCCTTCGATCTAAGTTTAGTTAGGGTTCAATGCCTCGTCTTGGACCTGTCAGCCTCATGTTAGGGACTGGATCGAGGGCTAGTTCTAGGCAGTATGATAAATAACCATGAACAAGTAATAGGTTTCCATCCGTCGGCTCAACTACGTTAAGTCTTAACTTTATCACACATACAAATATTAATTTGTCCTTTAAGTATCTGTCACCTACCCCGAGGGAATTGATTTATCACTTCAAAATTTAAGTTTGTTCATACGCTGATAACCTTCCCATAGTATGCCTTACTTGTGTGATCGGAAGCATTAATTATGGTGGTGTCTATAAATATTACAAATGGTTTTGTTTAAGTCATAAGTACAGACTATGGAAAGGATAGATATAAATATATATATTTGCAAATAGTCTTTTGTTTATGAATTTAAATATATCCTTCTCCTTTGAGATTAAGTTTTAGATAAAGTCCTCTAATCACGATTGATTAAGGATTTGGTAAGTGTAAATAGTGGAAATAAAGAAGTATTTAATCACCTTATAGTGTAGCAGGAAATGTCTCACACGGATTGGATGCGGTAATTAAGTTTAGTGTCCTAAGGAAAAATAATAATAATAATAATTGTAGTAATTTTAGGGAAACATTACATCATGTTTAAGCTTATTGATCTACCTTTAAATAAAAAGAACCCGCTCTGATATCAATTGTTGGAAATACTAAGATAACTGAGAGGGGGGAGTGACTCAGTTGTTACGGTTCTTAAAGAATTTTATGCCTATTAAAATCTTATTAACCTTCTTCCAGTGATCATCAAGATTATGCAAGTCATGAACAACAAAAATAATAGACATCAATCACACACATGATATACACAAAGACAAATAATCATGAGGAAAACCATAAAGGGATAAAGCCTCTTCTTCTTGGAATGATAGACAATCTTTTAAGTTCTGTACATCATCTTTCTTTGAGCACCAACTCAAAATGAGGCTACAACCTCTTCTTTAGCAAGCTGCAACTTGTTCAGAGCACCAACTCTATGGTTTCTCTAACACCCACTAGAAGGAAGCACCAACTCCCTGAGTGTTCCAGCACCAACTCGATGGATGCACCAACTTCCAGTCACACAGGCACCAACCTATATAACCGAGAACAATGGTTCTCCCTTACACCACCCTGCCACCCTTATTTTTCTGGCTGAAACAACATGGAAGCTACAACTCCCTGTGTTCAAGCACCCACTTGAAAATCTGAGGACAACAATCCTCCCTAACACCACCCTACCACACTATTTTCTAAAACTTTGCTTGAATAACACTTTACAATAATACAGACATTTCAATGTTTACCAGTTCTTCTTTGTTCTACAATTCTACTTTAGTTATGTCTGTTCATGCTTGGCTCCACATGTTGTTTCTTTCCATATGCTCTTCCTCTCTTCTTCTCATGCTCTTAGGTTCTCGTACAGTCTATCGTTTTCACCATTTCTGCTATGTCCAACTTGTGTTCTTCATCTCTACATCTCTCACACTCTGTTCATTCTCTCTACTTGATTACATACAGTTCAACTTGTTTTACCAATAAACAACATCCTTCCTCTGTCTCGACATATTTCTTTTATTCATGCTCTCATCATCCGTTACACTCTACATCTCCAATGCTCAATGTAGGGATTCTCAGAATGTTCAAGAGCCATGATTCCAACGCTCAGGAACAATGATTCAACCACTCATGAACAATGATTCAATTAGTGTAACTAAATCATAACTGATCAAGAAATCACGAGATGAAACAACAACCTTTCGATCAGATTCAGTTTGATCAACATTGTTGGATTATACTCTGAGGTGGATCCTGGCAGCGTTAGCTGCTTCCCCTATCTTTTGCTGATGTGACCATGGGCGACGCTATCATGTGACCATGTGATTATGGGCACAACCACGAAAAATTAATACACGAGCATGTTCTGGCCCTACAATGCGACGGGACCGTCAATATGATGATCTTGATGGTGCTCCTGATCTAACGCTTGAGATATTATTCGGACGATCTGACAACTATGATATTCATCGTATGATCCGACGATCGACAATTTATTTCAGCTCTCTAGGCTTCAGGTATTTCAAATCTCAAACTGAAACTCTCGAAGTGATTTCTCTGGAGCGTAACCTCCTCACATCTTTAGACCCAAAACGAATGTTGTTTGTTGATCAAGATATTAGATCAATGGCTCAATCTATCTGTGATGCATCTTTTCCTTGGATTAAATCCAAGGAATCTCCATCTTTGTTTATCCTATCCTTCCATTTATTTCGATCCAACGGCTGATGAATATTCGGGTGATCGAGATCTCAGATCTCATCCCTTTCTTATCAGTTCTTCCATTAATTAAATCTGACGGTTGTTGGTCCTTTGGATCGGTGATCCAATGACCACTGTCTCTCTTCCTCCTGAGCTTCTGATCTCTATGACTTATAAGGTTTTCTAAGTGTTCACGGGTCTCAACTTTTGCTCCTCGTGCGCGTCCATCTCTTGGACCTCGACTGCACTTCTAGACCACTATATCTTCTGATCTTTCTTGTCTTTTGCGCTCTCAAGGTTTGGTTGGTTGTTGTTCTTTCCATCAATGACAAGCACGCGCTTCCTATAAAACATGCCAACATATTTTATTTTCTTAAAAAGACATAAAATAACATATTTATCTTCATTTTCATTTTCATCATTATTGAGTATGTTTTATCTCTGCACTTTAGATGGGTGTTAATATGACATTTCCAACTTGCTAACAAAAATACAAGATTTATATTTTAACTTTATGAGTTTTAGGATTTGTGTGTTTGAATTATCTAACTTCCTACTCATATTTGCAGTGTGTCTTTCAATATGTAGAATTAATTTCATAATCAATTAATTTCACCAATCAACACATCTAAATATAAAAAGTTGTACTATGTATTTATTATTATGCATTATTATATTTATATTTATATTATATTTATTAGTATATTATTGTATTATATTATATTATATTTATTATTATGCATTATTATATTTATATTAGATTATATTTATGAATATTATAGTTCCATTCATCTTATGGTTCATTATACATTTTGAATAACAAACAACCCTCAACTATTATATTTTGACAAAAAATATTCATTACTTGTGCATTTAGTTATATTAAGTTTCATTGTTCAACATGTATTTCCCAACTAACTAGACAAGTTGCCATGCAACCATTGTTTTCAATTGACTTATTCATTGTGGTTAGGCATTACATATTTGAATATCAAATATTCCAACTACTTTGAAAAAATACAAATATAGAAGTCAAAAAACTTATTTTAATAACCAAAGTATAGAATAGTTATTATGCAATTTTCTCTTATTTACAAGAATTTAGTAATTAGATATTGATTAACTAAAATAAGCACAACCAACTCTACAAGAAACCTTATAGCTTTGAACTACATACAACTATCACATTAACTTATTAAGATATATTAGATAATATATATACCAAGCTGCACAACACTGATTATTATTCCCAAAATATCAAGAAACAACATTAATTGTTGCATTGCACATATTATTATTCCCAAAATATTAAGAAACAACTATCTTTAAACATCTTAATGTTTTAAGTTCAGTTAATCTTTGTCTCTGTTCTTGCCAACTTGTAAGTATGGAAATGAATGTGTTCATCTTATTTTTGTGTTAGAGGGAGTACTCATTCATTTCTTCTTTGATGGGTTTGATATCCAATTTATTTTCCAAATTAATTAGGACCAAATTATTAATTAGTTTTTCTTTTAAATGATCCTTAAATTGTTTTGAATATTTAAACTATTTTTATTCTAAAAAATCTAAAAGTATATTTTATTAAATTTAAAAATTTTTAAAATATAACCCTTTAATTTTCAAAAAACTTTTATAAAATTTAAGTATATATTTTCAAATTTTCATACTACTTAAAATTATTATAAAACTATTCTAAAAAAATTTAAATAATAAAAAATGAAAAATATTGATAATGATGATTAACATAGAGTAAATCAAAATTAGTTTATATAATTTTAAGAAAGATAAAATATTACTTGAGTTCTTTAAAATTTTATTTATGTGCTTGAAAAGGGGTTAAAAGAAATATACCAAAATAACCATAGTTTTTATGACTTTGAAGGTTGGGAAGGGTTGTATTGTGCAAGATATTTTGAAATTGTGATCTAATTTAGATATACATAGAGCAATTTAAGAGAAAGAGCTTTTCATCTTCAACCTTCTTATTGGAGCTAGTAGCACTTTGTTTTATTTTAGTAAAGTTGATTTTCTTCTTTGCTCTAGTCAAAACCAATTTGACCTTCACGATTAGGGTTGACCAACTCCTGGTAGTATCTTAATTTTCTTTTACCTCTAAAGATGTAATAATATTTTTAATATCATCCATATTATGCAAAATGAAAACTTCATGTAATCCCCAATGATTTAGCTAGAGTTTGAAGCAATTTTTGGGAGTCTCTTGTTGTCCATGTTATTTATCTTGCTCTTGTACAAATACTTAATCATGGTCATGTTGTCAATGGGGAAGCCTTGTTTCTATGAGAAGGATATGATATGGTGTATTGCCTTTAATTTTGAGATTATAAATTAGAAAATTATTTTGAATCTATTCTAAAGACACTCCATCCCCAAACTTCACATCCTTATAAGATAATAAGAGTGACAAGAATTTCTAAAAAAAGTTTGATTTTATCTCATAACTAAAGATGACCTAATTTACAATGTTTTCAAACCCATAATAAACTTTTCACAATTTATTTATTCTTATCTCAATACTATAGTTCCAATTAAATTTATAATAAATATAAATTCTAAAATATTCATAAACTACACTTTCTCCAAACTACTAGTATCATAAATCAATTATATATATTTTTCTCCTAACAAATTACACTTATCACAAAATTCTTACACCAAACAAAACAAATCACACTTATCACGAAATTCTTATACCAAAGAAAGACTATGAGACTTCTAATAACTCATCATAAGAGTCTCATGGGAATCTTTTATCTTAACAAGGGGTAACATATTTTTAAGAAGATGAACGCTATACTTTGAAAAAACATAACCTTTATTATAACCTATATTTTTAAAAACATAACCTTTATTATAACTTATTTCTTATCATTCAAACCGGGATGATACAAACGATGCAGAGTTATCTTTAAAACCCTATAAAAATAAAAAGCGTAAAACAAACTTTTTCATTTACCCATAGATTATCAAACTTTTTCATTTACGCTCCAGTACTATAACCAGATCTTCTCCGTTCTCTGGATATTTCATGGGTTCACTCCATCGCTTTCTAAATATTTCTCCGTATCTGTGGAACAACAGATCTATTATTTCTTCTCCAAAATGGTATTCCAGGAGATTTTCAGTCGCTGCTCTCACTTCTTTTGCCATTTTTTTCCCGTACGCTTCCTTTGCAGAGGCCGAGCCTCTCATGGCTTTAACCTTCTCTTCCGAATCCGGTTTTATCAGGATATCCAAACGGTGTATTTCAAATGAACCCTCTTTTGCTACTTCACTACTCACTTCCTCACGACACGGGCAGAAGAGGGGCAGGTTGAAAGAATCCAGCTTCTCCTCCTCGATCAACCCCTGCAGCAATACAACGTCTTCATTTATAATTTAGTTCAGTAAAAAGAAAGGTAAGAAAGGGCAGTAAAACTACCTCAGATACCAAATCATTCAAACTCCTTTCTAACAACTCCCAGGCGCGTGCACTGTAACCCTGATCGCTTGGTTCACGTGAACTTCGACCCATTAAAATCAAAAGCATGCGCCCTCCACGAACCAGCTCCTGTGCCCGGGCTCTCAGAAACCCGTTGAAATCCCTCTGATATTGACGGAAATAAGCTTCTCCAACAGGGGGAGATCCTCCCGCGGAGATTTTGCCTTTGTTCCATGTCACTGAATTCTTTTCTAAAACTTCGGAGGGAATCTATCAATAACACAGAAAACTCACTACAATTAGTCTATGATATAATTTACCAAGTGAGCTCCAGAACAAATTGCTTCTCTCAATACAAATATATGTCTTGAAAACATACTTGAGATAGCCAGTGAAGACTATAGGAAGAATGCACGAAATGGAGGCTCTTGT
>ML786242.1:404259-436606 GCA_009831015.1 Picea engelmannii | reverse complement strand
CCTTCTCCTCTTGTGAGTTTCAACCTTGTGAGCATCAGAAAACAAAACACTTGCAAATAATCAAGCCTTCAAAAACCTAAGCTCTGATACCAACTTGATATGAAAATGATAAAGACTTGTATTGTTGAAAATAGTTGCAAGTTTTAATTCAAGTGTTCTTATGCAAATGGATCAATTTTGCAAAAACAACTTTTATAGAAATTACACATTCAAGATGCATATAATCAACAACAAATAACAATGAACAGAAAACACATAACACAACAAATTATAAAGGAGTTCACCCCTCTCTTGGGCTACATCTCCTGGTCTAGCTTCCAATGGATCTTTTGTATTATTTGCTCAAAGTGCTAAAATATGTGCTTTACAATGCTCAAAATTCCAAATAGATGGCTCCAATGGCTTCAGAATGTCCAAAAACCCCTAGTTGGGCTTGTTCGACACCTCGTTTGGCCAAAAATTGAAGAAGATAGGATTCCTGGAAGTTCCCCTTCAAACTTGTTGTCTCTGGATCGCCAAAATGCACCTCTGCCTCCTCAACCTAGCTCCAACATGCATATTTGTGTGAAAACCTAGCACTGGGTGCAACCACAAAATGGTGCGAACTGTAGGATGGTTAGGGTGTGCCCAACCCCTAACCACCAAAACCGTGGACATATGGGTCCATGTGACCACGCGCTCATACAAAAAGGGGCCAAGGTTTTGAAACATGTGGTAACGGTCGGAATGTGTGCACTGGTGGTTACATGGCATATAGATATGACCAGGGGTTGAGGCTTATCCCCAGCCCAGACCGCGCCCCCATTTAAAAACTATTGCAATTCAAATAAATTTTTTAACATATATATAATAAGAACCATAGGTGGGCACACCGGTTGGGCGGCCCTTCCCAAAGCTCTTCCCCTTGCCCATAGGTCGCGGGGTCGAGTCCAGCCGACTACATAAGTTTTAGACCACTGTCCAGGTGACACGTGGCGGCCATTGATTTGGCCACGTGTCACCATTCCATTCGCCACGAACATGCCACATGTTGGATGCCAATTCATCCATGCAAGTGCCAACCAAGCCCTACCATGTGTCGTACGGCCCTGCCATGTCAGCATCCGTACGGACTGTATGGACTATACAGTCAGCACACATTTTTTTTGCCTGTTTGATGATTCGAACAAAACACGATATCTCTCTCATCCGACATCCATTTTTTTTGGGTTAGTGACGATGAGGCCTGTGCACCTGTTTGATTTGAAGCGATTCCGAGCACTTTGAATTTTGAGAAAAATTTGATCCCCTAGATCAATGGGAGACGACATGAGTCTGTCGAAGCATACAGTGATTAGTGATATCTCACAGGTACATGCCGAGACGTATGGTGGGATTCTGAGGGGTGTATTGCCCTACAAGGAGGAGACACACTTAGGGGAGCATGCAAAGGCCACTCCTTTGTAGCAACATAAGGTTAGTTGTTGCATGGGTGATAGGAGATGGAGAATGGTTTACCAACAGTTGCAGGAGTTACTTCTGGTTGTACCTGATGATTGGGGTTTAGTGATGGCTATAGGAAAGAAATTATCAGGGGTACAGGTAGACTTTCTCTTGGTTGAGTCCTTGGGATTGACCGAGGCAGGTGGTATTTTTCAGCCCTACAGTTAGCTATATATCTCTCTGTTACCTTTTCCTAACACTTTTATCATGGAGAACAACATGAGGAGAAATAGATAGGGACATAGGGCATAGGGAGTGCCTAGGCCGAGGCCACTTGACATGAGTATCTTTACAGCATCCAACCAGATAGAGATGGATCATCATAGGAATCCAGTTGAGACTTGGTGTGTGATAGAGAGCATCATGGGCCAGGTGATAGCATATGAGCACAAAGGGCTTCTGCAAGTGATCAATCTCACACAGGAGCAGTTAGAGGATATTGGAAGTGATGAACTTCCAAGTTTTCCATGGGATCTGGGAGTCCGTTTTGTTAGAAGGATGTTCATGTTGACCCAGGTTGCGCTAGGAAGCCACACACTCCACCTTGGTTTGATTTGGAGTGGGCCTGCAGGTACTTGTCATATGGGGTGAGACCTTTCCTTCCACTACATCATCATGATAGGGCATGGAGATGTTTGGACAGGTACTACTTCTACAGAAGTGTCTTCACTGATATATTTTCTGGATAGCAGGTCCAATGGTCACAGGTATTTCAGTTGGAGGACCCAGGAGAGGAGGATTCAGGATGTATGCAGGGGGAAGACAGTCATGGTCAGAGTAGTGCAGAGCCAACAGGGTGATCTTCGACAGAGGTTAGCATGGGACTGAGGGATTGCAGGGTTGGGGATTTCACTTACTGACAAAGCCGAGGGGACCCATGCAAGGGGAAGTTGTTATAACTTTCCATAGAGCTTCAGTGTTGAGAGGAGTGCATCGCTTGCGGGTGTCTCACAGAGGTCTTGCAACACCTCATTCTGGCATCAACATGTGCAGTTGATGGAGGCTGTATGGATCTTGGTAGAGACTTGGAGGATGGATTCATTTTGAGATGAGGCCATGTGTCTTATGCAGGAGACTCCCAGAGTTGGTATATTTCAGGGTTATGCTTCCCAGGGGTTAGTCGTTCATGACGTGATATGGGACCCAAGGAGTAGAGTGTATGAGTGTTCACCTTTGGATTGGTTCTACTGTGTATCCCATAGGTGGACATGGGATCCTCATATTTTATTTGAGAGGATTTGGTTATTGCTTGAGGACAAGCAATTTTCTAGCAAGGAGGACTGTAATGTCCCCACTTTGAAACATCATCACAGGGCAGAGGTTTATGATGACCAGAGTAGCCAGATGGATGGTATAGTGCGTACAGGGGTTATTGAGAGCATTGTGGGGTCCAACTCGCATTATTCATCATATTTCATCATTATGATCCATTCCGCATAGGTTGGCTTTGGTTCTATTGCATTCCGATGATTTCCATGATTTTGACTATTTTGGGATATAAGTTATTTAAATTCACTGAAGAGGTCATTTTGGCACATTAATTGGAGGAACATCTCAGTGTAATAGCTCATTGGAATTAGGAGGATACACACTACATGATGAGATAATCAGAAGTGACTTTCAGTGGCCAGGGAATCCACAAGGAGAGATAAGGTGTTTTTCAGAGGTAAAAAGGCTAATTAATTAATTAAAGTGATTTAGTTAATTAATTAAATATTAGTAAAATGAAAGTCACTTTGGACGGACAAGGTGAGAAAAAAGTAAAAAGGAAAGGCAAGGGCCTCTACTCATTCATTCTTGTTTGTCTATCTTTTGGATTTCTGGCTTCTAGCTATAGGGCCCATCATCTTGGGGGTTTTGAGGGTTTTGACTTAACAAAACCTAGTGGACAATTCAGTGGTGAAAGATTCCACCTAGCTTGTCCCAAGCTTGCTCTTGGAGATGAAATACTCTCCCACGCCATTCTAGTTCGGTTCTACATCAGTAAGGGGGGTTCTACACCAACCACAGGCAGAGGAAGAGAAAGAGGGCACACCATTGGGGGTTTCTAGCAAAGGGGGCACACCATTCTTGGAGAGAGATTCATTGGAGGTGATTGGCAAGGATTTTGTAGATTCTATCACCTGGGTTTTCATTGCACGGCCTTGGACATCAGATCTAGTCCATTCATGAGGAGTTTCAAGTGACATTTGATTTATTAGATACATGGGACAAATTGGAGGAGAGAAGCAAACTTGAGAAATTCGTTTCATTCATTTGCTAGCTCAAATCTTCATCATTTCGCTTGGGACTTCACCAGGGAGGTAACCAAGCCCTGATCTATCATTATAGCAGTTTTATGGAGCATTTGGAGGCATCTAGGAGGGAGGCCGATTTATCTAGGGTTTCAGGCATCCATGAGAGTGCATTATATCTTGGAGGAGGTTCAGATCCATAGGATTTAAGGGAGATCTTGGAGATTCGTGCACTTGGGTTGTTCTTTCCATCACCCGATCTATTGTTTGACATATTCCTTGAGGTGTTTGGACACATTTGGAAGCAGGCCTGAATTATTAAAAGACCTTCAACATTCCAACAGGACATGGCATCTTCTAGTGGGGATTTGGCACTTCATACGACCCAGATCTACTTTGGCATTGGTATTCATCTCTTATCTAGCCTTTGGAGGCTTATCTTGTATTATCGGGAGCTTTTTGTAGCAGCTCTAATGTCTATCTTCTTAGCCATTTGTTGAGCACTCCAGATCGACATCTTCATTGTAGTAGGTTCTTCTATTTCATGAATAAAAACAAATTTGAGATGTTTTGGCTTGTCTATCATATTGCATATGGTTGAGGTATGTTCCATGGTTATATCTTCTTGTTTATTGTTGCAACATACATATATAATACATCAGTAGACCCGAAGGCTGAAATCAAGAGGTCATCTTGCAAGTAAACACATGTAAACAAGTAGGTCAGCAAAATGTTTGACAAAATACCACAATCAGTAAAAAATTTAAAAGACACCCAAAACCGTGATGATCCTGGCATAATGGCTTGGGATCATTACACCATATTGGATCAATTTGAGAATAATTTTCCACATTGACATAAATGGTGTCTTAACTATTGGCAGTGACGAGCAAGGAAACTCTATCAATAGCGGTTTTTCATGAAGAACCCAAGAAGGAATAAAATAATCCAAATACATAGTGTAAGATTATGGCAGAGATGGGAGAGTCCATTTATAGCAAGACACAGGTACCTTTCTGTGTTGAGTCTAAGGTGTACATCAAGCCTTATACCAATAAAGTGGATGCTATCAGCATAAACCAATGGCTACAACAAATGGAAGTATACTTTATCATGCATGAAGAAATTGGAAAACAAAATATTTTTTTTTCTTATTTGAAGCTCGAAGGTCATGCTTTGACATGGTGGGAGAGTGATGCGGTAATAAAAGAACTAGGAAATGAGCCACTAGTGACTGATTAGGAGGTTTTAAATGACATGATAAAATTTCAATTTTATCTAATAGGATATGAGGAGACACAACAAATAATATGGCATTACTTCAGGCAGAGACAAGGACAATCAATGCAAGAGTTCACAACAGAGTTCAGGAAGAGAGAAATTTGTATACAACTAATGTTATTTAGACCAAATACAATTGATGAGGATATTATTCAAGCACAGTACCTTGAGGGAGACAATAAAAAGAAACAAACAAGTACCCACAAGCAAGTAGAACCATAAGAGCGGTAGAGAAAGAGGAAAAGAAAGAAGAAGTGGAATGAGAAGAATATTATGGAATAAAGAAAAGAAGAAACACCCTCCATCCAACAATGTAAATGATGTCGTCCAAAGGGACACACTAAGGAAAATTGTTGGAAATTTCACCTTGAGAAGTGCCCCAAATATTTGTAGAAAATGAAGAATAAAGCATTGATATTGGTGGAGTTGAGGAATGGGTGGATAACACTTCAGACATGGAAGGGAATATTAACTACACTAATATTTATAAAGAGGTGGCATTAGTGTTGAAATCCATTACTATGGCACCTAGGTATCTTGTTATCTAGTGATTTCCTTGTTGTAAAAAAAAGTAAAAGCTAAAAAAAAACATACACTTGTTGGAATATTCAACTCAAATATGTTGAAGTTTTACTTAAACAACCAGAAATTATGGTTCTTTAATATTACAATCATTGAGCACATTAGTTTTATAAATAAGATCATTGAAAGAGAGGTAATCACATAAACAATAGAGACACACAAATTATCCTGGGAAACCCTCATGGGGAAGAAAACCCAGAAAAAATTCCTCAATATAGATAGACCAAAGACAAAATAGAAGATCCTCCTCTACTCCTTCACTAGGAAGAGTAGCACACCACTTGACCAAGAAATACCAAGAGATAGAACAGAAACACTCCTTGACATCAACCCGATTTGTAGTAGGTTCTCCTCCAAGACTTGCACACTTTTTCTCTTATTGCAGAGATCATCAGCGAGTGTGAAAATGAGGTTCTATCCTCCCTTATAAATAGTATTCTGACCTCTCTTAATTAGGTTTGGGTCGACCTGTCACTTTACCCTTTTAATTTACATTTAACTGTCAAGGCACAAAAGGGTCGACTTTTACAAAGGCACAATAAGGCATGATTAATAAATATAATATAATATTATTATTCAACACTCCCTCTTAGATAGAATATTCTTCGAAGTTACAATATTTCAACACTCCCCCTTAACAAGAAGGGTATTCTACTGACAAAATTAATAACAATTGACTAGACTCAGTACATCATCAAGAGGAGGGGACATCGTCATCAACATTGGGAACACTGTCGGTCATATGTATATGTCATAAAAAAACATTTATCATCATCAACATCAGTACAAACTAAACATCATCACCATCTACAACGTGAAGCTGGAGTAACATCATCATCATCAACAACATGAATTTGGAACATCAACAACAACAAAAACATGAAGCTCGAATGAAATCATCAACAACAACAACAACATCAAGCTAGAACATTAACATCTATATGTGGAAACATAATGAGGTGGGTGCATCAACAACAACATCTGTGGTACTCTAACAGGACATCCTTACCAGAGCTTTAATATCTTCCCATGAATCATAAGATTCCCTAGGATATCAAATCTTAACTGAGCTACCACTACTGACCACAAATAGTCTTCCGAAGAATGACCCCGGTACCCCTACTGTGAAATATGATTTGGTTGGGTCATTCTTATTAGTCATTAATGAAAGGGGAAAGATCCTAAAGAGAGAATTGAAATCAATGGTAGGAATATCATTAAAGAATACTTGGAATTGCGGGATAGGATTTCCCACGAAAAAATATTTGGCTTCGAGAACCTTGATCATATTTTGTGTAGCCAATAGAGAATTTGGTCCACATGAACAACCTAGGTTTGCAATGCAAAATGTCTTGCATTCCATTATATTCATCGATAAAATGATTTCCTCCAACATAGGATCTACGAGTTCTAATGTTGTCTTCTACAACATCACATTATGATCGATTGTGATACCATATATAAATACTTAAACCCTTTGAATGAACGATTAAGAAAGATAATTTTTTAATTAAAATCCCAAACTTGTAAGATAGTGGAATTTTGAGCATAGTTGAATTCTCCGAGATGGAAATTAATATGAAACACTTATCCATCTCCATCAATGACCTTACAAACAAACCCTCCAACACTCAGACCTGTAACTCCAAATTTTCAATAGAGCTTAGATATCCAATGAGCTTAGGAAATTTTGTGTGTATGGAGAACTAAAAATGATGAAACTTATAATGTGAATACTTTGACACATTTGTGACTTCTTGACTAGGCTTAATTTAAGATAGTAGAAGTACCTTTTGTCTTTTTCGAGATCATTTTAATAAAATCAATCATAAAACTCTCTACTTTGTTAATTTTCAAAATATTTTTAATAAAATGAGTTATAGACCTCCAACCTTGTTCAAAGTTGGATGGATTATACAAGTTACGCTCATTGGATTTTATGAACCTTCTAGAACCATGGTACATTGCAAGAAACATTACATTTATTCCCCACGAGCAAAGAGGAAAAACATTTTCTAAAGTATCACGTGCTTCATGTGTTCCTAAAATGGAAAAATGTTGGTTAGTCATTTTGGAAATGGGTATTTTATCCTATATGAAAAGGTAAATTATGTATTTTACTTAAAATCTTGATTAATTTTTATAGTATTTAAAATTATAATGTTAAGAGTACTCTAGAAATTATTTAGTTCGAAAAATAAGTTTGATTTATGGAGGTTTAGTTAGAACAATAAGTAATGCTAAGGTTTGATTTACTACAAACGCTACATGTGATTTGTTGTGTTGTCTGATTGTTTTCTCGGAAAGACATTTCTGCATTCCCCTTTCAATGCAGTCCATGGATAATAAGAGAGTCGTCGTGTCTTGGGAAATAGGATAGCATTCGTTGTTGTCACTGCTGGAAGATTGATCTGTGTGATTTTTTGTTGGAGCAGTTCGATCTACGATATTCATAAGAGCAGTTGATCAGGGATGATTTTAAGGATGGAAATTTGTTTTAAAATGTAGAAACCTTGGGGAATCTTACTAATCCTTTATATGCCAACTATAAATATTTGACGATATGTTTGTAAAAATATTCAAACTTATAAGGATTTTATATAGTTTTTATAAAATTTTGGCGATTTTTAAGGTAAAATAATTTTATCCTAAAGAATTTGGGCGAATCATTTTTAAAATAGCGCATCTCATTTTTGAGAAAACCATGGAAAATTAGCCCATGAGAGAAATTTAGCCCCTAAAATCATCCATGCAGTTGATTTGTGTGCATGTTGATATTGTGAACAACCTACATGGAGTGGGTCACGACCTACTGGAAAATCCCATAGCAGAGTGGTGCACGAGAATATCATTGCATGGTAGAGGAGTTTGATACTGCGTGAAGAATAGCATGACCTGTGTGCTAGAGAAAGAGTATTGATTTTTTTTTTCTATCATTTTTGTTGCTACTCTTGAATTTTATCTAATAGAAGAGGTCATTGTCTGAAAATCTGTGTCAAAGAAATTAGTATAAAGTTGAAAATATTAAATCATTTTTTCTCTTGCGGGTTGTTTTCTTAATTCACAATGGCAAATGCTTTGGCTAATTCATATCTAAATGAATCAAATAAGATGGATGGTTTCAATTATGTGAATTAGAAATTCAATATTAAAACCTTGATGGAAATGTCAAATGTTTGGCCTGTTGTATCTGGACAAGAAGCCAAATTTGAATTCCTCGCAAATACTCAGGATTCAGATACAAGAGAGAGAAAATAAAAAGTCCTTCTAAGAATGTCTGTGAAAGACAATATTATTTTGCATATCAAAGACTGCAAAACATTCAAGGAGACATGGGATACCCTTAAAGGTTTGTATGAAACACCAAATACAAATCAAGTTTTGTTTTTAAAAAGTAAATTTATTTCAATTAAGATGGAGGATAATGAAAATGTTAATAACTTTTTTTCTAGATTTAGAGAATTGAAAGACAAACAAAGTGATATTGGTGAAAATATCTCAAGCACAGATCTTGTAATAGTAATGTTGAATGGGATGTTAGAAGAATATAATATGTTCATTAAATTTATTGAAGCTTGAGAAAAATATTTTACATTTGAAGAACTAGCGTGTATTCTTCTGCAAGAGGAAGAATGAAGAAAAAAATGTAACTAGATGTCTTAGATTTTATATTTGCCTTTGTTGGAAAAGGGGAACAACCATACATAGGAAATCCATGGAAAATAAATAGGGTAGGTAAGCCTCCACATGTAAAACCACATCAAGGTATGACACCACCAAATATTGATGCTAATGTTAAGAAAATTGATGCATGCTTTTTCTGTGGAATGTCTGGAGACCATTCTAGAGATTGTTTAAAAGAGAATTTCTATGAGTCCAAACGTAGAAATAGAAGGAATATTGGTCACTTTGTTGATATAGGAGATAGAATCAATGATGACTTCCAAAATCTCATATTACATATTTCAAATCTTTCCTTCTCAACATAAACAAATGGCGCAAATGTTTGGTTTATTGATCTTGGTGCCTCCATTCACATGTCATGTAATAAGGAATGGCTTGAGAATTATCATGAAACAAATAATGGTGCTAAAATATATGTAGGGGATGATAGATCCCATCAGATCAAAGTGTATGGTATGTATGTGTGACCTTGACAAATGGTTGTGTTAAGAAAATTTAAAATGTAATGTATGTGCTGGGTATAATGAAGGACTTAATCTCAGTTTCCACCATAGTAGATCAAGATTTTAAGGTTTACTTTGTTAAGTCACATTATGTTGTGAAATATATATAGGATTATTGTAAGATTATTGCAAAAGGATTCAAAGTTGGAGGATTATACAATCTTGATGTGACAAGGAAGGGTCATTAAACATTGAAATCTAACATCGTGTCAACAAAAGTGTTATGGCATCAAAGGTATGATCATTTGAATTATAATGATTTGTAACTACCTCAAAAACAAGGAATGGTGGAGGTACTTTGAATATCCATCCTAAAGATATGTTCATTCTTGAGCAGAAACAAGGAATGGTGGAGGTATTTCAAGTTTTTACTCCACTAGAATATCCATCCTAAAAATATGAAGGAGAGTTCAAAACAAACATATAACTTACTATTACACTCTACTAAACAATTTGTAGTGTGTTGGTGGATAAGATCATGCCCATATTTTTATAAGCTATGTTATGATTCTCAAGTATTAAAACAATACCACTATTTGCATTGTTCTAACCTAAGAGACATGAATGTCAATGTCCATAGGTATGTGAGCTAGGGTTACAAACATATCCATGTAATTCCAACACTATACTAGTGTAACAAAACTATATTATAACACATGATATGTGATGCAACTATTAACAAAAAGGTTAAAACCCTACGCATATGCTAACTCTGTCCACCAAAAAAAACTATATTACACACATACGAATCACACCAAGTGAAGTGGATGCCAAGTCACACCTGAACCTCAGTAGTTAAGGCCTGTCGGCATTCAGGTTATGGAAGGTACATTAATGGAGTAATACCTACCCAGTACGTGTGTTCTCCACTTCAATCGAAATCACATGGAAGAGGTGTGGGGGTCTGTACTAGTCACTTTTACCCATGAACGAGGAACGTTGGGTTCCATTACGCTCCTTGTAGTCGACCTTTTCGTATCATTTTCACTTTTCCTCTTCACTGTGCTACATGTGCTACCCTTGCGACCGATTACTCTCATGGTTTTAGGACCTGGTAAAGAAGGAGGAAACTAATGTGTTGGTGGGGAAATTATCCATAAAAATCAGTAAGTGATCCATAGGATTTGAAATTTATAAAGAGGAGTTCTTTGTGCAGTGCATTATCTGTGGGTTATTTCATAACCTTTCTTGAGCTAGCCTTTTCTTTTGGTTTAAGGTTGAAAACACATCCTATTATGTGACCTTTTAGGCATTTTTCTAGGTTTTCTTCTAGGGATATAACTCCCACTGTAATAACAAGTTTATGTTACTTGTACTATTTATTCCTTTGAGTTTTCATTAAATTATGTTCATGTTTGAAGGGATAGGGTTACTATGTTTCTCCTCTATTAAACTACAATTCTTCATGCCCTTTCCCTTCTAGTTTCTCTTCAGTAAAAAATCTGTGGCTATAATTCCCTATGAAGCATTGGCAATAAAGAATCCTTTAAGTTTTTTATCGTTTTTGGTTTAAAATTTCAACATGGATCGTTACACCCTACGATCCTTTTCTGGGTAGTTCTGGTAAGAGAGAGACTCTACACAACATGACCGTAATCTTGGAGACTTTGAAAAAGTATAGACCTTGTATGAAAGTCATTACCCTAATAGTTATGGTGTTATTCTTTCCATTCCAAGACTTGGTCGTAACTCTCGAAGCTTGTTTCATTTATAAAAAAAATCGTTATAGTCTTGACAATTTAATTTGTTATGTGGTTAATTTGTATTCAAAATCTGTCTATCTATATACTAAGGTTGAAAAACTCATTCCACTTTAAAATTAATCAATCGTTTCTCTATAGGTATTCAATGGGTATTTAACCTCTTAAATCCAGATTTTGTCTGAGTAAAAATCATCAATCTGTCTCCGTCAAGGGTTTAATATTGTCTTTGCAATGTCTTTCCTGGATACTTCATCATTTGAATTTTGTATTTATTTATTGATAACCTATCTTTGTTAAAGCATTACAACTAACTCGACAACGGAAAACGGTCTTCACTTGCTATTGCATCCGCTATAATTAAATTTTCATCTCGATATGATCTAGGTGGATATTTGTGGCCACCCACCTATTCCACTTGGACCCCCACCATTGCTTCTTTCAGTTTTTCAGTTTCCACACAATTTACTATTTTTAGCATTTTTTCGGGTCCTGAACTTTCGGAGCCGTTTTGAGGCCTTAAACGACATTTTTTGGGAAAACGGGGAGCAACATGGGACGTAGATCATTGTTTCTCACCCAAAAGTTGTAATCGTCGGATAGATATTTCTAACGAGGTATGGAATGTGTCAAACGGAGATCGTATGCCAAAGTTATGTCCCCGGGAAGTTGATGTACCAACTTACCCAAAGGGGGCCCATAGTCTTGGCGTTTCATCTCTTAGGGTTAGGTCTTTGGATGTTTAGGATTTTCCATTGTTTCTCAATAATAATATTCCTTCGAGCCTCATTGTAACATAGTTCATAGGCCAATAGCCACCACATCTCTTCTCAAAGATAAGCTACCAGCGCCCTAGCTAGTTTATTTCCATTCTGTCTATAAGCATATTTCAGTCATTTGTTATTAATGAAATGAAGTCTTATTTCCATTCTGTCTCTGCATTTATGTGTATTTATGTATTTCATTGTGTTCCTACATAAATCCGGATCAGTGGTATCATAGCGGTCTTCTCATTCTCGATCCTTCTTTGCATGTCCCCAACAAGGTCGGGGTATAAGGAGTTGGGGCTCGATCTGGTTGAGCCTTTGCAAGATCAGCCTCGCAAACCCTGACGACTACCCATGGGGGAAGAAAAGAAAGATGAGGGAGAAGGAGATCCTATCAAAATGTTGCTCAAGGAGGCCCTTGAGAAACAGAGGAACACGATGATGGACAACTTTGCCCAGATTCTTCAACGGATTCCCACTGGCGGCGCATCGACATCCAAGAGCCACTTTGGAGGCGCCACTCCTTTTAAGGTACAAATAAACTTTGAAATTCCCATATTTGAGGTCCAAATAGATGCAGATGTCGTAGATAGATGGTTGAATCTGTTAGAAGGATATTTCTCGGTTCATGACTTTTTCGACCGAGAAAAGATTATTTTCACACTCCTCAAAGCCGCCCCCCATGTCAAGGACTGGTGGGAAACCTACTCGGTGCAATAGGAAAAGGGAGAACCCTCTCTGTTCTTGGCCACACCCACTTGGAATTCTTTCCAAGACTCCATCAAGGAACAATATTATCCTTTGGGGAGCTATGAGGACAAATACATACAATGGACTATGCTGCGGCAACAAAAGGACCAAGATGTGCATGAGATGATGAATCTGTTTCATACCCTACACACAAAGTTGTGTATCAAAGATTCAGAGAAACATTTGGTGTTAAGATACCGCAGTTGTCTGCACAGATACATTTAGGAGGAAATGGAATTCCTCGACATCTCCTCGCTTGGTGTGGCATACCGATATGCTACCAAGATTGAGCAGAAGTTCAAACAGAAGAGGAGAGACTTTGGGTTTGAAAATCAGAAGCAAGGGAAAGGTACCCCCAAACCGTAGAACAAAGGACCAAGCCAAGGCGGGGCAGCCCATGATCGCCCGCCAAAGCGACAAGCAAAGAACAACACCATGAAGCCAAAAAAGGACACGGGGAAGTGGTGTGAGTTCCATAAGAGCTCCACTCACAACACAAGTGAGTGTCGGGCCAAGCAGTCATTGGTAGCCGAGTTGAAGGCTTCTGAATCGGATGCATGCTCCGACTTTGAATCAGAACCTGACAAGGGGAATGAAAGGGGGAAGTAGATTATCAATGTAGATCCCAATGCCACCGTTTCCACCACAAATATCTAGAAGGAGGAACCAGAAGATCCAAAGGAGGTAGAGCGTCTCTTCTATTCCAATATGTGGGTAAAGGGTTCCCCATTGCAGTTCATTGTCGATAGTGGGAGCCAAAAGAAACTCATCTCAATAGAGGTCATGAAGCGGTTGGGCTTTCCGACCACAACACACCCACAACCATACACCATCAGGTGGTTGCACCAAGGACGGGACCTCCACGTCAGTCAACAATGTCGCCTTCCCTATAGCATCAAGCCCTTCAAGGATGAAGTATTATGTGACATTGCTCCTCTTGATGTTTCTGATGTATTATTAGGCCAACCGTACTTGTGGAAGTGACATGTTGTGTATGAGTCCGAGCCTCATGCTATTATTATCACTTTGGGAAATAAGTTGTACAGGATACCAGAGATAGCACCGCCTACCACCATCTCTTTGGTTATTGCAAAACAATGCAGTAAGCTCATTTCCAAAACTAGGAAATTTGTTTTCCTGATGATCTGCCCTCAGGGAAAGAAGAAGACTGTGGCCATGACCTCCATACAGGGCCCCGCTGCACGAAAACAATAGATGGATAAGGTCATGGAGGAGTACGAGGACATCTTCACCTCCGCTGCAGGGGTGCCTCTACACTGCCAGGTCAAGCACCCCATTGATCTGACCCTAGGTTTGCCACTTCCGAATGGACCCATCTATCAATTCTCTGTTATGGAGAATGACGAAATCAAGAGGCAGATTCAGGAGCTGTTGCAGAAAGGTCACATTCGATCGAGTTCATCGCCCTATGGGAGCTTGATCGTGTTGGTGCAGAAGAAGGATGGGACTTGGAGACTCGGCATTGACTATCGGGCACTGAACAAGATCATTGTCCGTAATAGGTACCCGATCCCACATATTGATGACCTTCTGGACCAACTCAAGGGGGCGAAATATTTCAGCAAGATCGACTTGAAGTCTGGGTATCACCAGGTACCAATCAAACCCTCTGATGTGTGGAAGACTGCATTCAAATCCAAGGAGGGCCTTTTCGAATGGTTGGTCATGCCTTTTGTTAGAAAACAGGATCGCGGAGTAATAAAATAAAATAAATGCGGAAACAAAACACAAAAGATAAACAATATAAGAGAGACACAGATTTACGTGGTTCACCCAGTGTGGGCTACGTCCACCAGAGAAATTTCCAGGTCCTTTCTTTATTATTATCCAGCAAAATGAAGGGATACAACCTACAAAAAAACCCATTGTAACTTCCTCTTCTTTCTCTCACAGTCTCCTCTCTCAGAATACAATACTCGCCCCCAACCTCCATAGCCGCAATAAATTTCCCTCAGAAAAGAGGTTTGCCTTATAGGGAAAAAAACCCTAACATAATCTCTATCGTTATATCTGTGACCTTATAATGAACAGTCCAGATTTACAATGAAATTACAATATACATTTGCAAGGCAATTTTTTATTTGGGAGACATTGCCCCCGAACCCCTGCTGGGGGCCCACAGACCCCGCAGAGGGGGTACCCCCCCTCTGCACTCCCCTGCGTGGAAGAGTGTACATACTTCTGGGGTATAAATACTTCATGGGGTATAAACACGGCTAAAAGTAAAAGACCTCTAAATCAGGAAGATAATCAAGCTCCACAACCAACACCTTTCGGGTTGACGAATGCCCCTGCAACCTTCATGAGGCTAATGGATGACATCATGTGGCCATTCACAAACTCATTTGTAGTGGTGTACTTGGATGACATTCTAATCTTCATCCAAACTTGGGAATATCACCTCCACCACATCCGACAGGTCCTCCAAAAACTGCAGCAACACAAGTTGTGTGCCAATTTGGAGAAATACACTTTTGGCATGACCCAGGTTCAGTATCTGGGATACATGATTGATGAGTGGGGGGTACATGTGGATCCAACAAAGATCCAAGTCATTCGAGATTGGCCAGCCCCAACCACCCTAACAGAGCTCCACAACATTTTAGGTCTTGCCAATTTCTACCACAGGTTTGTGTTGGGATTCTCTCATATCACTTGGCCCTTGCGTCAAGTCACCAAGGGAGAAGCTAAAGAAAAATTCTTTTGGTCTGAATCTCAACAAAAGGCATTCAGGGAGTTGAATCATCGCCTCTGCTCTGCACCAGTGCTCACATTACTAGACTTGCAACAACCATTTGAGATCGAGACAGATGCCTTTGACTATGATATTGGGGCAGTCCTTACTCAACATGGGCATCCAGTGGCATATCACAGTGAGACACTTTCTGACACAGTCCGGAAGTATCCCACTTATGAAAAAGAAATGTATTCCATTGTGCAGACTCATCAGAAATGGAAGCATTACATTTTGGGAAAGGAAATGGTCATCCACACAGACCACCGACCCCTGGAGTTCATACAGACACAAGGGAAGTTACAGAACGATTGCCATCAGAAGTGGTCCACATACCTGCAACAGTTTCATTTGAACATTAAGTACAAAAAAAACAACACCAATAATGTTGAAAACTACCTCAGTTGACCACCCATCGTGGTGCTAACCACTGTGCTCATCTCTTGTGGGCACGAGACTTCCGATTGGCCGCTTCTCTACACATGTGATCTAGAATTCAGCCACACATACAATACACTCTTGGAGGGTAAGCAAGTTCCCAATTTTCACCTCCAGGATGCCCTACTTTGTCACTTGGGACACCTTTGTGTTCCTCCAAGTGAGCGTGCAAAGATGATTTGGGAGGCTCACTATAGTCGAGTCGCTTGGAATTTTGGGGTCAAGAAAAACGTGGCAGTACTGCAAAAGTATTTCTATTGGCCGAACCTTCGACAATATGTCAGGAAGTACATCAAGTCCTGCACTACTTGCGCCATTTCCAAACTGACCATCAAGAAGCAAGGCCTCCATACTCCGCTTCCTACCCCCAATTGACCTTGGGAATCCATCTCTATGGATTACATGCAGGGCCTTCCTTCTACTAAGCATGGAAATGACTATGTTTTTGTGGTCGTCGATCAATTCTTGAAGAAGTCCATTATGATGGCCTGCAAGAAGAATATCACAGTAGAAGCCACTGCTAAACTCTTATTTGAATGAGTCTGGGTACACTTTTGGATCCCACAGTCTATCATCTCAGATCGGGACAGTAGTTCCCTTAGCACATTTTTTTCCATCCTCTGGTCGATGCTGGACACCAAGCTCACCAAGCCCACAACTTTCCATCCGCAAACTGATGGCCATACAGAGGTCGTCAACCAGATGATCGTACACATTCTGCGTATGTACAATTGAAAGTGTCCACGCACATGGGATGAGAGCCTCCCCTATGTACAACATAGCTACAACCGGGCTCTCCATAGTTCAACCAAACACAACCCCTTTCAATTCGGCTTGGGATTCCATCCACTATGTCCCATTGACATAGCCATGCCATTTGTGGCTACTCAGGAAGATTCAGCTCATGTCCAGTCTGAGGATGACAAGGAAAATAGCTTCATTGAGCACATTCAACACATCCGCCAACAGGTTCATGACATCTTGGATAGATCCAATGCTAAGTACAAGCAACGACATGATCAACATCGAGTGCCACACAACTTCCAGGTGGGTGACAAAGTGTGGCTGCATTTTCAAAAGGAGCGCCTCGCTGCACCCCACCGCAAGCTTCGTCCGCTCCGATATGGGTCGTACACCCTCACCAAGGCTGTAGGGGAAAATTCCTTTGAGCTCAACATTCCACCATTTCTTGGTCTGCACCCAGTGTTCAATGTGGACCGCCTTCGGCCCTACTTTCCACCTCTACTAAACACATCTGACATGGCAGAACAAATCACACCAACAGAGTTAAATCCAGACTACATGGAATAAGCTAGAACTGATCAGATCATGGCTACACAGATCAAGCACACCTGAAAACAAAGGATACCGCTATATCGAGTTGTCAAAGTAGGCCAACTCCTTCACCAAGGCAAGTGGCTCACCAGGGACCAAGTTCAGCAGAAGTTTCCTCATCTCATGGAGGAACTCATCACAATGGGGACCATTGCTTCCTAAGGGGGGAGGAATGATCCAGGTGGATATTCGTGGCCACCCACCTATTCCACTTGGACCCCCACCATTGCTTCTTTTAGTTTTTCGGTTTCTGCACAGTTTACTATTTTTAGCAGTTTTTCGGGTCCTGAACTTCCAGAGTCGTTTTGAGGCCTTAAATGACGTTTTTTGGGAAAACGGGGAGCAACATAGAACATAGATCAATGTTGCTCACCCAAAAGTTGTATTCCTCGGATAGATATTTCTAACGAGGTATGGAACGTGTCAAACAGAGATCGTATGCCAAAGTTGCGTCCCTGGGAAGTTGATGTACCAACTTACCCAAACGGGGCCCATAGTCTTGGCATTTCATCTCCTAGGGTTAGGTGTTTGGATGTTTAGGGTTTTCCATTGTTTCGCAATAATAATAGGCCTTCGAGCCTCATTGTAACATAGTTTAGAGGCCAATATCCGCCACATTGCTTCTCAGAGATAAGCTACCAACACCCTAGCTAGTTTATTTCCATTCTGTCTGTAAGCATATTTCAGTCATTTGTTATTAATGAAATGCAGTCTTCTTTCTGTTGCATCTCTATGTTTATGTGTATTTATGTATTTCATTGTGTTCCTACATAAATATGGATCATGATAATTTAGGGATTTCTTGCAAAGAAGTTCTCTTGAAACATAAACTTAATTTGAAAATATTGTATTAAAGTGTCGTTGAGTTATTACTTACTGTACATTCCCCCATTCATTTGCAACATCTCCTGTTGAATGCACGATGAAAGGGTTTCTCAAGGGGTTTGAGCATGTTATTTCATTAATAAATTTTAACCAACTAATTAGGTTCTTACCATAATTAAATGTAGCTAGGTCGCATCCTTTGCGTATCTGTAAATACTTCTTGATTTCAAATTTATTATTATCTCTATCGGAATTTGATCTGTGTATTATGGGAACTAAAGGTAACTCTGTTTTATTTGTTAAATCTATATTTAGTTCTCAATTTCGTCTCGATAAAATTCCTTTAGACATTTCGTCCCATGTAAAGGGTTTGGTAATTACTTCTAAGTAATTATTTTGATGATTATTCTGTAATAATGATTATTTCAATAAATATCTTGTATCGTTTTAGCTTCTGGAAGAATAAGCTTATTGTCACTACCTCTCTGTTAAATTATTCGTTTACATATTTCTTCTCTTTGATTACATTTTGTACCTTCTATTTATATTTTTTCTTTGTCTTTCATATCCTAAAGTTTTTTGGGAACATATCTAGAATTGATGAAAACAATATTTTTTTATTAATTTATGGTTTCTCTCTTTAATTCACAAGTGGAAATGTATGCATGGATATAATTTTGATGATGGGTCCCTTTTTCTTGCGAGGGATCCCATCAAATGGTTACAAACCCACTCCTCCTCCTGAGACATGGATTGACTAATTTGTGACGACGTACAAAGACCATCCAATGTTCAATTTGGTCCCAAGATAAGTTATGCCTTCAACTTGTTTTATTATCTCATTTTTTTAATAAATTGAAAACTAGTATTGATATTAACACCTTCGTATTACTCCCTTAGATATTGAAAATACTAGTACAACTTGGCCAAGGGGTGTCCAACCACTAAAATGTATTCGGTTTTCATGGTTTTATTCCACCAGTCCATGAGCACATTCACTTATTTGTTACAAACACTCTAATGTAGACTCTTTTAAAATTCTGTTTAAACTAGCTATGGAGTTTGTGGGTCTATGGAAATTTCAGTTGTATTATTTATGGTTAGCGACCTATTGACTGTAATAATTGTATTTTTTCATATCATTATGAGTTGTACTGTAACATATATCTTTCTTTGTTAATAGATAAAACACATGTATTATGAGACTTTTGTTCCTTTCTAACTATACTCATCGCAATAGTATGAGATTCAATACAATCTATTTAACTTGTTCCTTTCTGGAGTAGTTTGATTTTAACCAGTAATTGAACAACAAGCAATGGAATAAGTGTATTATGGCCAATAGACACATATATACATATTTATATATGTGTGTGTGTGTACTTCATAAAGAAAAACACTAACAGGTATTTCTAAACAGTGTAACATCCCACTCTTGAGCACACTCGATGTGACTTATTCTTGGGGACACTTGTGTGCAAGTGATCTGGTTCACTATATGATTGACTGATTTGATTATGGAGCATGATGATGTTTGTGGATTTGATGATATGTCATTTTATGATATTTATATCGACGAGTGCTATTGACTGGTTTTCTTGAGTGTGCGGGACTCTGGAAGTTTGAGGATGTCGATGGAATTGAAGTATCTCCTTGGAATCCAGATCGAGTCAGGGAGCGAACGGTTATGGTTTGAATTTTTTGATATTACATATGTGGCATATGACTAGATATTATTATGTTGACTGTTATCGTTGACACGTTTCATTGATGGATGCACGCTGGCGATAACTTGCTAAACAAATTCACATTAGGAGTAAAGGGGTCACGCATGACAACTAGAGATATTGACGGAGAGGTGTAGAAATATCCCTTCCACAACTCGCTAGCACTCCCGCCGTGGCTCAAACAGTAGGTTAATGATTACCTAGTTCGAGAGATCCTCGATGTCATGAGGGTAGACTATGACAGTCCCTCACGATGATTCTAAGAGGCACGCAATAAGGTGGGGTCCTTATTCCTCATAGGCCCTTAGTATCCCACAAGGTCACCTGACGGAGTATTGACTCCATGGGTTTGACGTATACTAAAATCAGTCAAACGGTGAGTGGCACCCTTGGAGCATGTAGTGCATCTTGAAGGGCATGTCTCCATTTTTTTAACTCTGGTAAGTAAATAAACCTAGTACCTATAAAAATATGCCTCCTTAGGACCTAGTTGGGATTAAAATGAATGATGGTATAAGTAAAGTTTAATAAGTAATTTTCCATTAAAAACTGTTGCCAAGCCTAGTGAATTTAAAACCTAGGTCTAAGTAGAACCTGTGAACAAAAAACAAAACTAAATGGACATATAACAAGAAAGGGGGGTAAACAAAATTCAAACATTAATAATTAAAGTATAATTTTAATGAAGGATTAAATTATTAAAAGGGTAAATTGTTGTTTATATCTAAACTTGTTAGATCTGAACTAAGAAGAAACGGGGAAAGTTAAGGAAAAGGGGAATGTCTAACATAGTAGGGAATATAGTCTTTGGAACCTTCTAATTGTGAACTCGACTAGGTTTTAAGAAAGGCGTCGATCATTTAAGAATTGTAAGGGAATAAAGGGACACCAAGGAGCATTTTTAGGAACGCTTTTAGGTGGGTGAGGGAAATAGGCAAATTTAATTAAATAATAAATTGATTTTCTGGTGCAACTAAGGGATCGACTCACATGTGTACGGGGGAGGTTTATCCTAATTAAATTTAATAAAATGAATCTAAATGTGGTTTGGGAAACTAATCATGAAGAAAACTCTATAAAAATAATGGCAGAGGAGGAGTATGGATCACGTCGGGTAGGCGTAAGGTTACGATGCTGATATTTTTCTTGACTGATTTTACCTTGTGTGAGTTGGGATGCCCAAATCAAAAGGGAGTGGTAGCTCGACCTTACAAGGCATGATGGGAGATATATTTTCCCTAGTTTGTGTGTGTGGCCCTTGTTATTGGATAAATCGGTCAATGCAAATATAAATTGATCTCCCTAGATCCACCTGGATCTAGAACAAAACAAGACAGGACATGATGTTTTCCCTAAGATTTAATCATTGAATTTACTATCAAACAAGATATGAGTGACATACCTTTGAATATCGCTTCCTTATTTATTTGTTGTCCCTGCTCCACTCCAGTGCACTTGTGATATTGGATATGCAATGAAACACAAACCAACCAAAGTGAAAGAAACAATAGTATATTCAATGAAAACTTACACATGTGATCAAGGAGTCATGTAATAAAATGAGAGTGATTTTATGGGAAATAAACATGCCACTGTATTATATTAAGTAAAAGTGGAAGATACAACCAAACAACCTTGATGTTGCAAGGTTCCCTTTCGGTGGCCCTTTTCTCCATCACACACACTTGCTCTAAAATTGAATGAAGAAGATCCACAATAACTTGATGTACCAATGAAGACCTCAAGCATCAATTGAAATAGAATATCTCACACAATTCTCAGCTTATTCTTTCATTAATTCCTTGCTTACTTGTTTGCTTAACCTTTTCCATGAGAAACCCATTCTTATATAGGAGAAAGAGAGATGGTTAAAGACATTAGGATGATCCCATCAAATAAGAGAAGTGAGTAGAATCCCAACCATATAGATGACACATCATATTCTAGAATATTCCCTTCTAGAACCTTCGTGAACTTCGACCTTTTCTTAGTCTTTCAACACCTTCACACCCTGGCTATAGGACAACCTGCAGAAATGCCGCAAGGTAGTTTCAAGATAGACTGCGACAATCAGGCATCACCACACTGTATATTATGGTTGGTCTGTGAAGTGCTTTCTTGACAAGGTTTTGAAGAACAAGAAGCAAGTCACTTTTCTCATGAAGAAAGGTTATTTTGGGAGCTTGAACACATGCTATATAAACATCACCAGGGTGACTAAAATAATGTGTAACAAAGGGATCAGGTGACATGTGTACCAGGGAGGTTTATCCTAATTAAATTTAATAAAAATAATCTAAATTGGGTTTGGGAAACTAATCACGAAGAAAACTCTATAAAAAGGATGGTCGAGGAAGAGTATGGATCACGTAGGGTAGGCATTAGGTTACGTTATCGATATTTTTATTGACTCATTTTATCTTGTGGGAGTTGGGATGCCCATCTTGAAAGGGAGTGGTAGCTTAACCTTACGAGGTGAGATGGGAGCTATATTTTCCCTGTTTTGTGTGTGTGGCCCTTTTGTGGCTCGGGGGGCTTAGGGGGAAGAAGAGTACCCCTAGCATTGGCTGGGAGGTGTCACTGAGATCTCAACGGTTAGAAAGAAGAAGCTGGATAGAGCAAAAGCACGAGACAACTACTTTCGATTTTGCACCTTCGGTTAAGGTACTTCTATTGTGTTAAATTTTCTGTTTTATTCTGTGTTTAATCTCATCAAAAATTTGCAAAATTCGGTGTTAAATTTATGTTGTACTATGCGTTTAATCTTGTCAAAGGATCTGTGAACTTTGGGTGTTAATTTATGTTTTGATTCTGCAAATCCCAAGATGGGTGTAATATAGAAGAAGGATGTTATAATGAAAATTTATCCTCTAAATAAAAAAAACCCTTAAGGAATCCTTTGCGCATCTTTTTATTTTTCTATCTACCATTTGTAGGCATACGCTTAGATTGTTGTCCCTTCAAGTTGAGATATGCTTGGAAATTTTTTTCAGCCTTCCTTCTTTTCATATCCCACCTTCGAATCCATTGTTTGTTTCTAGCTAGATTGTATTGATAGCGTTAGAGTTTTCCATTTTTTTCCAGCGATTGTCTTAAGAGCTCAGCGTATTACTGTTCAGAGACTTCATATTTTTACAGTGAATTTGTCTTGAAGAGCCCAGTGTTTTATTCTCGGATATTTCATATTTATCCCAATGATTTTGTTCTTGAGCTCAACGTTTTTATTACTTAGATAATTCCCATTTGTCACCATCAATTTTGTGTTTAAGATATCAACAATTTACTGCTCAGAGATTTCCTTTTTCCCAGCGAATTTGTCTTTAAGAGCTCAGCATTTTTACACAGAGAGTTCATAACTTCCTCAACGCTTTTGTTCTTGAGCTCATTATTTTTATTACTTAGTCGATTCCCTGACACAATATTTCCTTGGAGAACTCAATCCCATTTCCTCAACTCCTTTTACACAATTCTGCTTTGTATTTCCAACCTTGTTTAGACATCCTTTCTGAACTGTAGGAGTGTCTCAAACTGGTTTTTTGTGAGTCATGGTAACATGATGGTGTCGGGAATTGCCTCTAAATATCTCATATTTGTTCGTTAATAACTCACTGATGGAGTCATTTTTACCATGTTTACTTCTTGCATATCTATTCTTGGTAGGCATTACCTTATTTATATATGTCATGTTACCCTTATTCTTAGCGACCAACATGCCCCACATTATTGGATAAAATTCCAACAGATATCTCCAGGAATTGGATTTCATTCTATCACTAGTATTACTGTGGTTGGTACTGCACAGATTGAGTCCTTGGGAATGGTAGATTTCCCCCTTCCTTCCCTCAGTGGGTAATCCCTTTTGTGCACCTGGCCCTTGACCATTTTGGTGCAGTTGTTTTTCCCACTCTTCAATGTGAACTGGATTTAAGTAACACATAATGTGTTTTTCTTCAGAGGTATGTGATTTTCTTGCATAGGTATATCTAAGGAGGCTCCCAGTTCCTTTTACCAATTTTCTTACTTGTACTTATATTTGTTAGATAATTGAACCCTCGACATCCTGGCAGACTCTTGAATATGAGGGTTTCTCCTAAACATTAACAGGTTCACACAAAAGTTATCTACATTGTCACTCAATGGGTGACAATGATGTACATTCAAATGGATGCGACACCCGTGAGTGAGGGGTGCTCTAAATGAGGCATGGCACCCATGAGTGAGGGGTACTCTAGATGAAATCCTATCTCAGTAATCCATCAGAGTTGAGGGCTCCTTAATGTGAGTCTTGATATTCATTATATTCCCAGTTGCAAGTCGCATCCCAAAGCATTTTGGGGACTATTGGCCAATTTCTCCTAAGGGCATAAAAACCTAACGGAGAAACATTTTTGAGTTCCATGAGATGCTACAAATTTTTTTAGGCGTGGACTAGGTGACTATATTTTCCATTCTCTCATGAGGCATGGTTTCATAAATTGGACCCTTTAATCCAATTGTTGGTTTGCTTCAAACTGACAAAAACACTAGTTCTCGAAATCAATGAGTAAATCAACTTCCGAGGCATGGAACCCGGGAGTGAGGTGTGCTCTAGCTGAAATAATATCCCAAGAATCCATTGGATTTGATGGTTCCTCAATCCAATTCTTAGTTTTCATTTTACGCCCAGTTGCAAGTCACATCCCAAACCATTTCAGGGAGTCTTGGCAATTCATCCTCGGGGTATAAAAGTCGAACAGAGCAGCATTTTTGAACTCCATGAGATTCTACATACTTGTTTAGGCATGGACTAGGTGACCATATTCTCTGCCTTCTCCCGAGGCATGGTTTCCTAAATTGGACCCCTAAATCCAAATGTTACATTGCTTCTTACTGGGAAAATCTCTAGTTATCAAAATCGATGAAAAAAACAACTTCTGAGGGGTTGCAACTAGGAGTGAGGGGTGATATAGCTAAAATCCTATGCCAAGAATCCAACAAAGATGAAGGTCCCTCAATCTGAGTCTCAATTTTCATTTTATGCCCAGTTGCAAGTCGCATCCCAAACCATTTCGCGGACTCTTGGCCAATTCTGACTCAGGGCATAAAAGACTAACAGACCAACATTTTTTAGTTCTGTGAGATATTGAAATCTTGTTTAGGCATGGACTAGGTGACCAATTTATCCATCCTCTCCCGAGGCATGGTTTAGTAAATTGGCCCCTTAATCAAAATGTTGCATTGCTTCAAATTGAGCAAAACAATAGTTCTTGAAATCAATTATTAAAGAAACTTCTGAGGCATGGAACCCATGAGTGAGGGGTTCTCTAGATGAAATCATATCCCTATAATCCATCAGAGTTGATGGTTCCTTAATCTAAGTCTTGATATTCGTTATATGCCCAGTTGCAAGTTGCATCCCAAACCATTTTGGGGACTCTTGGTCAATTGCTCCCGAGGGAATAAAAAACTAACGTAGCATCATTTTTTTGTTCCATGAGATGTTGAAGGATTTTTTAGGCATGGACTAGGTGACTATATTTTCCATCCACTCCTGAGGCACAGTTTCATAAATTGGACCCCTTCATCCAAATGTTGGTTTTCTTCAAACTGAGAAAAACACTAGTTCGTGAAATCAATGAGTAAAGAAACTTATGAGGAATTGAAATCGAGAGTGAGGGATTCTCTAGCTGAAATCCTATGATAGGAATCCATCGGAGTCGACGGTTCCTCAATCCAAGTCTCGGTTTTCGTTTTATGCCCAGTTGCAAGTTGCATCCCAAACAATTTCGAGGACTCTTAGCAATTCCTCCTCTGGGCATAAAATCTTAACAAAGCATTATTTTTTAGCTCCATGAGATTGTGCATGCTTGTTTAGGCATGGACTAGGTTACCATATTTTCCATCCACTCCCGAGGCATGGTTTCATAAATTGGACCCCCAAATCCAAATGTTGCATTGCTTCTTATTGAGCAAAGCACTAGTTATCGAAATCAATGAAAAAAACAAATTTCAAGGGGTTGAAACTGGGAGTGAGGGGTGATATAGCTAAAATCCTATGTCAGGAATCCAAAAGAGATGACGGTTCCTCAATCTAAGTCTCGGTTTTCATTTTATGCCCATTTGCAAGTCGCATTCCAAACCATTTCGGGGACTCTTGGCCAATTCCCACTTAGGGCATAAAAGACTAACGAAGAATTTTTTTTTAGTTTTGTGAGGTGATGAAAGATTGTTTAGGCATGGAATAGGTGACCAAATTATCCATCCTCTCTCGAGGAATGGTTTCATAAATTGGCCCCTTAATCCAAATGCAACATTGCTTCAAATTGTGAAAAACACTAGTGCTCGAAATCAATGATTAAGACAACTTCTAAGGCATGGCACCCACGAGTGAGGGGCTATCTAGATGAAATCCTATCCTAGTAATCCATCAGATTTGATGGTTCGTTAATCCAGGTCTCGATATTCGTTATATGCCCAATTGCAAGTCACATCCCAAACCATTTCGAGGAATCTTTGCCAATTTCTCCTGAGGACATAAAAACCTAATGGAGGATAATTTTTTACTTCCATGAGATGATTAAAGATTGTTTAGGTGTGGACTAGGTGACTATATTTTCCATCCTCTCCTGAGGCACAGTTTCATAAATTGGACCCCTTAATTTTGAGGGTTTGGAACCGAGAGTGAGGGGTGCTCTAGCTAAAATCACATGACAGAAATCCAACAAAGACAACGGTTCCTCAATCTGAGTCTCTTTTTTTGTTTTATGTTGAGCTGCAATTCGCATCCCAAACCATGTCAGGGACTCTTGGCCAATTCCCGCTCATGGAATAAAAGACTAACGAAGAAACATTTTTTAGTTCTGTGAGATGCTGTAAGCTTGTTTAGGCATGGAATAGGTGACAAAATTATCCATTTTCTCCTGAGGCATGGTTTCATAAATTGGCCCCTTAATCCAAATGTTGCATTGCTTCAAACTGAGCAAAACACTAGTTCTCAAAATAAATGATTAAAGTAACTTCTGAGGCATGGAACCTACAAGTGAGGGGTTCTCTAGATGAAATCATATCCCACTAATCCATTAAAGTCGACAATTCCTTAATTCGAGTCTCGATATTCGCTATATGCCCAGTTGCAAGTCACATCCCAAACCATTTCGGGGACTCTTGGCCAATTGCTCCTCATGGCATAAAAACCTAAGGGAGCATCATTTTTGAGTTTCGTGAGATGCCTCAAGAGTTTTTAGGCATGGAATAGGTAACTATATTTTCCATTCTCTCCCAAGGCATGGTTTCATAAATTAGACCACTAAATCCAAATGTTGCATTTCTTATTACTGAGTATAGCATTATTTATCGAAATCGATGAAAAAAAATACTTCTGTGGGGTTAAAAATAGGAGTGAGGGGTACTCTAGATAAAATCGTATGCCAACAATCCATCGTAGTCGACAATTCCTCCATCCGAGTCTCGGTTTTCATTTTATACCTAGTCACAAGTCGCATCCCAAACCATTTTAAAGACTCTTGGCAATTCATCCTCAAGGAATAAAATCCTAACAAAGAAACATTTTTTAGCTCCATGAGATTCTAAATAATTTTTTAGGCATGTATTAGGTGACCACATTGTCCATCCGCTCTTGAGGCATGGTTTCATAAATTGGACCCCTAAATCCAAATGTTGCATTGTCTTTTACTGAGAAAAGCACTAGTTATCGAAATCGATGAAAAAAACAAATTTTGAGGGGTTGGAACCGAGAGTGGGGGATACTCTAGCTAAAATCCTATTCCCATAATCCAACAGATATGATTTTTCCTTAATCTAAGTCTCCTTTTTAATTTTATGCCCATTTGCAAGTTGCATCCCAAACCATTTAAGGGACACTTGGCCAATTCCCGCTCAGAGTATAAAATACTAATGAAGAATTTTGTTTGATTTATATCAGATGTTTCAAGCTTGTTTAGGCATGTACTAGGTCAAAAAATTATCAATCCTGTCCTGAGGCATGGTTTCATAAATTGGACCCCTTAATCCAAATGTTGGTTTGCTTCAAACTGAGCAAAACACTAGTTCTCAAAATCAATGAGTAAAGCAACTTTAGAGGCATGGCACCTGGAAGTGAAGGGTGTTCTAGCTAAAATCCTATCCCAAGAATCCACTGGATTCGACGCTTCCTCAATCCGTGTCTCGGTTTTCATTTTATGCCTAGTTGCAAGCTGCATCACAAACCATTTCAGGGACTCTTGGCCAATTCCTCCTCCTGGCATAAAATCCTAACGAAGCAACATTTTTGAGTTCCATGAGATGCTGCATGCTTTTTTAGGCATGGAATAGGTGACCACATTGTCCATCCTCTCTCGAGGCATGGTTTCATAAATTGAACCCCTAAATCCAAATGTTGCATTGCTTCTTATTGAGCAAATCACTAGTTATTGAAATCGATGAAAAAAACAACTTCCGAGGGGTTAGAACCAGGAGTGAGGGGTGATTTAGCTAAAATCCTACGCCAAGAATCCAAAAGAGATGGAGGTTCCTCAATACGAGTCTCGTATTTTTATTTTATAGCCAGTTGCAAGTCGGATACCAAACCATTTTGGGGACTCTTAGTCAATTCCCCCTCAGGGCATAAAAGACTAACGAAGCAACATTTTTGAGTTCCGTGAGATGATGTAATCTTGTATAGGCATGGATTAGGTGAAAAAATTATTCATTCGCTCCGGAGGAATGGTTTCGTAAATTAGACCCCTTAATCCAAAGGTTGCATTGCTTCAAACTGAGCAAAACATAGTTGTCGAAATCAATGAGTAAAGCAACTTCTGAGGCATGGAACCCAGGAATGAGGGGTGGTATAGCTAAAATCCTATCCCAGTAATTCACCGAAATCTATGGTTCCTCAATCCGAGTCTCGATTTTGATTTTATGCTCAGTTGCAAGTTGCATCCCAAACCATTTTAGGGACTCTTGGCCATTTCCTCCTCAGGGCATAAAAACTAGCTAAATTCTAAATGTCTCTGTCAACTAACTACTATATCTTACTTCCTTGAAAAAAGACTGCACCAATTTCAACTGCACATTGAGTTTAACAACCAGTACTTCCTACATAAAAATATGGGTTGCATTATTGTTAACCATCGCCATGACTAACTTATTATTCAACTTGGATTGAACAAAACTAATATTTGTATAGTTCTACTCTTGGCTTGAACAAAACTAATATTTGTATAGTTCTACTCTTGGCTTGAACAAAACTAATATTTGTATAGTTCTACTCTTGTCTTGAACAAAACTAATATTTGTATAGTTCTACTCTTGGCTTGCCTTAGACATATTTCCAACTAAAACACCCAAGATTTGAAACACACCAATTGATGGTAGGATTTCTTACTCCATAGCATTGACCCTCATCTTCAATGGACATTTCTTATAATAATTCCAATTTGCAGAAATCCAACAAACAACAACCTTACTACTATTTTTTTCTTAGATCCATAAGATAAAATTATCATGTCCTTAATGTTATCACATTAATATGTCCAAAATTAAGAGGCATATCACATTAAATTAGGTGGTCGACCACTAATATTGGTAATTGCACCCTAGTCTAATTGTGCATCCAAAACTAAAGATATAATATTTTTATTTAGAACTTTAAATATAGAAACAAAAGTTCATAAATTGGAACTAGGATGATGATGCACTACTCACTAACAACACGTGCACATGCAACTGAAGGTACAAACAAACATGTACCTGTTATATATTTCTTCATCGAGTGATGAAATCTTAGGACAACTAGATGGAAATGTGATTGCATCTAGTAGATATGATAAGAAAACAAGGTCCGGAGGTGAGAAAGTCAAAATAAAATTGTGTAGACGCATGGAATTGTTTCTTGTCAAAGGAGGATCATGATATTATGACGATGAGAGCATAGGATACATAGAGGTTCCACTCATGTATAAGAATCTGGTGAAACAATGGGTACCTACGAAACTACCTCCTATAGATGGTGACTTCGTTGTCAAAAATAGGACATATCACATTGCCTCATCCTCCCTGCATGGCTTGGGGCTATTTTCCATGGATGGAATGATTGTAAAATACAATACAGTAATTGAATTGATGGACTATGTCGAACTATGTTACAATTATAATGATTGGATGTGGTTGGTCC
Organism: Picea engelmannii; assembly: GCA_009831015.1. Taxonomy (NCBI): domain Eukaryota; kingdom Viridiplantae; phylum Streptophyta; class Pinopsida; order Pinales; family Pinaceae; genus Picea; species Picea engelmannii. Next base: position 406,393 of record ML786242.1, on the reverse strand, counting down.
GGTACATGCAAAGTATGCGGAGATATGCACTCGCCACAAATTATATAGAACTAATAAACAAGGATAAAAATAAGGGATCAACTATCTATATTGATGGAAGGCCTAAAGCTTCCAGAAATATCACATGGTTTATAAACAACACATGACCCGGGACAACAAACAAACAACCGAATTTCATATATGAGGGATGTGAAGAGAATCAGGTATCCATGTGCGCAATAAAAAAGATAGATCTCCGAGAAGATTTATTAGTGGATTACCATTTGAATCAAATAGAAACATTGACTGATAGTGTGCAGGTTCTTATGCAACACCTCTTTAACAAACCTCTACTTATTGCATTATATTTTTTTATTATCTTTAATATTGTTGTAAATATTATCTTTAACATTGGTTTTTTGTTATTGTTAACAATTTTTTAAATATTTGTGGGTTCTAATTATATTATAATGTGGAATGATGATTGTGGAAAAGGGCTAGCCATAGAACATGTAAATGATTCTAAATTTCCACTTTCATTTTATGTTATTTTTATTATTTACTTATATAATTTTATTGAAATAACATTTTTTTTGTTTAAATTATATTAGTCTACAGGCCATGTTGATCATTATTTCACCGATGAGGAGGGGTTTTATTCATCCCCTAGTCTGATGGTCTTAATAAAAAAAAATATCATTAAAGCGAACAAGGAACTTGCTAACTTCTTAGATAGTCTAGATCATACTCCCGACATCCTAGCAAAGATCAATCTCCTTATGTCATAACTTAACACATGTAAGGTAATAACCATAATTTAAAGTGTTTTCTTTTAATGTACTCATATGTTCAATTATGAAACTTTGTTCTTTAACTTTACATTATCTCACGAAAAAACATTTTCTTGTTTATAAAGAGATTTTTTAATCCTGTTCATCTCCATGTTGGTAGTAGTGGTGCTACAGAGTCCTGATGCGGGCAGTCATACAACTGCTAGAGTAGTATTTACTTCTCCATCTTACAGACCTAGTTTAGATAGGATCCACGACATGCACCTACAGACATCCACAACTCGGTCAGAGTCTAGATATGGTGGAATAGATGAGGCTCATGGTGATGTGGTTGACATGGTTTCATTTCCTGGAGCTAGACGTGTGACAAGCACGGGTGCCCTTCTGTGCACATTTTTGGTCGACGATAATGGACTCCCATTAAAACAATCAATACTCCCAGGTAGTTTTAATTCATATTTTAATCTTTTAATGTTGTTATTCTCATACACAAATCATCTAGATTATTAATTTTAAATTAATTATCATATATTTTTGTGTGTAGGAAACGACGATTTTTATAGGCACCTAGAGAGCAAGCCCTTTCTGATTTTTGGGGAAACCTTACACATGAGGTGGAACTGCCAAAATTCCAACCTCAAAAAGGAACTTATGGATTATTTTGAAGGCCTCTTTGGAGTAGAAACATTCAATAAAAAAGAGGTCACCTCTGCAGTGGATGAATATTTAAAATATACCTGGGATGTTTATAGACGAAGCTTGGCAGAAAATCCTAGGTATGAGCATCCTCCCTCAATTCCAGAGAGTGAGTGGAAGGTGATTATTGATGATGCAAAAGAGAAGATTTTGAAAAAATCAAGAGAACAAATAAATGGTACACCAAGTTAAATTACAATATTTTGATTTCAATACCAACTTGATTTTTCTTTAGATCTAAATAAAAGTGTGGTTATATATAACATACTTGAAAATTTTGATGATAGGTTTCCTGACACTTTGAAGGAAACCAAAAAAAGGATTTCCAAACATGGCCAACACAAGCTAGGCCAGGGAGACTACTCAAGGTTAGAGTCACGAATCGTAAGTACCCAAATATTTAAAGAATATTATTTGTATCACCTTACAACTTTCAGGTAATTGCAACCAAAAACATTAAAAAACCGTACCCTTATGCAATGGAGGGCGACAACTTACGAACTGAAACCACGAAGGAAGACCTTAAACTTGGTTACAAGTATGGTTATAAAGCCATGGTTGATCATAGGAAAAGCATGGGACATACCCCAAGATCCAATTTGCAGTATAAGGTAAACAAAAATCAGTCCACATTAACCTTTCATTACATATAAAATACGTAAATGTTA
>ML786242.1:349162-365996 GCA_009831015.1 Picea engelmannii | reverse complement strand
ACAAACAGAGAAGGATCCAACTCCTATCTTCTGTGACAACACATCAGCAATTGCATTATCCAAGAACCATGTGTTTCACAAGAAAAGTAAACACATTAACACTCGGTTTCATTTTATACGCGAGCTAGTCAATAATGGTGACATTGCACTACAATTTTGTGGTTCTAGAGATCAGCTTGCTGATATCTTCACCAAGCCACTAGGAAAGTCAGTTTTTGACTTCCAGAGACAACACTTAGGCATAGTCAGTGCTACTGATTGTAACTGTTGAGTCTAAGAGGGAGTGTTAAATATATTGTACCCTCAACAGTATGACCGTACACTGCCAGTTGTACTGGACAGTTGTACTTTCTATTTTTGTCTTGCTTGAGCATATATAGCTCAACCGTCTTACATTGTAATGGTGTTCTAAGTTCTGTACTCTTTCTTTACTTCTTTATACATTTCAATATACTGTTTTATTCTCTTCTCTCTGTATTTTCTCTTTGCTCCACAATTTATCACCATGGTACATTGTAAGCAACATTACATTTATTCCCCACGAGCAAGGAGGAAAAACATTTTCTAAAGTATCACGTGCTTCATGTGTTCCTAAAATGGAAAAATGTTGGTTAGTCATTTTGGAAATGGGTATTTTATCCTATATGAAAAGGTAAATTATGTATTTTACTTAAAATTTTGATTAATTTTTATAGTATTCAAAATTATAATGCTAAGAGTACTCTAGAAATTATTTAGTTCGAAAAATAAGTTTGATTTATTGAGGTTTAGTTAGAACAATAAGTAATGCTAAGGTTTGACTTACTGCAAATGCTACCTGTGATTTGTTGTGATGTCTAATTGTTTGCTCCGAAATATGTTTTTGCACTCCCCTTTCAATGGATTCCATGGATAATAAGAGAGTCATCGTGTCTTAGGAAACTGGATAGCATTCGTTGTTTTCACTGCTGGAAGATTGATCTGTGTGATTTGTTGTTGGAGGAGTTCGATCTATGATATTCATAAGAGAAGTTTATTTGTGTGTGTTGAGATTGTGAACAACCTACATGGAGTGGGTCACGACCTACTAGAAAATCCTATAGCAGAGTGGTGCATGAGAATATCATTGCATGGTAGAGGATTTTGATACTGCGTGAAGAATAGCACAACCTGTGTGCTAGAGAAAGAGTATTGATTTTTTTTTTTTTCTATCATTTTTGTTGTTACTCTTGAATTTTATGTAATAGAAGAGGTCATTGTCTGAAAATCTATGTCGGAGAAATGAGTATAAAGTTGAAAATATTAAATCATTTTTTCTCTTGTAGGTTTTTTTCTTAAATCACAATGGCAAATGCTTTGGCTAATTCATATCTAAATGAATCAAATAAGATGGATGGTTTCAATTCTGTGAATTGAAAAATCAATATTAAAACCTTGATGGAAACGTCAAACGTTTGGCCTATTGTATCTGGACAAGAAGCCAAACTTGAATTCCTCGCAAATACTCAAGATTGGGATACAAGAGAGAGAAAATAAAAAGTCCTAAGAATGTCTGTGAAAGACAATATTATTCTGCATATCAAAGACTACAAAAAATTCAAGGAGACATGGGATACCCTTAAAGGTTTGTATGAAACACCAAATACAAATCAAGTTTTGTTCTTAAAAAGTAAATTTATTTCGATTAAGATGGAGGAGAATGAAAATGTTAATAACTTTTTTTCTAGAATTAAATAATTGAAAGACAAACAAAGTGATATTGGTGAAAAGATCTCAAGCACATATCTTGTAATAGTAATGTTGAATGGAATGTTAGAAGAATATAAGATGCTCATTAAAGGTATTTAAGCTTGAGAAAAATATTTTACATTTGAAGAACTAGTTGGTATTCTTCTGGAAGAGGAAGAATGAAAAAAACAATTATAACTGGATGTCTCAGAATTTATATTGTTCTTTGTTGGCAAAGGGGGACAACCATACAAAGGAAATCCGTGGGAAATAAACAGGGTAGGTAAGCCTCCACATGTAAAAAAACATCAAGGTATGACACGACCAAAGGTTGATGCTAATGTTAAGAAAATTGATGCATGTTTTTACTGTGGAATGTCTAGAGACCATTCTAGAGATTATTTAAAAGAAAATTTCGATGAGTCCAAACATAGAAATAGAAGACATATTGGTCACTTTGTTGATATAGGAGAAATAATCAATGATGACTTCCAAAATCTCACATTATATATTTCAAAACTTTCCTTCTCAGCATAAACAAATGGCGCAAATGTTTGGTTTATTGATATTGGTGCCTCCATTCACATGTCATGTAATAAGGAATAACTTGAAAATTATCATGAAACAAATAATGGTGCTAAAATATATGTAGGGTATGATAGATCCCATCAGATCAAAGCTTATGTTATGTATGTGTGACCTTGACAAATGGTTGTGTTAAGTAAATTTAAAATGTAATGTATGTGCCTAGTATAATGAAGGACTTAATCTCAGTTTCCACAATAGAAGATCAAGATTTGAAGGTTTAGTTTGTTAAGTCACATTATGTTGTGAAATATATACAAGATTATTGTAATATTATTGCAAAAGGATTCAGAGTTGGAGGATTATACAATCTTGATGTGATAGGGAAGGGTCATTAAACATTGAAATCTAACACCGTGTCAACAAAAGTGTTATGGCATCAAAGGTATGATCATTTGAATTATAATGATTTGTAACTACCTCAAGAACAAGGAATGGTGGAGTTACTTCGAATATCCATCCTAAAAATATGTTCATTCTTGAGAAAAAACAAGGAATGGTGGAGGTACTTCAAGTTTTTACTCCACTAGAATATAAATCCTAAAAATATGAAGGAGAGTTTAAAACCAAGATATAACTTACTGTTACACTCTACTAAACAATCCATAGCATGTTGGTGGATAGGATCATGCCCATATTATTATAATCTATGTTATGATTCTCAAGTATTGAAACAATACCACTATTTGCATTGTTCTAACCTAAGAATCATGAATGTCAACGTCCATAGGTATGTGAGTTAGGGTTACAAACMTACCCATGTAATTCCAACACTATACTAGTGTAACAAAACTATATTATAACACATGATATGTGATGCAACTATTAACAACAAGGTTAAAACCCTACGCATATGCTAACTCTGTCCACCGAAAAAAACTATATTACACACATACGAATCACACCAAGTGAAGTGAATTTCAAGTCACACCTGAAACTCGGTAGTTAAGGCCTGCCGACATTCAGGTTATGGAAGGTACATTAATGGAGTAATACCTACCCAGTATGTGCATTCTCCACTTCAATCGAAATCACATGGAAGAGGTGTGGGGGGGCGTACTAGTCACTTTTACCCATGAACGAGGAACACGAGGTTCCATTACGCTCCTTGTAGTCGACCTTTTGGTCTCATTTTCACTTTTCCTCTTCGCTATGCTACCTGGGATACCCTTGTGACCGATTACTCTCGTGGTGTTAGGACCTAGTAAGGAAGGAGGAAACCAATGTGTTGGGGGGAAATTATCCACAAAAATTGGTAAGTGATCCATAGGATTTGAAATTTATAAAGAGGAGTTCTTTGTGCAATGCGTTCTATGTGGGTTATTTTGTCACCTTTCTTGAGCTAGACTTTTCTTTTGGTTTAAGGTTGAAAACACATCCTATTATGCAACCTTGTAGGCATTTTTCTAGGTTTTCTTCCAGGGATATAACTCCCACTGTAATAACAAGTTTTTTTTACTTGTACTATTTATTCCTTTGAGTTTTCATTAACTCAGGTTTGAGTTTGAAGGGATAGGGTTACTGTATTTCTCCTCTGTTAAACTACAAGTGTTCATGCCCTTTCCCTTCTAGTTTCTCTTCAGTCAAAAATATGTGGCTGTAATTCCCTATGAAACATTTGCAATAAAGAATCCTTTAAGTTTTTTATCGTTTTTGGTTTAAAAATTAAACATGTATCGTTACACCCTGCGGTCCTTGTCCGAGTAGTTCTGGTAAGAGAGAGACTTTACACAACATGACCGTAATCTTGGAGACTTTGAAAAAGTATAGACCTTGTATGAAATTCATTACCCTAATAGTTATGGTGTTATTCTTTCCATTCCAAGACTTGGTCGTAACTCTTGAAGCTTGTTGCATTTATGAAAAAAAATTGTTATAGTCTTGACAATTTAATTTGTTATGTGGTTAATTTGTATTCAAACTCTGTCTATCTGTATACTAAGGTTGAAAAACTCATTCCACTTTAAAATTAATCAATCATTTCTCTGTAGGTATTCAATGGGTATTTAACCTCTTAAATCCAAAACTTCTCTGAGTAAAAATCGTAACTCTATCTCCGTCAAGGGTTTAGAATTGTCTTTGCAATGTCTTTCCTCGATACTTCATCATTTGAATTTTGTATTTATTTATTGATGACCTATATTTGTTAAATCATTACAACTAACTCGACAACGGAAAACAATCTTCACTTGCTATTCCATCCGTTATAATTAAACTTTCGTCTCGATAATTTAGGGATTTCTTGCAAAGAAGTTCTCTTGAAACATAAACTTAATTCGAAAGTATTGTATTAAAGTGTCTTTGTGTTATTACTTACTGTACATTTCCCCATTCATTTGCAACATCTCATATTGAATGCATGATGAAAGGGTTTTTCAAGGGGTTTGAGCATGTTATTGCATTAATAAAGTTTAACCAACTAATTAGGTTCTTACCATAATTAAATGTACCGAGGTCACATCCTTTGCGTATCTGTAAATACCTCTCGATTTCAAATTTATTACTATCTCTGTCAGAATTTCATCTGTGTATTATGGGAACTAAAGGTAACTCTATTTTATTTGTTAAATCTGTATTTAGTTCTCAATTTCATCTCAATAAAATTCCTTCTGACATTTGGTCCTGTGTAAAGGGTTTGGTAATCACTTCTAAGTAATTCTTTTGATGATTATTCTATAATAATGATTATTTCAATAAAGATTTTGTATCATTTTAGCTTCTGGAAGAATAATCTTATTGTCACTACCTCTTTATTAAATTATTCGTTTCCGTGTTTCTTCTCTTTGATTACATTTTGTACCTTATGTTTATAATTTTTCTTTGTCTTTCATATCCTAAAATTTTTTGGGGACATATCTAGAATTGACGAAACCAATATTTTTTTATTAATTTTTGGTTCTCTCTTTAATTCACAAGTGGAAATGTATGCATGGATATAATTTTGATGATGGGTCCCTTTTTCTTGCGAGGGRGCCCATCAAATGTTTACAAACCCACTCCTCCTCCTGAGATATGGATCGACTACTTTGCGACGGCGTACAAATACCATCCAATGTTCAATCTAGACCCAAGATAAGTTACACCTTCAACTTGTTTTATTATCTCATTCTTTTAATGAATTGAAAACTAGTATTGATATTAACACCTTCATATTACTCCCTTAGATATTGAAAATACCAGTACAACTTGGAAAAGGGGTGTACAACCACTAAAAGGTATTGGGTTTTCATGGTTTTATTCCACCAGTCCATGAGTGCATTCACTTCTTTGTTACAAACGATCTAATGTAGACTCTTTTAAAATTCTGTTTAAACTAGCTATGGAGTTCGTGGGTTTATGGAAATTCTGGTTGTATTATTTTTGGTTAGTGACCTATTGACTGTAATACTTGTATTTTTTCATATCATTATGAGTTATATTGTAACATATATCATTCTTTGTTAATAGATAAAACACATGTATTATGGGACTTTTATTCCTTTCTAACTATACTCATCGCAATAGTATGAGCTTCAATACAGTCTATTTAACTTGTTCCTTTCTAGAGTAGTTTGATTTTAACCAGTAATTGAACAACAAGCAATGGAATAAGTATATTATGGCCAATAGACACATATATACATATTTATATCTATGTGTGTCTACTTCAGAAAAAAAACACTAACAGGTATTTCTAAATAGTGTAACATCCCACTCTTGAGCACACCCGATGTGACTTATTCTTGTGGAAACTTGTGTGCAAGTGATTTGGTTAACTATATGATTGACTAATTTGATTAGGGAGCATGATGATGTTTGTGTATTTGATGATATGCTATTTGATGATATTTATATCAATCGGTGCTATTGACTGGATTTCTTGAGTGTGCGGGACTCTGGATGTTTGAGGATGTCGATGGAATTGAAGGATCTCCTTGGAATCCAGATCGAGTCAGGGAGCGGACAATTATGGATTGAATTTTTTGATATTACATATGTGCCATATGACAATATATTATTATGTTGATTGTTATTGCTGACACGTTTCATTGATGGATGCAGGTTGACGATAGCCTGCTAACCAGACTCACATTAGGAGTAAAGGGGTCATGCATGACAACCAAAGATATTGAGGGAGAGGTGTAGAAATATCCGTTCCGCAACCTACTAGCACTCCCATCGTGGCTCGAACTATAGGTTAACGATTACCTAGTTTGAGAGATCCACGATGTCGTTAGGGTAGACTGTGACAGTCACTCACGATGATTTTAAGAGGTGCACAATAAGGCGGGTTCCTTATTCCTTAGAGGCCCTTAGTATCCCACAAGGTCACCTGATGGAGTATTGACTCCATGGGTTTGGCGTATACCAAAATCAGTCAAAAGGCGAGTGGCACCCTTGGCGCACGTAGTGCGTATTGAAGGGCATGTCTCGATTTTTTTAACTCTGGTATGTAAATAAACCTAGTACCTAGAAAAATATGTCTCCTTAGGACCTAGTTGGGATTAAAATGAATGATGGCATAAGTAAATTTTAATAACTAATTTTCCATTAAAAACAGTCGCCAAGCCTAGTGAATTTAAAACCTAGGTCTAAGTAGAACCTGTGAACAAAAGACAAACAAAATTGACATATAACAACAAAAGGGGGGTAAACAAAATTCAAACTTTAATAATGAAAGTATAATTTTAATGAAGGATTAAATTATTAAAAGGTAAATTGTTGTTTATATCTAAACTTTTTAAATTTGAACTAAGAAGAAACGGGGAAACTTAAGGAAAAGGGGTGTGTCTAACATAGTAGGGAATATAGTCTTTGGAACCTTCTAATTGTGAACTCGACTAGGTTTTAAGAAAGGCGTCAGTCATTTAAGAATTGTAAGGGAATAAAGGGACACCAAGGAGCATTTTTAGGAACGCTTTTAGGTGGGTGAGGGAAATAGGCAAATTTAATTAATTAATAAATTGATTTTATGGTGCAACTAGGGGATCGGGTGACATGTGTACAAAAGAGGTTTATCCCAATTAAATTTAATAAAATGAATCTGAATATGGTTTGGGAAACTAATCACAAAGAAAAATCTATAAAAAGGATGGTAGAGGAGGAGTATGGATCACGTCGGGTAGGTGTAAGGTTACACTGCTGATATTTTTCTTGACTGATTTTACCTTGTGGGAGTTGGGATGCCCAACTCGAAAGGGAGTGGTAGCTCGACCTTACGAGGCATGATGGGAGCTATATTTTCCCTAGTTTGTGTGTGTGGCACTTGTTATTGGATAATTTGTCAATGTGGACATAAATTGATCTCCCTAGATCCACCTGGATCTAGAACAAAACAAGACAGGACATGATGCTTTCCCTAAGATTTAATCATTGAATTTAGTATCAAACAAGATATGAGTGACATACCTTTGAATATCGATTCCTTATTTCTTTGTTGTCCCTACTTTGCTCCGGTGCACTTGTGATATTGGATATGCAATGAAACACAAACCAACCAAAGTGAAAGAAACAATAGTATATTCAATGAAAACTTACACATGCGATCAAGGAGTCATGTAATAAAATGAGAGTGATTTTATGGGAAATAAACATGCCACTGTATTATATTAAGTAAAAGTGGAAGATACAACCAAACAACATTGATGTTGAAAGGTTCCCTTTTGGTGGCCCTTTACTCCAACACACACACTTTCTCTAAACTTGCATGAAGAAGATCCACAATAACTTGATGTACCAATGAAGACCTCAAGCATCAATTGAAATAGAATATATCACACAATTCTTATCTTATTCTTTCATTAATTCCTTGCTTACTTGTTTGTTTAACCTTTTCCATGAGAAACCCATTCTTATATAGGAGAAAGAGAGATGGTTAAAGACATTAGGATGATCCCACCAAATAAGAGAAGCGAGTAGGATCCCAAACATATAGATGACACCTCATATTCTAGAATATTCCGTTCTAGAACCTTCGTGAACTTCGACCTTTTCTCAGTCTTTCAACACAGCTGCACCCTGGCTATAGGACAGCCTACAAAAACACCGCAAGGCAGATTCAAGACAGACTACGATGATCAGGAATCACCACACTGTATCTTATGGTTGGCCTGCAACGTCCTTTATTGAAAAGGTTTTGAAGAACAGGAAGCCAATCACTTTTCTCATGAAGAAAGGTTATTTTGGGAGCCGGAACACATGTTATAGAAACGTCACCAGGGTGACTAAAATAATGTGTAACAAAGGGATCAGGTGACATGTGTACCAGGGAGGTTTATCCTAGTTAAATTTAATAAAAAGAATCTAAATTGGGTTTGGGAAACTAATCACGAAGAAAACTCTATAAAAAGGATGGCAGAGGAGGAGTATGGATCACGTAGGTTAGGCATAAGGTTACATTGTCGATATTTTTATTGATTGATTTTACCTTGTGGGAGTTGGGATGCCTAGCTCGAAAGGGAGTGGTAGCTTGACCTTACGAGGCGATATGGGAGATATATTTTCCCTGTTTTGTGTGTGTGGCCCTTTTGTGGCTCAGGGGGCTTAGGGGAAGAAGAGTACCCCTAGTGTTGGTTGGGAGGTGTCAGTGAGATCTCAACGGTTAGAAAGAAGGAGCTGGATAGAGTGCAAGCGCACGAAAAATACTTCAGATTTTGAGCCTTCGGTTAAGGTACCTCTATTGTGTTAAATTTTATGTTTTATTCTTCGTTTAATCTCATCAAAAATTAGCAAAATTCAGTGTTAAATTTATGTTGTATTATGTGTTTAATCTTGTCAAAGGATATGTGAACTTTGGGTGTTAATTTATGTTTTGATTCTACAAATCCCAAGATGGGTGTAATATAGAAGAAGCATGTTAGACTGAAAATTTATCCTCTAAATACCAAAAACCCTTAAGGAATCCTTTGCGCACCTTTTTATTTTTCTATCTACCATTTGTAGGAATACGCTTAGATTTTTGTCCCTTCAAGTTGAGCTACGCTTGGAAATTTTTGTCAGCCTTCTTTCTTTTCATATCCCACCTCTGAATCCATTGTTCGTTTCTAGCTAGATTGTCTTGATAGCGTTAGAGTTTTCCATTTTTTTTCTAGCGATTGTCTTAAAAGATCAGCGTATTACTGTTCAGAGATTTCATATTTTTACAGTGAATTTGTCTTGAAGAGCCCAGTGTTTTATTCTCAGATATTTCATATTTATCCCAATGATTTTGTTCTTGAGATCAACGTTTTTATTACTTAGATAATTCCCATTTGTCACCAACAATTTTGTGTTTAAGATCTCATCGATTTACTGCTCAGAGATTTCCTTTTTCCAGGTGAACTTGTCTTTAAGAGCTCAACCTTTTTTCATAGAGAGTTCATAACTTCCTCAACACTTTTTTTCTTGAGCTCATCATTTTTATTACTCAGTCGATTCCCTGACGCAATATTTCCCTGGAAAACTCAATCCCATTTCCTCAACTCCTTCTACACAATTCTGCTTTGTATTTCCAACCCTGTTTAGACATCCTTTTTGAACTGTAGGAGTGTCTCACACTAGTTTTTCGTGAGTCATGGTAACACGATGGTGTCAGGAATCACCTCTAAATATCTCATATTTTTTCGTTAATAACTCACTGATGGAGACATTTTTACCATGTTTACTTATTGCATATATAGGCTTGGTAGGCATTACCTTATTTAGATATGGCATGTTACCTTTCTTCTTAGCGACCAACATGCCCCACATTACTGGATAAAATTCCAACAGATATCTTTAGGAATTGGATTTCATTCTATCATTGGTATTAGTGTGGCTGGTACTGCACAGATTGAGCCGTTGGGGATGGCGGGTTGCCCCCTTCCTCCCCTCAGTGAGTAATCCCTTCTGTGCACCTGGCCCTTGACCGTTTTCACACAGTTGTTTTCCCCACTCTTCAATGTGAACTGACTTTAAGTAACACACAATGTGTTTTTCTTCAGAGGTATGTGATTTTCCTGCATAGGTATATCTAAGGAGGTTCCCAGTTCCTTTTACCAATTTTCTTTCTTGTACATAGATTTGTTAGATAATTGAACCCTCGGCATCCTGGAAGACTCTTGAATCTAAGGGTTTCTCCTGAACATTAATGGGTGCATGCAAAAGTTATCTATGTTGTCAGTCAATGGGTGACAACAATGTACATTCAAATGGTCGCGACACCCGTGAGTGAGGGGTGCTTTAAATGAGGCATGGCACCCGTGAGTGAGGGGTGATCTAGATGAAATCCTATCCCAATAATCCATTGGATTCGACGGCTCCTTAATCTGAGTCTTGATATTCGTTATATTCCCAATTGCAAGTCGCATCCCAAACCATTTTGGGGACTATTGGCCAACTGCTCCTGCAGCATAAAAACCTAACGGAGAATTTTTTTTGAGTTCCATGAGATGCTAAAATTGTTTTTAGGTGTGGACTAGGTGACTATATTTTCCATTCTCTCCTGAGTCACGGTTTCATAAATTGGACCTCTTAATCCAAATGTTGGTTTGCTTCAAATTGAGGAAAATACTAGTTATCGAAATCAATGAGTAAATCAAGTTCCAAGGCATGGAACCTAGGAGTGAGGGGTGCTCTAGCTTAAATCATATGCCAGGAATCCATTGGATTCTATGGTTCCTCAATCCAAGTGTCATTTTCATTTTATGCCCAGTTGCAAGTCGCATCCCAAACCATTTTGGGGACTCTTGGCAATTCACCCTCGGGGCATAAAAGCCGAACGGAGCATCATTTTCGACCTCCATGAGATTCTACATACTTGTTTAGGTATTGAATAGGTGACCACATTCTCCACCTTCTCCTGAGGCATGGTTTCCTAAATTGGACCCCTAAATCCAAATGTTGCATTGCTTCTTACTGAGAAAATCACTAGTTATCTAAATCGATGAAAAAAACAACTTTCGAGGAGTTGGAATCGAGAGTGAGGGGTACTCTAGCTAAAATCCTATGCCATGAATCCAACAGAGATGAAGGTCCCTCAATATGAGTCTCGGTTTTCATTTTATGCCTAGTTGCAAGTCGCATCCCAAACCATTTCGGGGATTCTTGGCCAATTCCCGCTCGGGGAATAAAAGACTAACAGACCTACAATTTTGAGTTCTGTTAGATGTTGAAAGATTGTTTAGGCATGGACTAGGTGACCAAATTATCCATCCTATCTTGAGGCATGGTTTAGTAAATTGGCCCCTTAATCAAAATGTTGCATTGCTTCAAATTGAGAAAAACAATAGTTCTCAAAATCAATGATTAAAGAAACTTATGAGGCATGGAACCCATGAGTGAGGGGTTCTCATGAAATCCTATCCCAGTAATCCATCAGAGTTGAAGGTTCCTTAATATAAGTCTCGATATTCGTTATATTCCCAGTTGCAAGTCGCATCCCAAACCATTTCGGGGACTCTTGGCCAATTGCTCATGTGGGAATAAAAAACCAACGGAGCAGCATTTTTGCGTTCCATGAGATGTTGCAGGATTTTTCAGGAATGGACTAAGTGACTTTATTTTCCATCCGCTCCTGAGGCACGGTTTCATAAATTGGACCCCTTAATCCAAATGTTGGTTTGCTTCAAACTGAGAAAAACACTAGTTCTCGAAATCAATGAGTAAATAAACTTATGAGGCATGGAAACCGAGAGTGAGGGGTTCTCTAGCTGAAATCCTATGATAGGAATCCATCGGATTCGACAGTTCCTCAATCCCAGTCTTGGTTTTCATTTTATGCCCAATTGCAAGTTTCATCCCAAACAATTTCAAGGACTCTTAGCAATTCCTCCTCCGGGCATAAAAGCCTCACAAAAAAACATTTTTGAGCTCCATGAGATTATGCATGCTTTTTTAGGCATGGACTAGGTTACCATATTGTCCATCCACTCTCGAGGTATGGTTTCATAAATTGGACCACTAAATCCAAATGTTGCATTGCTTCTTATTGAGCAAAACACTAGTTCTTGAAATCGATGAAAAAAACAAATTTCAAGGGGTTGGAACTAGGAGTGAGGGGTGATATAGCTAAAATCCTATGCCAGGAATCCAACAGAGATGACGGTTCCTCAATCTGAGTCCCAGTTTTCATTTGATTCCCATTTGCAAGTCGCATCCCAAACCATTTTAGGAACTCTTGGCCAATTCCCGCTCAGGGCATAAAAGACTAACGGAGAAACATTTTTGAGTTCTGTGAGGTGATGCTAGATTTTTTAGGCATGGACTAGGTGACCAAATTATCCATATGCTCCCGAGGAATGGTTTCATAAATTGTCCCCTTAATCCAAATGCAACATTGCTTCAAACTGTGAAAAACACTAGTGCTCGAAATCAATGATTAAGACAACTTCTGAGGCATAGCACCCACGAGTGAGGGGTGATCTAGATGAAATCCTATCCTAGTAATCCATCAGATTCAATGGTTTCTTAATCCAAGTCTCGATATTTGTTATATGCCTAGTTGCAAGTTACATCCCAAACCATTTCGGGTAATCTTGGCCAATTGCTCCTAAGGGCATAAAAACCTAATGGAGGAGAATTTTTTACTTCCATGAGATGATTCAAGATTGTTTAGGCATGGACTAGGTGACTATATTTTCCATCCTTTCCCGAGGCACAGTTTCATAAATTGGACCCCTTAATCCAAATGTTGGTTTTATTCAAACTGAGAAAAACACTAGTTCTCGAAATCAATGAGTAAAGAAATGTTTGAGGCATGGCACCAGGGTGTGATGGGTGCTCTAGCTGAAATCCTATGTCAGGAATCTATCGGAGTCGACATTTCCTCAATCCGAGTCTGGATTTTCCTTTTATGCCTAGTTTCAATTCATATCCCAAACCATTTCAGGGACTCTTGGCAACTCCTCGTCTAGGCATAAAATCCTAACGAAGAAACATTTTTGAGCTCCATGAGATTTTGCATTGTCTTTTAGGCATGGACTAGGTGACCACATTTTCCATCCTCTCTCGAGGCATGGTTTTGTAAATTGGACCCCTAAATCCAATTGTTTCATTGCTTCTTACTGAGAAAAGCATTAGTTATCAAAATCGATCAAAAAAACAAATTTTGAGGGGTTGGAACCAAGAGTGAGGGGTGCTCTAGCTAAAATACTATGACAGGAATCCAACATAGACGACATTTCCTCAATCTGAGTCTTTTTTTTTGTTTTATGTCGAGCTGCAATTCACATCCCAAACCATGTCGGCGATTCTTGGCCAAGTCCCGCTCAGGGAATAAAAGACTAATGAAGAAACATTTTTTAGTTCTGTGAGATGTTGCAAGCTTGTTTAGGCATGGACTAGGTGACAAAATTATCCATCTTCTCCTGAGGCATGGTTTCATAAATTGGCCCCTTAATCCAAATGTTGCATTGCTTCAAACTGAGAAAAACACTAGTACTCGAAATAAATGATTAAAGCAACTTCTGAGGCATGGAACCTACAAGTGAGGGGTTCTCTAGATGAAATCCTATCCCAATAATCCATCAGAGTTGACGGTTCCTTAATCTGAGTCTCGATATTTTCTATATGCCTAGTTGCAAGTCACATACCAAACCATTTCGGGGACTCTTGGCCAATTTCTCCTCAGGGCATAAAAACCTAAGGGGGAAACATTTATGAGTTTCGTGAAATGCCTCAAGAGTTTTTAGGTGTGGAATAGGTGACAATATTTTCCATTCGCTCCCAAGGCATAGTTTCATAAATTGAACCCCTAAATCCAAATGCTGCATTTCTTCCTACTCAGTATAGCACTATTTTTTGGCATGTTTTCAGATAGAGGTAGAGTATGTGTATTTGTCATTGATGGAAAATATCACGATCAACAGTGCAGTGATAATGGCATGGCAATGGCAAGTTCAAAAAGTGATCATTGGATCCCATTCAAAAGTGTAAACTCCAGGAGTCAAGGAAAAAACTCATGGCAGAAAATCATGAAATGAGAAACCATGACTTAAACTCCATTTCAGAGTTTCAGATATCGGGAGTTGGAGGAGTCAAGAATCAAGACTCTTCATCACAGGAGTCCCGAAGTTGCGAAATGTGAAACATTGAAATCCTGAAACAGGAACATCAACAAAGACTCCATTTCGGAGTTTCGCAGACTGGGAAATCAAATATCAAAGGAACTTTAACCTTTGAAGTAGTGAACCTCGAAATCTCGAAAGAAAGAGGATTGTCCATATTTGGGAAGTACACGTGGTTACAGATCAACATTTCGCTGACAGAGAGGTCAAAGGAAGGAGTGCCCTAACCTCTCAAACTCGGTATATGCAAAATCATGAATTAATCTGAGTCGTTGATCAAAGGGATATCCTAGACTGTTGATCAGACAAGATGAAGGCTCGTGAAGTTTCAAAATCATGATAAGATCTGGAGCGTTGGGTCCATAGGATACGTGGTAAAAGATCGTCATTTCGCTGACTGGAAAGTTAAAGGAATGAGGTTCTCTAACCTCTCAAACTCGCGATATGTGAAATCGCGAAATGCCGAAATGCACAATTGTGAAATGGAGTTTCAGAGTTTCGGTGATTGCAACATGGAGTGTCAAGATATCTCATCACAAGAATTGACAAAATCGTGAAATCCTAAAATGCGAAATTGCGACATGGAGTTTCGGGGATCGCGACATGGAGTTTCAGGAATTCGCGACATGTGAAATCGTGAAATGCCAAAAGGGACTATTGTGAGTGTCGAAAACCCGAAAGGCAAAACTCTGAAATCCCGTCAACCATCCATCTCAGTGGGTTATGTGAACCGTCCGATCATTTCAGAGATTTCGTGATCATGAATTTTATAATGTTGGAGTCACGATGAGTCGAAGGGAAAAACGTTGAAATCCCGTAATTCGTTTGATTAAGAAAATAAGGGATCAGATTATGAAGTTTTGTGGACCGTTGATATGGATCCATTTTGGGGATCGCGACTTGGAGAGTTGAGATGCCTCGCAACAGGAATTCATGACATGAAAAATCACGAATTGCCGAAATGAGAAATGTGAAAGGCATTTTGATTCTTGTAATCCAACGGTGCAGGTGAATTCGAATATGATCGGAGGGCTACTGTTTCACCTCACAGTTAATTGATCAATTACGATTCAGTTAGAAAAATTGATTCATGATTCTTGATCGGTTGGCAATTCAGTTGCTGAGGCGTGTGTGAATAAAAGGAGATATGAGACGACTATGCCAAGTTGGTTGTTCTGACTGAAAAAATGAGTTGAACTGTAGAAAGGTAAAATTACAGTATGCGCAGTGTGAATAATCTCAGAGATAAGGTACAGAAGCTGAACAGAGGAGAAAAGGTGAAGAGAGCAGAATGTGCACATATCAAAGAGCATTAGAAGGACAAAGAAAGAACAGATAGAAAGAGACAGCAAGTCAAGCCAAGTATGAATGAAGCAGAAGAATAGTGTAGTAGAGAAGAATTGCAGAATAGTGAAGAAGTGGTAAGAATTGATTTATCTGTGTTATTGGTTATTCAATCATTTATTTGTAATAAGGGTGCTAGGGAGGTGCTAGGGAGGATTGTTGTCCTCAGAGGTTCAATTGGGTGCTTGAACACAGGGAGTTGTAGCTTCCATCTGGTTACAGCCAGAAAAACAAGGGTGGCAGGGTGGTGCAAGGGAGAATAGTTTTTCTCTATTATACAGGTTGGTGCTTGTGAGACTGGAAGTTGGTGCTTCCATCTAGTCGGTGTTGGAACACTTAGGGAGTGGTTGCTTCCTTCTATTGGGGTCTAGAGAAACCAGAGAGTTGGTTCTCCCAAAAAAGTTGGAGCTTGTAAAACAGAGGTAGTAGCCTCACATTGAGTTGGTGCTCAATTATAGATGATGTACAGAACTTAAAAGACTGCCTATCATTTCGAAGAAGAAGAGGTTTTCTCCCTTTATGGGTTTCCTCATGAAAATATGTATCTGTGTATATCTTTTGTGTGACTGATGCTCATTATTTATGTTGTCGATATGTTGTATATTATTGATGATCACTTGAAGAAAGATTAAGAATGTTTTAATAGACTTAAAATTGTTTAAGAACAACAACAACTGATTCACCCCCCCTCTTAGTTGTCTTAGTAATTTCAACAATTGGTATCAAAGCAGGTTCCTTTTATTTAAATGTATATTTGTAAGCTTAAACATGACAAGTCATGAAGGGACTTCATCCATTAAGCCTCCTCTATTTGATGGAACAATGTTTTCCTTTCGGAAGGTTAGAATGAGAACATACCTAATTGCCTTAGGTGTTGATGTTTGGGATGTAGTAGAGACTAGATACATAAAGCCTATTGTGCTAGCTTCCAAGTATGATAAGTAAGAATTTAGATTTAATTCTAAGGGAATGAATGCTATCTTGAATGAACTTTCATAAGCCGAGTTTGTAAAGGTGATGCGTCTTCAAACTGCCAAAGAAATGTGGGATAAACTTATTAGCAACTATGAAGGAAATGAGAAAGTAAAAGATGCCAAACTTCAAACATTTAGGTTGAAGTTTGAACCACTAAATATGAATCAAGATGAAACAGTTAGGAAGTATTTTTTAAGAGTTGAAGAACTTGTGAATGCCAC
>ML786242.1:288083-319064 GCA_009831015.1 Picea engelmannii | reverse complement strand
AATGATTCAAGATGGGTAGTGAGGTCTTGTTTGATTTCTCCCATTGAGGACTGCATGGTTGTATTGATGGCAGAAACATTGGCACTGAGTTGTTTCACTTCTTGTTGGGTCTCAATGAGACCAGATTGCAAGGTGTTGAAGTGAGCTTCCAAGTCTTGGCTATGAGTATGGGCCATGAGGATGGGGGAACTGAAAAGGGGCGGGTGGGGTAAGAACAATTCGCTGAAAGAAATGATATGGATGAATTTGATAAGGGTGAAGAGATGAATCTAATGGAATAGGTCTGATTTTTTTTATTTTTTTTTTACGGAGTTATACTCCGGTCTGAAGAATACTGCAGAGAGGAAATGCCCAAATTCTTAACCAGAAAGAAATGTGTATTTACTTGGAAACCCTAACACAGTTGTGCGGCAATATATCTTGTTTGTTTTAATTTGTTTATGTTTCTGTCCCCAAGGGTTAGGTATTCAAGGGTTCTATAGACAAGGGTTTTCCCTATGCTATAGCTCTCTAATATACGTGTAGGTTCCAACAGTAGTACTCCTCCCAATATCTCAGGACACTAACTAAGGAGGATAGACCATACCCTTAGCCGTACTACCCAACTACCCAGGTACTAGAGAGTATCTTCCCGAGTGTTGTTCTCGGTGACACTATAACAGTCAGGTGGTTGATCGGTTTATCTAAAGAGGGCTTAAGGTAATCTAGGCCTATCCGTAAGTAGGTGTTGTCTGATGTACTACCACTCGAAGGGGTACCAACAGGGGTTAAAAGGGTGGCCAACAAATGTTCTCTTAAGAACCACTTGTATTTCTTATGTGTATGAATCCCTCAACCCCAGGTTTATGCACGTAATGATAGATCTTTGTGGCTTAAAGACACCAGAATATGTCTCTACCCTGAAAAACAATTTAACCCACACTTTCTACTAAGGAAAGTGCTCTGATACCACTTGTAATATACCATATATAAAATATATGCAGAACAGAAATAAAATTCTAGTAATGGCAGAATAACAACAATATAACCAGAACATTCACCACAGTAACACTGAAATGATATAAGAATAACAACAGAAATAACACTTTGAATCTAAAAGCAATGTTCACGGGCCTCTTTGAGAGGGCAACCTCCAGTTGAGTAGAGATCTATTACAATAATATCCAAGCTAGGGTTCTCATACCCTCGACTCCTATTTATACTAAAAAGAAGCATCTAGAGGAATATCCTTCTAGAAGTGGAAGCTTCTATTAGGTCTTCTTACATCCGCCTTATTCTATTTTATTGAAAGGCCTTATTAATATTGATCTTTATTACATCCAAATATATTGTTCTACCTATGTGTGGGTTAGGACCCTAACATAGAGATAATCACATTGATGTGATTGATGTTTTTTGATGGGGAGAGATAGTCACATTGACTATTGATTTAGAGCATGCCTTATCTACATGTTGAAATCAATAATTGGTAATTGGTGTTGACATCAATGTTGGTATTGCCACCAATGCCAAAGGGGAGATTGTTGGATCATGTTTTCATTGATGTCAATGGTTTGAATAATTGATGTCAAGTGCTTGATTGATGTCATTGATTGATTTCAAGTGATTCATGTCAAGTGATTGATTGTTTTATTTATGACAAAATATTATTAAATGATGTCAAAGTTTAAAGGTTTGATCTAAGTATATTGATGAAGATGGATCAATGAGTTTTCATGGATACATGATCCATAGTTGATGTATATGATGCAGTTGTGGATTGATGCAAAGATGAATCATTATTGTCTTATCATGATTGATAAGGTGCATAAATGGATGAACTCCAAAGTGGTCCCCTTATGGTGAAAGCCCTCACGGGAAGACGCTTTGCGGATTCAGTTATCCTAGAAGAATGGTTGGAGAAATGTTGGCAGCTTAACATGTTTTTGACTTTTTATATCAATAAATTGATCTACATAGTTGCCTAACCGGGGTCATTTGTTTCCATTACTCTTCATGATGCATTTTTCAAAACAACAGTTGTAAGTTGTTTCTTTTTCCTATTATTATATTTCATGCTTCATTCATGACTAGAAGCATGAATACGAAGCATGAGTAATTTGCAACTGTGTTACCTTTTTGTTCTAAACTTTCATCAAAAGCAAGTTGTTCATACAGTTTATTAATGAAGTTGGTTCCTTGCCAAGAAGAGTAATTCTCTTTGTTTTGATCCTTTCAACATCAAACATGCTTAGAGATTGATGGTTACATTAATCAAAGGACCCCCACATTTTGATTTTTGGTATGGTTTTGTTTGGTTCTTGGCTTTATATTTCCTTTGCTAAGTCATGGATTTTTGACTCACCCAAACCTTGTGATAGAACCCACGACGCACACACTCATTTTTCATTTTAATGTTTTGGTCCTAGACTCGTACTAGATGCAAAGGTGGCATTATGATGTGCAGGTAAACATCATTCCCGAAAATTCCCTTGGTATTTTCAAACCCTCTTCGTATGTGTTTCAATAATCACACATCTAATCATTATGAATTTACGATCATACACCATTCATTGTTGGAATGTCACAGGCTCGGGTTATGGATCTGGACTATCTTTGCAAACCCTCTATGTGTGTTGTGTCTGATGTGTTACCGTTTCACCATCATGGGTCCTGTTGTGAGAGTTGAACCAAATGGCCTTCAAACTCTACTCTTATACGACGATGCCAGAGGAGATTTGGAGAGAAGTGGTTGGCTCGTTTTCATTAGGAAGTTTTAGGGTTTCAATTTACAGGTTGCCCAAGAATTTGCGTTCTCCTTTGATGGTTGTAGAGAGAAAGTTGGTGATGTGCAAACGGAGGTTAATGAGGAGTTCTTGAGTTAAGCCACAGGGTTACCAGCAAGCAGTCAAAGGTGGTTTAAAAATGCAAAAGTGGAAGAAGTTCCTTGGACCGTGTTGTTTACATCTCAAAAAATAACAAGTTGTGATAAAGGTATTCCCATTTCCTTCCTAAAAACTTGGTGGCATGATTTGTTTGCTATGGTAAAGCAATTTGTTACCTGTGAGGGACGTTTCGGGCTTGTGTTTTTGTACCATTTGTGTATGCTTATGAATTTTATGGGTTTCCCTTTGAATATGTCGTATTACTTACTGAGGAGTCTTTATAAAATGGGTAAAATATACAAGAAACAACGGTCAGACTCTAGCCTTTTTCATCACGACCTAGTTAAAATCCTTCTCATACATCAATTAGAGTCACAGAATGACAGATGGGATTCGTTCCTAACCCAAAATGGCTATGCTAACCCTGATACGGGGAAGGTAGATAAACTCGTAGTTTTGGAAACCCTTGTCCACCTGACGACATACCTCTCACCTCCCTAGACCTGTGTCTCTCCCCCTAACAGTGAACCCTTGATCGATCCAAAGGTCATTGAAAAGGCCTGTCAGTAGATTACACATCCAAACGACTGCGTTAAAAATGTAAAGAAACCTACAGGAAAGAGATCTAAGGGAAATATTGATATCAATTTTAAAAACAAAAGATCTGGGAGGCTAATTTCTAGGAGACTTCATAACAAGTCGAGTTCTCATCCAAGTTCAATCGGTATGATCGAAGTTCACGAAAGCTCAGACTTTAAAATCGAGAGGTTCCTCGCTGCATAAGACTTTTAGTCATTCGAGCCACATCTTGATCGGCCCTACAATTTTGTTGACAATTTACCTCCCTGTCTTAAAAATAATCCAAAGTTTCCTGGTGTCAAATTAATTAATGAATCCACTGTCAGTTTGGAAGGTGCTCCGGTTCACAACCAAGTTTGTTCCCATCCAACCATTGCACAGTCAAATTATGAAGTCTGTCTATCATGGATTGATAGATATTATACTGATATCCCTATCCTACAGTCACAGCTTAAGGCCTTAAAGGATCAGATTGATGTTTTAATGAGCGAAAACCAGAGACTCGATTCTGTTATTCAAGGCAAAGAAAAGCATATAAAGACAACATGCAACGTAGTTTTTAAAAACTTGGTGGCTGCAACAACCATTATGAATTCCAAGGTTACCTGATATGATTTGATTTCATTAGTTGGAGGTATGATTCTTTATTTTAAAATAGGATTGAATTGTTAAAATTAGGTTTTTTTATTTGGATTTCATTTACTATAATAACTAGCTACAGAATCGCAAGATTCTGTAGCCAGTTATGTTAATTTGAATTGTGTAAAGTAATGGTTGAAAATGTATCTAAAATCTTCCTATTTTCCTTTTCTTTAAGGATATTCAGCAACCCATACCGGAGGCATCCTTCAGACCTTAGAGTCATGCATTTTGTATGAACATAAATGAACTATTATTAGTTTTGGAAGATCTAGTAGAATCAGGGTGGTTGCATCCCCCTTTATTTTTGAAATAAATATTTGATCTCAGGAACATAAACAATTATCTTTCCTGAGGCCTTTATAAACCTATCATTTTCGTAAACAAAGGCATCTTGGCCTGGGGATGAAATATGGACAATTACATAGAGACTTGAATGGAACAAAATGCATATTACAGCTTTAGCTTTTGAGTATGATGTCTTAGTTTAAGTTATGTTTATCTTGATGTGATAATAGATGGTGATATATTTTTGTCTTCATGATTTATTGTGAGTTGAGATAATTCATTTTCACATGCTATCCATATGTCATGTTTCAGATACAATATAGGATGATCATCGATTCAATTCAAATTATGAGATTTATCTCTAATTTTCTGTTGAATGTTTAAATACAACTTCTTACAAGAAGATTTATCTCACTGTAGTTACTTTTAAATCATAAGATCATTGTGACTGTCTCCATTATACGTTCTCTTATCAAAACTCAGTTTCTAGTATATCGTTTTGCATTTATTCAGAGCAATCTTAAGATTCGTTGCAGGTTTACTTCATGGATAAGGTGGATGGATATTCTCTATTATACAGACGTTGGATGCATTAATAGGTTAGTCTGTTATTTTATTTCATTTTCTTGCTTATTATAGAAGTTTTTATATAGAGTATAATTTTCACTATCTATATCTTTCTGTCTAATTAAGTAGTTTAATATTTGATTTTATGAATGCATACAAACAAGAAAACAAACCAAAAACAAATAGTATTTTCGCTTTCTTTATTACTGTCATTAAAAGAACCATTTTACTTTCGATTTTTATGAGTTCAGATTAAAACTCGTGATTTATACATATTGTATATATGATAAATAGAACTATTATATAAATATTATTTAGATAAACTGTATATATATATTTAGATGTACATATATATTTTAGTGATTATTATTTAGTAAGTTATTGTATTTATTTTAGTTATTTGTCGCTTTCTTTAGGACCTTAGATTGGCCAACGGAGCCATTAAACCCATCAGAGTGAATTAATACAAACGACTTGGGTTAATTAGACAACCTTGGACCAGATTCACTCTTCCAGTTGACGAGCGGTCAATTTCTCCCATCAACAAATGGCGCTAGAAGGAGGGCCTGAATATTATTAATGGTACGAGGAGGTCACAAGACTCTTCCCCCACCTACCCACTCACCTATAGTAACAAGAAGTCATTCTGATGACAACATTGTCCCTCAAACAATAACCACATCAAATGACAATCCACAGATCACCATTGAACTAGTAACTCCAAACCCAACAGGGGTCGACGTACAAAAAATTGTTCGTCAATATCTCATAAGAACGCACAGTGCCTTGGCCCGTATCAGACAACTAGGTCGGCCTTTGAACCAACCATTATACTTTTATGATATCAGGGAGAAACTTGAATGTATTGATCTTACCCTAAACCCTACATATCCAGATCACATCCTCACTCCTGCAACAGGAGGATCTGGTATTCCACCATCACCACCCCCTTCATCTCCTTCTTCTTTTAGAGAAGAATCATTAGACGAAGGCAATTCCTCATCTCATCCTTCGACACCACCCACACCTATGGCCAATCCAAACAATCCTGCTAGCCCTTGGCTTGATCAAGATGCAGTGGCCATACTTGGGCCCGAGAATCCTTTGCCTAAACATCCGGAGAAATGGCTCCCTAAATTTGACCCAGATTCCAAGCAGATTGTTGAGGATCATATCAAACAATTCATGCTAGCCATTAGGCTCTATAGTGTTGAACATGAAGACGTAGTATGTAGAATTTTTCCCTATACCTTTGAAGGCAATGCCTCTACCTAGTACCTTTTCCAACTACCACACACCATCGTGTCATGGGATAGATTCGAGTCTTGTTTTCTTGAGAAATTCGGAGACGAACAATCTTCTTAAGTCTTGGTCATGGAACTCTCTAGTTTAAATATGAACCCCAAAGAAAAGATAAAAAGACTTTAATCAAAAGTTCCTAACATTAAATAATCGAATCCCCACGGACTCGATGCCTGTCAAAAATCTTATCATCGCATACTACACGAAATCCTTACACCAAAACATAGCCACATTGTTAGAAGCCTTCGAAGAGGTGAGTCAAATCGAGAAAGATATTCTCAGCCTAAAAGACAATATATGTAATGAGGCAGAGACTACTTCATCCTCCAAGAAGAAAATTGAAATTCTTCCTAGACCTCCCCAAACCAAAACTCAATCAGATAGTTCAGATCTAGAAAGCTTACAAAAGGTTGTTCAAAAGTTGTCTAATAATGTTATAGATTTGAGAAGATCGGCTGAAGAAGATTCTTCAAGCAAAGGGCCTTACAAACCCCCTTTTAGAAATCCTTTTCCCACAAACCGGGCTAACTCAAGTTCCGAAGGCCTAAATCTAGAATGTTTACAGTTTTCTATTCAGACGATTCTAGAGGCACATGATAACATGATTCCTCCTAAGATTCCTGAAGACGTGGCTGAACAAGAGATAGTGGAAGAGGATGAATCCTCTCCCAACATTTTGGGGCATTTTTTGGATAGCATTTTTCAAGCTAATTTCGAAACAATGCATCCTTACAATACCAAGAGCAAGACAACAAATAAATCTTCTTCTGAAATTGGAACTAATGCACCTCAAAAATAGTCTAAATCAATTGAAACTAAACAGAATTCAGTAGCCCCAAGTTTAGAGTATGATTTGATTGAGGATCTCAAAAACCTTAGAGCTAACATTTATGTCTATGAATTATTAAAATTCCCTTTTCTTTTGCAAAAGATGTTGTAGAATATTGCAGAAAACAAAAGAAACAACAATCCGAACAACAACAAAGTTGCTGAAAACAGCCCCAAAACACCTCAAAAGGTCTTCGTCAAAATGACTCCAGAGTCTTCTAATAAAAGATACCTTGTTGTAAAAAGTCTAACAAATGTAGATAAAGTAGTTTCAGGGGCTGCAACTAAAAAACAACAAACTTCTGTTGTTAATACTCGCACAAATGTCCCACCCTTTTTGTTGACTTTTGAAATTTTCAATAGGAATGTACATAATTGTATGGTAGATTCAGGTGCATCGTCAAATGTAATGCCTTGGTCTGTCAGTCAAAAAATTAATGCCGAAGTTCAACCTTCCAACATGAAAATTATTCAGCTTGATCGAACTAGTTTTAAAGTAATAGGTGAATTAAAAAATGTGCTTATCATATTATCATCTAATCCTAAAGTCCATCAAGTTATTGATATTATTGTCGTTTATATCCCCAAAGTATATGGCTTGTTTTTAAGTAGAGATTGGTCCGAACAACTACATGGTTATTTTTCAATGGATTGGTCTCACTTGTGGCTGCCCAAGAATGGAAAGCCTAACAAAATCAAGGTAAATCATGAGTGCTATCTTAATTTCACGGTAATGGATTTGAATGATCCTAATGAACCATTCACTGCTTCTGCCAATTCACCTGAAATACAGGGGATGGACATTTTTTTCAACAATTTCATGGCTAAAACTTCTACCATTACTGACCCGGAACAATAGTCTGAAATTATGACCTGCAGACAGTCAACATCCTTCTCTCAGTGGTCACATGCACTTGACGAAAATCAAATCTGGTCTCTTTACTTCGATGGATCTAAATCTAAGGAAGGAGCTAGTGCAGGGTGCGTGCTCATTGATCCAGCAGGTAACAAAACTTTGATCGCTTACCGGTTAGAATTTGAATGCACAAACAATGCAGATGAATACGAGGCACTCCTGCAAGGTTTCAGAAAAGAACTAGATTTGAGGATTCATAATTTGAATGTCTTTGGTGATTCAAAAATTGTGGTTAGACAGGTAAAAAGTTATATCCACTATTTATCTCCACACCTGAAAAGCTATCAAACTGAGGTATGGAAGTTAATGAACAATTTTTCTATGTTTAACATTAATTCTATTCCAAGACTGAATAATTCTAAGGCTGATTTGTTAGTTAATTTCGCCTCTAAATTTTTTCCTGCAGAAGGCCTATCTCTGAATGCGTTTTCCATCAAGTTATTGTTCAGACCATCCATCCCATACAACATCACAAATTGGAGAGTTGTTGATGACGATCAACAGATCATCAATTTTTTGCACATGGAAGAGACTTTCCAAGGCGCAGTTATCAACGAAGGTACCCACGATGAAAACCTTCATGGTTTTACGGTAATACCAGATCCAAGATCTCTGGAGTCTACATCGGATATGGTAAACTCTATCCAAAAATCTATGGTTAGATTAGAAAAAATTTATGATCCTCACGATAAATTTAGAAAATCAGTGAATTGTAAAACGAATAGTTCTTCCATGACACATGAAAAATTAAATTTAGGAACTAAAGATAACCCACAGTGCATCAATTTGGGGTTGGGTTGTTCTGAGCAAGAAAACATAGCATTTATTAATTTGTTTAAGAAATTTAAAGATGTCTTTGCTTGGACATATGACGACCTAAAGACTTTTGATCCTAACATCATACAACAAATTATTCCCATGAAACTCCAAACCCAACCTTTTCAATAGAAGTTAAGAAAGATGCACCCAAAACTTGAACCAACAGTCAAGAAAGAATTAAACAAACTCTTGAATGCTAAAATAATCTTCCCAGTAAGACATACACAGTGGGTCTCTAATCTTGTCCCTGTAAGGAAGAAGAGTGATGAAATCCAACTATGTATCGATTTCCGAAATTTAAACGGGAGTCTGATAAAGGCAACTACCTTGTTCCTCCTATGGAACAGATCCTTCAACAAGTATCTAGTTCTGAAAGATTATCATTGCTGGATGGTTTTTCAGGGTATAACCAAGTCCTTCTGTCTCCCCCAGACCATCTCAAAACCACTTTCCATACTCCATGGGGTACCTACGCTTATAGGAAGATGCCCTTTGGGCTCATAAATGTCGGTGCCACCTTTCAGAGAGCGATGGATATCGCTTTCCGTGGCTTAATCAATCAATCTGTAGTATTTTATCTAGATGATGTCACTGTCTTCTCAAAGAATAAAGGAGATCATATAGCTCATCTAAGATTTGTTCTACAACGATGTCCTAAGTACGGTATTTCTTTAAATCCCAAAAAATCTTTCTTTCTAGTAGAACAAGGTAAACTCCTCAGATTCATTGTATCAAATGAAGGGATGATTATTGACCCTGAAAGGACCCAAGTCATTTCAAAACTGCCCCCTCCCTCTTCCAAAAAGTCCATGCAATCTTTCTTAGGTCAGATAAACTTTCTTAGGAGGTTCATCCCCAACTTTTCAGAAATGGTCAGACCATTACAAAATTTAACAAAAAAGGATGTACAATACCATTGGGGAGCTTTAGAAAGTCAGGCTTTTGACTCAATAAAAAAGGCTATAGTAGATTCTCCTTCTCTAATGAGCCTTGATTTTTCGCAAGACTTCACTCTCTACACGTTTGCCTCTGATCGGTCTTATGTTGCTGTTGTAACCCAAAAGAATGTTGAAAACAACGAAATCCCAATTGCCTTTATGAGCTCAGCCTTTAAGGGAGCATAACTTAATTACCCAACAGTAGATCAGCAGGCTTATGCTGTTTTTAAAGTGGTAAAACACTTTCGATCTTATCTACTGAAATCTAGGACGAAAATCATTGTCCCTTACCCTGTTGTCAAAAATTTGTTAGTGCAAAAAGAACTGGATGAAAAAAGGGCAAACTAGGTCACATCCTTACAAGAATACGACATAGAAATTACCCCAGCACAAACTGTTAGAGGTCAAGGTTTATGTAAATTGGTTGTTGATTCAGCTATAAGACAACAAAATGAAACTGATATGTTAATTCAAGGTCAGCACAATCAAAATCAAATCTGTTGTGCACAAAACCTTACTAGTCCTTTTTATGATGACATCAAGTTTTATCTTTTACATGGACCAGCTCCCTGTCACCTTGATCCAAAAAAGAGGAGAGCATTGTGATAAAAATATGCTTCTTTTCATCTGGTAAACGGTATTTTGTTTCGCCAAAATTTCGATGGAATACTTATGCACTGTCTAGAAAAAGATGAAGCAAAAAAAGTCTTATTGGAATTACATGTAGGGGAAGCTGGTGGGCATTTCGGTGGAGACACCATTGCCCAAAAAGTATTAAGAGAAGGTTATTACTAGTCTACTCTTTTCAAGGATGCCCATGTATTATGCCGCAAATGTGTAATCTGTCAAAAGGCATCTGGGCAAGTATAGAAGTCAACATTCCCGCTGCAACCAGTTTCGGTAGACTCCCCTTTTCAGCAATGGGGCCTTGATATTATAGGCCCAATTAACCCTACATCCTCGCAGCAGCATAAATACAACATAGCAGCCACATATTATTTCACCATATAGTCTAAGGTTGTGCCATTAAAAGTTGTAAACACCATCCAAGTAATATCCTTCCTGAATTCAAATATTATCACTCGTTTCGGTATTCCTGAATGCCTAGTATTTGATAATGCTTCCTATTTTTCATTTCTCGAAATGAGTGATTTCGCTTTAGAAAAAGGAATAAAATTAAAATACTCTTCCATTTATTACCCCCAAGGCAATGGTTTGGCAGAATCAACTAATAAAAACCTGGTCAAAATCATCAAGAGGACGGTCTCTGAAAACCACAAAACTGGCATAATGCACTATTTAATGCAATTTGGGCTGATAGCGTAACTCCTAAAGTTGTTATTGGTAATTCCCCCTTTTTTCACGTTTACGACAGGGAAGCGATTTTTCCACTGCATTTCCTTCTTCCATATTTGCAGTTATCGCAGAAGGTTCAAGAAGAAGACCATCCTCCCTTGGAAAGTCGGATTAACACTTTGTTGAAGTTAGAAGAAGTGAGGGCTCAATCAAAATGAAAATTGGATAAACATCAACTCATTGTCAAAAATTGGTTTGATTCCATATCCGCCTCAGACATAAATTTTGAGGTGGTGATCTTGTCCTTAAATGGGACAAACCTCACGAGGGGAAAGGAGAGCATACTAAGTTTCAAAACCTGTGGTTGGGACCATTTTTAATTGCTGAAAAACTAGGGCCCAATTCTTTCCGCCTCCAGAATTTAGAGGGACAACCATACACCTTTCTGGTAAATGGCCAAGCTCTCAAAAGGTATTTTACCTGACGACTCTCCGATACACCTTCTGTACATATTTTTCCATTTGGATTTCTTTTCTTTCCAAATTTTCTTTGCTATTTTGTTTTGTTTTCATTTTCGTACATCAGTCCTTTTGATTCAAACATCCTTGTATTACAGTCTAGCTCAGACAAAGAGAAACATAATGATTCATCTCGAAAATGGTTGTCAAAGGCTGTCGGAACATCTATTTTTGTCCTTCTCTAAAATTGTAGGCTGCTTAAAGGTGTCATTTGTCTGAAAGTTGATTCCTTGGTTTTAATCTACACTTGAAAGCATTCACGAATATCTTTAAAAAGTCTCTTTACGTTGTCCCTGCAATTTAAGAAAACAACTCAATGATGTCTCCCTATCCTTGAAAATTAGTTCTATCAATGAACTATATTTTAGATCTTGATGAAGGTTTGCTAGAAAAATTTAAAGGCATATGGAAATAATAAGTTGAGCTAAAAAAACTGGAATTTTAAGCGTCACTCCGCTCTATTGAATATCTTTAAAACTATATCAGAATGTGAATAAATTCTTAGAGAGGTGTGGGAAGTGTTTGTAAACCCGCTGGGACACTGAACAGGTCTGCTGGCAGTGGGTAAATACATGCATGACGCCAAGATAACTTCGTTGGGGTACTGAACAGGCCTGCTAGCAATGAAGCGATGTCAGGTAAAAGAAAATTCTCAGATATAAACTTTGTGTTTGCCATAAGCATCCTTCGTTCTCATTTGAAATTTCTTGGGTAGGATACAGATGTCAGAGTGGGTTAATTGACATCCCTGTCGAGGCTATGGACGCCTGCTGGTAGCAGTGGCCCTATCAACAGTATCAGAGATTTTAACTTAACATCATGGCTTTCTTTTGTTAAGTTTGTCACCAGTTTTCATTATTTTAAACGAAAGGTATCTGAAATTGGGCTGCGTCTGGTTCTTTTTAAAGATGTTCAGACAATCTTGCAGTTGTTCTTCAATTTGAAGTTTTTCATAATTCTCTAACTTGAACTAGTTCAGATTGCAGAGATAACTGCTTCTCCTAGCATGTCGCCATTGTTGGCATCTTAACATGTTTTGACTTTTTATATCAATAAATTGATCTACATAGCTACCTAACCGGGGTCATTTGTTTTTGTTACTCTTCATGACGCATTTTTCGAAACAACAGTTGTAAGTTGTCGCTTTTTGCTATTATTATCTTTCATGCTTCATTCATGACTGGAAGCATGAATACGAAGCATGAATAATTTGCGACTGTGTTACCTTTTTGTTCTAAAATGTCGCCAAAATAAAGTTGTTCATACAGTTTATTAATGAAGTTGGTTCCTTGCCAAGAAGAGTAATTCTCTTTGTTTCAATCCTTTCAACATCAAACATGCTTAGATATTGATGGTTACATTAATCACAGGACCCCCACATTTTGATTTTTGATATGGTTTGGTTTGGTTCTTGGCTTTATATTTCTTTTTCTAAGTCATGGATTTTTTACTCACCCAAACCTTGTGATAGAACCCACGACGCACGTGCTCATTTTTCATTTTAATGTTTTGGTCCTAGACTCATACTAGATGCAAAGGTGGTGCTATTATGTGCAGGAAAACATCATTCCCGAGACTAGCCTTGGGATTTTCAAACCCTCTTCGCATGCGTTTCAATAATCACTCATCTAATTGTTATGAATTTATGATCATACACCATTCACTGTTGGAATGTCACAGGCTCGGGTTATGGCTCTGGACTATCTTTGCAAACCCTCTCTATGTGTTGTGTCTGATTCGTTACCCTTTCATCCATCATGGCTCCTATTGTGAGAGTTGAACCAAACGGCCTTCAAACTCTACTCTTATACAATGATGCCAGAGGAGATTTGGAGAGAAGTGGTTGGCTCGTTTTCATTAGGAAGTTTCAGGGTTTCAATTTATAGGTTTCCCAAGAATTTGCGTTCTCCTTTGATGGTTGTAGAGCGAAATCTGGTGATGTACAAATGGAGGTTACTGAGGAGTTCCTGAGTCAAGCCACAGGGTTACCAGCAAGCGGTCAAAGGTGGTTTAAAAACGCAAAAGTGGAAGAAGTTCCTTGGACCCTGTTGTTTACATCTCGGAAAATAACAAATTGTGATAAAGGTATGCCCATTTCCTTCCTAAAAACTTGGTGGCACAATTTGCTCGCTATGGTAATAAAATTTGTTACCTATGAGGGACGTTTCAGGCTTGTAGTTTTGTACCATTTGCATCTGCTTATGATTTTTATGGGTTTCCCTTTGAATATGTCGTATTACTTACTGAGGAGTCTTTATAAAATGGGTAAAAGATACAAGAAACAATGGCCAGACTCTAGCCTTTTTCATCACGGCCTAGTTAAAATCCTGCTCATACATCAATGAGAGTCACAGAATCACAACTAGAATTCGTTCCTAACCCGAAATGGATATGGTAACCCTGATATGGGGAAGGTAGATAAACTCGTAGTTGAGGAAACCCTTGTCCACCCGAAGACATACCTCTCACCTCCCGAGACCTGTGTCTCTCCCCCTAACAATGAACCCTTGATCGATCCAAAGGTCATTGAAAAGGCCTATCAGCAGATTACACATCCAAACGACTATGTTAAAAATGTAAAGAAACCTATAGGAAAGATATCTAAGGGAAATATTGATATCAATTTTAAAAACAAAAGAGATGGCAGGCTAATTTCTAGGAGACTTCATTACAAGTTGAGTTCTCATCCGAGTTCAATCAGTATGATCGAAGTTCATGAAAGCTCGGACTCTAAAATCGAGAGGTTCCTCGTTGCAGAAGACTTTCAGTCATTCGAGCCACATCTTGATCGGCCCTACAATTTTGTTGACAATTTACCTCCATGTCTTAAAAATAATCCAGAGTTTCTTGGTGTCAAATTAATTAATGAATCCATAGTCAGTTTGGAGGGTGCTCCGGTTCACAACAAAGTTTGTTCCCATGCAACTGTTGCATAATCAAATTATGAAGTCTCTCTATCATGGATTGATAGATATTATACTGATATCCCTATCCTACAATCACGGCTTAAGGCTTAAAAGGATCATATTGATGTTTTAACAAGCAAAAACCAGAGACTCGAAACTGTTATTCAAGGCAAAGAAAAGCGTATAAGGACAACAGGCAATGTAGTATTTAAAAACGTGGAGGCTGCAACACCCATTGTGAATTCCAAGGTTACCTAATATGATTTGATTTCATTAGTTGGAGGTATGATTCTTAAAATAGGATTATCTTGTTAAAATTAGGTTGTTTTATTTGGATTTCATTTACTATAATAACTAGCTACATAATCACAAGATTCTCTAGCCAGTTATGTTAATTTGAATTGTGTAAAGTAGTGGTTGAAAATGTATCTAAAATCTTCCTATTTTCCTTTTCTTTCAGAATATTCAACAACCCATATCTGAGGCATCCTTGAGACCTTACAGTCATGCGTTTTGTATGAACATAAATGAATTGTTATTAGTTTTGGAAGATTTAGTAGATTCAGGGTGGTTGCATCGCCCTTTATTTTTGAAATAAATATTTGATCTCAGGAACAGAAACAATTATCTTTCCTGAGGCCTTTATAAATCCAACATTTTTGTAAACAAAGGCATCTTGGCCTGGGGCTGAAATATGGACAATTACACATAGACTTGAATGGAACAGAATGCATATTACAGCATTAGCTTTTGTGTATGATGTCTTAGTTTAAGTTATGTTTATCTCGATGTGATAATAGATGGTGATAGAATTTTTTCTTCATCATTTATTGTGAGTTGAGATAATTCATTTTCACATGCTATCCATATGTCATGTTTTAGATAAAATATAGGGCGATCATCGATTCAATTTAAATTATGAGATTTATCTCCAATTTTCAGTTGAATGTTTAAATACAAGTTCTTACAAGAAGATTTATCTTACTGTAGTTACTTGTAAATCATAAGATCATTGTGACTATCTCCATTATACGTTCTCTTATCAAAACTCAATTTCCAGCATATTGTTTCGCATTTATTCGGAGCAATCTTAAGATTCATTGCAGGTTTACTTCTCGGATAAGGTGGATGGATATTCTCTATTGTACAGACGTTGGATGCATTAATAGGTTAGTATGTTCTTTTATTTCATTTTCTCTCTTATGATAGAATTTTTTATATATAGTATAATTTTCATTATCTATATCTTTCTGTTTAATTAAGTACTTTAATATTTCATTTTATGAATGCATACAAACAAGAAAACAAACCAAAAACAAATAGTATTTTCGCTTTCTTTATTATTGTCATTAAAAGAACCATTTTACATTCAATTTTTATGAGTTCAGATTAAAACTCGTGATTTATACATATTGTATATATGATAAATAGAACTATTATATAAATATTATTTAGATAAATTGTATATATATATTTAGATGTACATATATATTTCAGTGATTATTATTTAGTAAGTTATTGTATTTCTTTTAGTTATTTTTCTCTTTCTTTAGGACTTTATATTGGCCAACGAAGCCATTTAACCCGTCAGAGTGAATTAATCCAAACGACTTGGGTTAATTAGACAACCCCGGACTGGATTCACTCTTCCAGTTGACGAGCGGTCAATTTCGCCTATCAACAAATTGCGCTAGAAGGAGGGACTAAATACTATTAATGGTACGAGGAGGTCACAAGACTCCTCCCCAACCTACCCACTCACCTATAGTAACAAGAAGTCATTCTCATGACAACATTGTCCCTCAAATAGAAACCACATCAAACGACAATCCATGGATCGACATTGAACTAGTAACTCCAAATCCCCTAGGGGCCGATGTATAAGAAATTGTTCGTCAATCCCTCATAAGGACACAGAGTGCCTTGGCCCATATCAGACAACCAATTCGGCCTTTGAACCAACCATTAGACTTTTCTGATATCAGGGAGCAACTAGAAGGTATTGATCTTACCCTAAACCCTATGGATCTAGATCACATCCTCACTCCTGCAGCAGGAGGATATGGTATTCCACCCTCACCACCCCCTGCATCTCCTTCTTCTTCTGGAGAAGAATCATTAGACGAAGGCAGTTCCTCATCTCGGTCTTCGACGCCACCCACACCTATGGCCAATCCAAACAATCCCACTAGGCCTTGGCTCGATCAAGATGTAGTGGCCATACTTGGGCCCCGGCATCCTTTGCCTAAACATCCGGAGAAATGGCTCCCTAAATTTGACCCAGATTCCAAGAAGATTGATGAGGATCATATCAAAAAATTCATGCTATCCATTAGGCTCCATAGTGTTGAACATGAAGACATAGTATGTAGACTTTTTCCCTATAGCTTTGAAGGCAATGCCTCTACCTGGTAATTTGTCCAACAACCCCACACCATCGTGTCATGGGATAGATTGGAGTACTGTTTTCTTGAGAAATTCGGAGAAGAAAAATCTCCTAAAGTCCTGGTCATGGAACTCTCTAGTTTAAATATGAACCTCAAAGAAAAGATAAAAAATATTTAATCAAAGGTTCCTAACATTAAAGAATCGAATCCCCACAGACTCGATGCCTACCAAAAATATTTTCGTCGCATACTACACGAAAGACTTACACCAAAACATAGCCATTTGGGTAAAAAGGTCCAAGAAAGACACATTGTTAGAAGCCTTCGAAGAGGCGAGTCAAATCGAGAAAGATATTCTCATCCTAAAAGACAATATCTGTAACGAGGCAGAGACTACTTCATCCTCCAAGAAGAAAATCGAAATTCTTCCTAGACGTCCCCAAAACAAAACTCAATTAGATAGTTCAGATCTAGAAAGATTACAGAAGGTCGTTCAAAAGTTGTCTAATCAGGTTATAGATTTGAGAAGATCGGCTAAAGAAGTTTCTTCAAGCAAAGCAGCTTACAAACCCCCTTTTAGAAAGCCTTTTCCCACAAACCGGGCTAACTCAAGTTCTGAAGGCCTAAATCTAGAAAGCTTACAGTTTTCTATTCAAACAATTCTAGAGGCACATGATAACATGATGCCTCCTGAGATTCCTAAAGACGTGGTTGAACAAGAGATAGTGGAAGAGGACGAATCCTCTCCCAACATTTTTGGGCATTTTTCGGATAGCATTTTTCAAACTAATTTCGAAACAGTGCATCCTTACAATACCAGGAGCAAGACAACAAATAAATCTTATTCTGAAATCAGAACTAATGCACCTCAAAAATAGTCTAAATCAATTGAAACTAAACATAATTCAACAACCCCAAGTTTAGATTATTATTTGATTGAGGATCTCAAAAAAATTAGAGCTAACATTTCTGTTTACGAATTATTAAAATTCCCTTTTCTTTTGCAAAAGATGCTGCAGAATATTGCAGAAAACAGCAGAAACAACAATCTGAACAGCAACAAAGTTGCTGAAAACAACCCCAAAATACCTCAAAAGGTCTCCATCAAAATGATGCCAGAGTCTTCTGATAAAAGAGACTTGTGGGCAGCCAATTCACATTTTTCTACTGTCCTTATAAGCTGCCTACACCAGAGTTTTGAAAACTTTGATTTTGTCGCAATCTCTTTAATAAAACGACACTATTATTTTATATGCGTTTGCACACTAACCTTTGTTCTTGTTTTCACGACTGAAAGCGTGAAAACTTGATTTGTGAAGTCACATTGGTATCGTTACTGGATTGTTATGATCGCTCTTGTTTATATTCTCATCGTGTTTTCGAATTTGTTTATCGTTAGACAATTGACAAGATTGCAAGATCATTATTCTTTTGACATTCTTATTCGTTAATTAGACTTCGTTTACAAGACTGTGGTGATATTCTTGTGATCAAGTTTATGATACATTGGTGATTTGGATTTATATGTTCTTTGATCGATTCACTTGGCACATTGGTTTCATAAAAAACACATTTGTGTTGTGGGAAAACCCTTGGTATAAATCGTTTCATACAACACATGCATCATATAGCCAAACCCTTGGTGCGATTTTGATTTATTGCTTTAGTTTTTGCTTGCACGAATGTTTAATCCACTTACCATTGATTTCATTGGTTGATTGAATGGCATAAGTGTTAACCTATACAATAGTGGGTTGAATAGCTATTTGCGTCGGTGGTTGTACTGTAGATATGACTGTTTTGCATGTAATAAAATAGCTCCACCACCTTCGCACGATATGTCATTAATGTCTTCCCCTATCCCTGTTTCACCTTTGCTAGTTTTGGGTAAGCCTATGAGTGTTATGCCCCTGCGTATGTTGTGTTCAAACCCTGGCTCATTCACTTCGCTCACCATTTGCTCCTGTCTATGGCATCGGTGGTGCGAATAGAGCTGAACGGTAGACAAGCTCTGTTACTGTTCGATGATGCCCGTAAAGATTTAGAGGATAGCGGTTGGCTTGTGTTTATAGAGAGGTTCGAGGGCTTCAACCTCACAGTTGCACAACAATTCACCCTTAACTTTGATGGGTGTAGGGATAAAGTAGGTGACATTCAACTTGAACTCAATGAAGAATTCATAAGCTCTGCCACAGGACTAGCAGCCACAGGCCAGCGATGGTTTAAGAACTCCAAAGTTGATGAGGTGTCATGGCCTTTACTGTTCGTATCACGAAAGGTTATATCCTATGACAAAGGTATGCCTATTTCCACACTTAAACCCAGGTGGCACGATCTTTTGATAATGGTTAAACAATTTGTGACCTGTGAAGGTCGGTATGGATTGGTTTTTCTTTATCACCTTCGAATGTTAATGAATTTCATGGTCTATCCATTGAACATGCCATTTTACTTCCTGTGTAGTCTTTACAAAATGGATAATAGGTTCAAACACAAGGAGGATGATAGCACGCTGTTTCACCATGGCTTGATTAGACTCATCGCCATTCACCATCTAAACCTTCATGGCGATAATTGACAAGTTTTTCTCTCTCGAAATGGCTTTGTTGATTCAGAGTCTGTCCAAATCGACAAGTTTGTGGTCAGTGAAACTATGGTCGGGCCACCCGTGCCATTCCATGTCCTTCTACCCTCTCCCAAACCCTCGGTTGGCTTTGACATCGACCTGCCCGACATCATAACAGACAAGGTTGAGGCTATAAAGAAGCTTGTGAGTAAGAAGGTCAAGGGTAATCCTACTGTCGACAACAAAGGTAAAAAGAATGCTCGATTGATATCGAGACTTGCCCAGAATAAGCCTAAGCCAAATGATGATCAAAAGCCCATAGTGCCGAGTGAGGACTTGGACTCCAATATCGAGCGCTTTCTAGCTGGAGAGTACCCTTATTCCCACGGTCTATGCTTCGAGCAACCCTACGACTATGTCTCTAATTTTCCCCCATGCCTAAAGAATGATCCTAACTACCCAGGAATCAGGCTACATAATGAAACCCCTGGTGGCTTACAGAAACACTCGCCTGTGTTATCGAAGCCCGAGCAATCGTCATGCATCCAATGCAATGTGTGGATAGAACGTTATTTCATTGACGTCCCCTTACTGCAATCAAAGCTCAAATCGTTAGAAGACCAAGTCACAGTGCTATCAAAAGAAAGGGACAGGATTCAAGCTAATGACAAGAAGCAAAAAACCACTGGTTCGATTGTTTTCAGGAATGTTGAATTGGCTACAGCCTTCGTCAATTCCAAACTATCATAATCGAAGCCATTTCTTATTGTCCAAGTATGAATTTCAATTTTAATGTCATTTCAGGAGTGGCTTGAATTAATATAATGAATTGTTTTTTGGGTTTCGATTAATTCTGTTCATTATTCGAAATGATTCCTTCATAGTTTGATTATCAAAAACGGTTATGTTGTGGATCTTGTACAGTACATGCATTTTGCTAAAATTAAATGTACATATGATTTGGTTATGTGATTTTGTTGTGCCCAGTTTAGTATAAGCAATTCATTGGTTTTGATTTGGTTCGGTTTGTTTGTGAATCAAATCTGTTTGATAGTCGATTTGGTTTGACTTTAATTAGTTTCATTTGCTCCTAACAAACTCAAAACGACTTTGTTGATTGCGATTTATCAAAACGACTATGTTTTGCATTGAATCATTATTCTCGTTTGGATTTTGATTATCTTTGACTTATGCAAAAGATCTACTTGCTATAATCCTAGATTTATGTTGATTCATAATGATAGTATCTGACCCAAACTATTTCGATTCATTTTGATTTGTATGAGTTTGATTGATATCCAAAATAGGTTTGATGCTACTCTCTTGGTTTTGATTTTCAAAAAACAATTTTGTTAAGCTCAGATCGACGTATTTCATCTCTGTTGATTTCGTTTGGATTCAAAAATGATTTTGTTGATAGCTAAAGAAACTATTTGTGTCGATTTCAATTGGTTCATGAAAATAATTTCAATGTTGTCGAACTATATGAGAGATTTTGTTGACCCGAATTGGAGTTAACGAATTAAACAGAGTGTATCCATCTCTGTTATCATTTGGTTGAATACGATTTAGTTTGTTCAATTTGCATACAAGTGTCGATTTGAATGATGCTTTTAGCAATCAAATATTTTTCAATAATTTGAATGTATTTTCTAATATTTGAATTGGTTTTAAAAACGATTATGTGTTTGATTT
Organism: Picea engelmannii; assembly: GCA_009831015.1. Classification (NCBI taxonomy): domain Eukaryota; kingdom Viridiplantae; phylum Streptophyta; class Pinopsida; order Pinales; family Pinaceae; genus Picea; species Picea engelmannii. The sequence continues at coordinate 297,956 of ML786242.1, read as the reverse complement.
AGACCAGCTACAGAATCGCAAGATTTTGTAGCTAGTCTTTAAAATTAGATTTTTATCGATTTTATCAATAAGATATTCTCTAATCTTGTCTATTTTTGTCCTCTTTCAGGTACATTCGAATTTACAACGATCTATTCGGCATAATGTGGCAGTTTGGGAGATATCTTGGATTTGGTTTTGTCTTAGGTTGTTATCTTGAGTCATAAACTTGGGATATTTTCCCTGATTTGTGTAAACTGTTTTGATAATTCCCATAGGAATGTTTTACCCTGTGGGAAGTCTTTAAATACTTATTATTTTTTGTAATAATGATCATTATCACTGTGGGAGAACCAGACTATGGATCTATGATTCAAACTGAGATGAGAGTTGATGTCTTATAACAACTTTCACTTTCAATATATCAAACTTTTGTTTCAAGTTTTATTCGTATCAGTTTGCAGTTGATTATAAACTACTTTAGTTATCGTAATCTATTGCAGGTTGATGTGACTTGATTAATATGTTATCCATATCTGATCTCTTTCATTATTTTTAAAGTGCATCAATTACTTTGTTTCAGTTAATGAATTACAGATTTCTCTAATTCGTTAATTGAATCATTTTATATAGATCTTTGCATGTAGATTTATCTAACTGTGAAGGTTTGTAAATCATTAGATTGTTGTAGATTTTATGTCTTGTTTGTCCTGTAATTGTATCTGAAGAGCACAACAACTTCCCGTTTACGAGAAGATCGTGGAGAATCTGGTGCGGAGTTCCTCCCACCAAACAGCGAAATCGACCATCATACGCAGGACAAACCTGAAGCGTTACTTCAGGTCAGTTAGTTATTTAGTATTTAATAGTTAATTTGTTAGTATAATTTAAGTATTTTAGTTAGATATATGTATAGTTTAGATTTGTAGTTAGATTTATTATTTTATTTTCTTAGTTTAGTTAGTTTTTATTATATTTCTTTTTTATAAAATTATAAAATCAAAAAACAATAGTCTCGTTGTCTTAGGACAGATTACAAATGAGTTTTTCAGGTTTTCATTCAAATCTGTAATTTGTAAATATTGTACATTTGTAATTAAATTTGACTCTGTTAGTAATTGAACATTTGATTTTATAGAATTGTCGTTGTGTAGTATTAGATAGTAAATTGTATATATAAATAGTTTAGATTTGTTTATTTGTTAGTTTTAATTGTTATTTTTATTTAGATTAGTTAATTTAGAGTAGTTTTCTTTTTGTTTCCTTAGGACTTAGATCGGCTAACGGAGTCGCTAAACCCATCAGGGTGGGTTATCCCAAACGGCTTGGGTTATTTAGACAACCCCGGACCGGATCCACTCTTCCAGTTGGAGAGCGTTCAATTTCTCCCCTCAACAAGACCTTGCTGTAAAAAGTGTAACAAATGTAGATAAACTAGTTTCAGGGGCTGCGACTAAAAAACAACAAACTTCTGTTGTTAATACTCGCAGAAATGTCCCACCCTTTTTTTTGACTTTTGAAATTTTCAATAGGAATGTACATAACTATATGATAGATTCAAGTGCATCGTCAAATATAATTCCTTGGTCTGTCTGTCAAAAAATTAATGGCGAAGTCAACCTTCTAGCCTGAAAATTATTCAGCTTGATCTAACTAGTGTTAAAGTAATAGGTGAATTAAAAAATGTGCTTATCAGATTATCATCTAATCCTAAAGTCCATCAAGTTATTGATATTATTTTCGTTGATATCCTTGAAGTATATGGCTTGTTTTTAAGTAGAGATTGGTCCAAACAGCTACATAGTTATTTTGCAACGGATTGGTCTCACTTGTTGCTTCCCAAGAATGGAAATCCTAACATAATCAAGGTAAATCATGAGCATTATCTTAAGTTCACGGTAACCAATATGAATGATCCTAATGAACCATTCACTGCTTCCGCGAATTCACCTGAAATACATGGGTTGGACACTTTTTTCGGCAATTTCATGGCTGAAACTTCTACCATTACTGACTCGGAACAACAGTCTAAAATTATGACCTACACACAGTCAACAACCTTCTCTCAATGGTCACATGCACCTGACGAAAATTAAATCTGGTCTCTTTACTTCGATGGATATAAATCTAAGGAAGGAGCTGGTGCAGGGTGCATGCTCATTGATCCAGCAGGTAACAAAACTTTGATCACTCGCCGGTTAGAAATTGAATGCACAAACAATACAGTCGAATATGAGGCACTCCTGCAAGGTCTCAAAAAAGCACTAGATTTGAGGATTCAAAATTTGACTGTCTTTGGTGATTCATAAATTGTGGTTAGACAGGTAAAAAATTCTATCCACTGTTTATCTCCACACCAGAAAAGATATCATACTGAGGTATGGAATTTAATGAACAAATTTTATACGTTTAACATTAATTCTATTCCAAGATTGAATATTTCTGAGGCTGATTTGTTAGCTAATGTCGCCTAAAAAAAAACTCCTACAGAAGGCCTATCTCCGAATGTGTTTTCCGTCGAGTTTTTGTTCATACCATCCGTCCCAGACAACATCACAAATTGGAGTGTCTTCAATGACGATCAACAGATCATCAGTTTTCTGCACATGGAAGATACTTTCCAAGGCACAGTTATCGACGAAGGTACCCACGATGAAAACCTTTGCGATTTTACGGTAATACCAGTTCCAAGATCCCCGGAGTCTACATCGGATATGGTAAAATCTATCCCAAAATATGTGGTTAGATTAGAAAATTTTTAGGATCTTCACGATAAATTCAAAAACTCAGTGAATTGTAAAACGAATAGTTCTTCCTTGACACATGAAAAAGTAAATTTAGGAACTAAAGATAACCCACAGTGTATCAATTTAGGGTTGGGATGTTCTGAGCAAGAAAATATAGCATTTATTAAGTTGTTTAAGGAATTTAAAGATGTCTTTGCTTGGACATACGATGACCTAAATACTTTTGATCCTAACATCATACAACACATTATTCCCATGAAACCCCAGACCCAACCTTTTCAACAGAAGTTAAGAAAGATGCACCCAAAACTTGAACCAACAGTCAAGAAAGAGTTAAACAAACTCTTGAATGCTAAAATAATCTTCCCAGTAAGACATACACAGTGGGTCTCTAATCTTGTCTCTGTAAGGAAGAAGAGTGGTGAAATCCAACTATGTGTCGATTTATGAAATTTAAGCCGAGCGTCTGGTAAAGACAACTACTCTATTCCTCCCATGGAACAGATCCTTCAACAAGTATCTGGTTCTGAAAGATTATTGCTGCTGGATGGTTTTTCAAGGTATAACCAAGTCCTTATGTCTCCCCCAGACTAGCTCAAAACCACTTTCCGTACTCCATGGGGTACCTACGTTTATAGATAGATGCCCTTTGGGCTCATAAATGTCGGTGCCACCTTTCAGAGAGCGATGGATATCGCTTTCCAAGGCTTAATCAATCAATTTGTAATAGTTTATCTAGATGATGTCACTGTATTCTCAAAGAATAAAGAAGATCATCTAGCTCATTTAAGATCTATTCTACAGCGATGTCGTAAGTACGGTATTTCTTTAAATCCTAAAAAATATGTCTTTGCAGTAGAACAAGGTAAACTCCTCGGATTCATTGTATCAAATGAAGGGATGATTATTGACCCTGAAATGACCCAAGTCATTTAAAAACTACCCCCTCCCTCGTCCAAAAAGTCCATGCAATCTTTCTTAGGTCAAATAAACTTTGTTAGGAGGTTAGTCCCCAGCTTTTCAGAAATGGTCAGACCATTACAAAATTTAATAAAAAAGGATGTACAGTACCATTGGGGAGCTTTAGAAAGTCAGGCTTTTGACTCAATAAAAAATGCTATAGTAGATGCTCCTTCTCTAATGAGCCCTGATTTTTCGCGAGACTTCACTCTCTACACGTTTTCCTCTAATCGATCTTATGTTGTTGTCCTAACCCAAAAGAATGCTGAAAACAACGAAGTTCCAATTCCATTTATGAGCTCAACCTTTAAGGGAGCAGAACTTAATTACCCAGCAGTAGATCAGCAGACTTATGCTGTTTTTAAAGCAGTAAAACACTTCGATCTTATCTACTGAAATCTAGGATGAAAATCATTGTCCCTTACCCTGCTGTCAGAAATTTGTTAGTGCAGAAAAAACTGGGTGAAAAAAGGGCAAACTAGTTCACATCCTTATAAGAATATGACATAAAAATTACCCCAGCACAAATTGTTAGAGGTCAAGGTTTATGTAAATTGGTTGTTGATTCAGCTATAGCACAACAAAATGAAACGGATATGTTAATTCAAGATCAGCATAATCAAAATCAAATCTATCGTGCACACAACCTTACTAGTCCTTGGTATGATGACATCAAGTTGTATCTTATACACGGATCAGCTCCCCGTCACCTCGATCCAAAAAACAGGAGAGCACGGAGATTAAAATATGCTTCTTTTCAGCTGGTAAACGATATTCTGTTTCGCTAAAATTTCGATGGAATACTTATGCATTGTCTAGAAAAAGATGAAGCAAAAAAAGTCTTATTGGAATTACATGCGGGGGAAGTTCATGGGAATTTCATTGGAGACACCATTGCCCACAAAGTATTAAGAGAAGGTTATTACTGGCCTACTCTTTTCAAGGATGCCCATGCCTTATGCCGCAAAAGATAATATGTCAAAAGGCATCTGGACGAGTACAGAAGTCAGCATTCTCGCTGCAACCAGTTTCGGTAGACTCCCATTTTCAGCAATGGGGCCTTGATATTATAGGCCCAATTAACCCTACATCCTCACAGTAGCATAAATACATCATAACAGCCACAGATTATTTCACCATATGGTCTAAGGTTGCACCATTAAAAGTTGTAAACACTAGCCAGGTAATATCCTTCCTGAATTCAAATATTATCACTTCTTTCAGTATTCCTGAATGCCTAGTATTTGATAATGCTTCCTATTTTTCATCTCTTGAAATGAGTGATTTCGCTTTAGAAAAAGGAATAAAATTAAAATACTCTGCCAGTTATTACCCCCAAGGCAATGGTTTGGAGGAATCAACTAATAAAAACTTGCTCAAAATCATCAAGAGTACGGTCTCCGAAAACCACAAAAACTGGCATAATGCACTATTTAATGCAATCTAGGCTGATAGGGTAACTCCTAAAACTATTGTTGGTAATTCCCCCTTTTTTCTCGTTTATGGCAGGGAAGCGAGTCTTCCACTGCATGTCCTTCTTCCATCTCTGCAGTTATCACAGAAGGTGCAAGAAGAAAACTGTCCTTCCTTGGAAAGTCGGATTAACGCTTTGTTGAAGTTAGAAGAATTGAGGGCTCAAGCAAAATGAAAATTGGATCAACATCAACTCATTGAAAAAAACTGGTTTGATTCCAATTCTGCCTCAGACAAAAATTTTGAGGTAGGTGATCTTGTCCTTAAATGGGACAAACCTCATGAGGGGAAAGGAGAGCATACTAAGCTTCAAAACCTGTGGTTGGGATCACTTTTAATTGCTTAAAAACTAGGGCCCAGTTCTTTTCGCCTCCAGAATTTAGAGGGAAAGCCAGACACCTTTCCAGTAAATGGCCAAGCTCTCAAAAGTTATTTTACCTGATGACTCTCCGATACACCTTCTGTACATATTTTTCCATTTGGATTTCTTTGCTTTCCAATTTTTCTTTGTTGTTTTGTTTTTTTTTCATTTTATTACATCACTCCTTTTGATTCAAACATCCTTGTATTATAGTCTAGCTCAGACAAAGAGAAACAGAATGATTCATCTCGAAAATGGTTGTCAAAGGCTGTCAAAACATCTATTGTTGTCCCTCTCTGAAATTGTAGGCTGGTTAAAGGTGTCATTTGTCTAAAAGTCGATTCCTTGGTTTCAATATTCACTTGAAATCATTCACAAATATCTTTAAAAGGTCTCTTTACACTATCCCTACTCTTTAAGAAAGCAACTCAATGATGTGTCCCTATCCTTGAAAACTAGTTCTATCAATGAACTGTTTTTCAGATCTTGATGAAGGTTTGCTAGAAAAATTTAAAGGCCTATGGAAATATTAAGTTGAGTTAAAAAACTGGAATTTTCAGCGTCACTCCACTCTATTGAATATCTTTAAAACTATATCAGAATGTGAATAAACTTTCAGAGAGCTGTGGGAAGTGTTTGTAAACCCACTAGGACACTGAACAGGTCTGTTGGCAGTGGGTAAATACATGTATGACGCCAAGATAACTTCGTCGGGGTATGGAACGGGCCTGTTTGCAGCAAAGCGATGTCAGGTAAAAGAAAATTCTCAGGTATAAACTTTGTGTTTACCATAAGCATCCTTCGTTCTCATTTAAAATTTCTTGGGTAGGATACAAACGTTATAGTGGGTTAATTGACATCCCTGTTGAGGCTATGGACGTCTGCTGGTAGCAATGGCCCTGTCAACAATATTGGATATTTTAACTTAAAATCGTGGCTTTCTTTTGTTAAGTTTGTCACTAGTTTTCATTATTTTAAATGAAAGATATCTGAAACTGGGTTGCGTCTGGTTCTTTTTAAAGATGTTCAAGTAATCTTGCAGTTGTTCTTCGATTTGAAGTTTTTCATAATTCTCTAACCTGAACTAGTTCGGATTGCAGAGATAACTGCTTCTCCCATCATGTCACCATTCTTGGCAGCTTAACATGTTTTTGACTTTTTATATCAATAAATTGATCTACATAGTTGCCTAATCGGGGTCATTTGTTTTTATTACTCTTCATGACGCATTTTTTGAAACACCAGTTGTAAGTTGTCGCTTTTCCTATTATTATCTTTCATGCTTCGTTCATGACTTGAAGCATGAATATGAAGCATGAATAATTTGCGACTGTGCTACCTTTCTGTTCTAAAATGTCGTCAAAAGCAAGTTGTTCATACAGTTTATTAATGAAGTTGGTTCCTTGCCAAGAAGAGTAATTCTCATTGTTTCAATCCTTTCAACATCAAACATGCTTAGAGATTGATGGTTACATTAATCAAAGGACCCCCGCATTTTGATTTTTGGTATGGTTCTGTTTGGTTCTTGGATTTTTATTTCTTTTGCTAAGTCATGGATTTTCGACTCACCCAAACCTTGTGAAAGAACCCACGACGAGCGCACTCATTTTTCATTTTAATGTTTTGGTCCTAGAGTCATACTAGATGCAAAGGTGGCGTTATGATGTGCAGGAAAAAATCATTCCTAAGACTGCCCTTGGGCTTTTCAAACCTTCTTCGCATGTGTTTCAATAATCACCCATCTAATCGTTATGAATTTATGATCATACACCATTTACTGTTGGAATGTCACAGGCTCGGGTTATGGCTCTGAAATGTCTTTGCAAACCCTCTCTGTGTTTTGTGTCTAATTCGTTACCCTTTCATCCATCATGGCTCCTATTGTGAAAATTGAACCAAACGGCCTTCAAACTCTACTCTTATACGACAATGCCAGAGGATATTTGGAGAGAAGTGGCTGACTCGTTTTCATTAGGAAGTTTCAGGGTTTCAATTTATAGGTTGCCCAAGAATTTGCATTCTCCTTTGATGGTTGTAGAGAGAAAGTTGGTGATGTGCAAATGGAGGTTACTGAGGAGTTCCTGAGTCAAGCCACAGGGTTACCAGCAAGCGATCAAAGGTGGTTTAAAAACGCAAAAGTGGAAGAAGTTCCTTGGACCCTGTTGTTTACATCTCAGAAAATAACAAGCTGTGATAAAGGTATGCCTATTTCCTTCCTAAAATCTCAGTGGCATGATTTGCTCGTTGTGGTAAAGCAATTTGTTACCTGTGAGGGACGTTTCGGGCTTGTATTTTTGTACCATTTTCATCTGCTTATGATTTTTATGGGTTTCCCTTTGAATATGTTGTATTACTTAATGAGGAGTCTTTATAAAATGGGTAAAATATACAAGAAACAGTGGTCAGACTTTAGCCTTTTTCATCACGGCCTAGTTAAAATCCTTCTCATACATAAATTAGAGTCACAAAATGACAGCTGGGATTCGTTACTAACCCGAAAGGGCTATGGTAACCCTGATATGGGGGAGGTGGATAAACTCATAGTTGAGGAAACCCTTGTCCACCTGAAAACATACCTCTCACCTCCCCAGACCTATGTCTCTCCCCCTAATAGCGAACCCTTGATCGATCCAGAGGTCATTGAAAAGGCCTGTCAGCAGATTACACATCCAAACGACTGTGTTAAAAATGTAAAGAAACCTACAGGAAAAATATCTAAGGGCAATATTGATATCAATTTTAAAAACAAAAGAGCTGGCAGGCTGATTTCTAGGAGACTTCGTAACAAGTCGAGTTCTCATCTGAGTTCAATCAGTATGATCGAAGTTCACGAAATCTCAGACTCCGAAATCGAGAGGTTCCTCACTGCAGAAGACTTTCAGTCATTTGAGCCACATCTTGATCGGCCCTACAATTTTGTTCACAATTTACCTCCCTGTCTTAAAAATAATTCAGAGTTTCCTGGTGTCAAATTAATTAATGAATCCACTGTCGGTTTGGAGGGTGCTCCAGTTCACAACCAAGTTTGTTCCCACGCAATCGCTGCACAGTCAAATTGTGAAGTCTGTCTATCATGGATTGATATATATGATATTGATATTCCTATCCTACAGTGATAGGTTAAGGCTTTAAAGGATCAGATTGATGTTTTAATGAGCGAAAACCAGAGACTCGAATTTGTTATTCAAGGCAAAGAAAAGCGTATAAAGACAACATGCAACGTAGTATTTAAAAACGTGGAGGCTACAACACCCATTGTGAATTCCAAGGTTACCTGATATGATTTGATTTCATTAGTTGGAGGTATGATTCTTTATTTATAATTGGATTATCTTGTTAAAATTAGGTTGTTTTATTTGGATTTCATTTAATATAATAACTAGCTATAGAATCGCAAGATTTTGTAGCAAGTTATGTTAATTTGAATTGTGTAATGTAGTGGTTGAAAATGTATCTAAAATATTCCTATTTTCCTTTTCTTTCAGGATATTCAACAACCCATATCCGAGTCATCCTTGAGACCTTACAGTCATGCATTTTAAATGAACTGTTATTAGTTTTGGAAGATTTAGTAGAATCAGGGTGGTTGCATCCCCCTTTATTTTTTAAATAAATATTTGATCTCAAGAACAAAAACAATTATCTTTCCTTAGGCCTTTATAAACCTATCATTTTTGTAAACAAAGGCATCTTGGCCTGGGGCTGAAATATGGACAATTACACATAGACTTAAATGGAACAAAATGCATATTATAGCTTTAGCTTTTGTGTATGATGTCTTAGTTTAAGTTATGTTTATCTCGATGTGATAATAGATGGTGATAGCTTTTTGTCTTCATGATTTATTGTGAGTTGAGAAAATTCATTTTCACATGTTGTCCATATGTCATGTTTCAGATACAATATAGGGTGATCATCAATTCAATTCAAATTATGGGATTTATCTCTAATTTTATGTTGAATGTTTAAATACAAGTTCTTACAAGAAGATTTATCTCACTGTAGTTACTTGTAAATCATAAGATCACTGTGACTATCTCCATTATACGTTCTCTTATCAAAACTCAGTTTCCAACATATTGTTTCGCATTTATTCGGAGCAATCTTAAGATTCATTGCAGGTTTACTTCTCGGATAAGGTGGCTGGATATTCTCTATTGTACAGACGTTGGATGCATTAATAGGTTAGTCTGTTCTTTTATTTCATTTTCTTGCTTATTATAGAAGTTTTTATATATAGTATAATTTTCACTATCTATATCTTTCTATTTAATTAAGTAGTTTAATATTTGATTTTATGAATGCATACAAACAAGAAAACAAACCAAAAACAAATAGTATTTTTTCTTTCTT
>ML786242.1:252421-283769 GCA_009831015.1 Picea engelmannii | reverse complement strand
ACTATGACTCCATGAGTGGGGAACATGTTTGATTTAATTCAGAGTTGATTTTTACAAGTGGAAGAAGTTGATTTTCGTCACTAGAAGCCCCTAAAAATCATGGATTTGTAAATCTGTGAATTTCCCCAAGGAGGGAAAGGAATGGAAAGACCTAGGCACAAAATATATACAACATAAGTGGGAGGCAACATGTTGCTTAGTATGTTGGTGATTAGGAATTGTTTTACTTTTATGAACACATCCGGTGTGAGGGAAATAATTTTTTGAATTGTTGAAGGTGACAGTGACTAAGGAGTGTGATTGAGTTTGCCCTTATGCAGTCATGGTTAGGTTAGGGGGTGATCAATACAAGTGATCTTGGTTGTTTTGTTTCTAATACAAGTGAATAATACAAGTCCCAAATACATTCTTTTATCTATTATCAAAGAAAGATATATGATACAGTAGATCACAGGATACTCGACATAAATATATATATTTATTACAGGCAATAGGTCATTGACAAACACTTTACAGTTTGGTTTTCCATAGATCCAAGAATTCCATAGGTAGTCTAAACATATATTTAAAAGAGTACATAAAATTGTCTATGAATGTGTGCATGGACTAGTGGAAGAGATATGGAACCCGAATACCTTTTGTTGATAGGTCTATTACTTCACCAAGTGCAATGTCATTTCTCCCAACCTACAAAGATCCATACGTTGGTATTAGTAACTTACTAGTGTCCAAACATTTTAAATAATGAGGTAACTAATTGAGTCAAAGATTAAATTCTCTTAGGTTCTGATTGTATATCGAAGTGTCTTCTTTCTCCTTGTGAAGTAGTGGACACACAGCTCGGGAGGGGAGTGGATGCATAATCCATATTATGGGTTCCCTCGCAAGAACAAAGAGACCCATCATCAATTTTCATACATACAAATTTACTTACTTGTGAAAAAGAGAAGTAAGAAAAAACATTTAATCAATTTACATGGCTTTATAACCCCTATACATATCGTTAGATCATAAATTTCATAGAATAGCTATACAAAAAAATATTGACTGTAATCGAGGGAAGATTTTATTAACCAATAGGTATTACTTCGAAGAAATTACCAAACCTTGTACAGAGGGACAAAGAATGGAAATAAATTAATGTGGAGAAGCTAACATTTAAAAAACATAACTATTCATTTGTTCCATAATACACAAATGGAATTCCAACAAGGATAAGAATTGCAATAAAAAAAGTAATAAATAAGAAGTAATGACAGAGAGTCATAGGATGTGATCTGGTCATATGTTTATATGGTAATAATCATAGCAAGAAACTTTAAATCAAGCAACATTTATAGAAGTCCAAAGGATGAATTATGAGTGCATAAAAGTAAAAGTAAGAACCTAATTCATAGGTTAAAGTTTAACAATGAAAAAACATGTTCAAACCCTACGATTATCTTGCCTCATACATTCAATAGATGATGCAGTGAACGAATACAAGCATAGGGTATAACAGGTAATAAACAAGGATAACATTTTCTTTTGTTAGTATAAAGTTGTCGAACATAAACAAAACATTAAATTACATAAACAATTTATTTGTAACTGTAAAGGACATTGTTGAGGTGGTCGTGGGACAGAGTATGATTCTTCTCGACAGATAAATTTTATAACCAGAAAATTCAAAGAAGTGTTTTTGTTATTTTCAAAACAAATAAGGGCCTTTAAATGTTTCCATACATTCACATAGTGTAATTATGAATATACCTACAGAGTTTAAACAATTGTCAAGTCTGTAACAACTAAAATCAGTCTACTAAGTTGAATAGGCTTTGGACGAATCCGAGAATGCAAGAATAACACTATAATCATTCGACCATGACTTTCAAATAGGGTATTCTCTTATAGTCTTCTGGAGTGAAGGTTTGTTTCTTTTACAACACCCTCCAGACAAAGGTCACGGATGTAACGACCTCTGATCAGTTTAAAAAAAAAAAAAACGAGAAAAAAATCAGAGAGTTTAACTTATAGTAACACTGATTTCGACCATGGTCTAAATGGAATGGAACCGATAAGAATATGGGCTTGAAGTCAGATAGCCAATAGAGAAGAAAAATCTATAACCCCCTCAAACCTGAGTGAGAAATTTAAGGGATTTCACCTAACTTAGAAATGAAATCTTGAATACGGTGAAACTTGGAACGAAAAAGCATATGGAGGTACGACTATCATGCGATATCAACCCTCAAACAAAAATAAACCATAAGGTATGTGACATAGAACCTCAAAGATATTATATTGTACCAGACAGAAAACACATTACAAAGAGTATACATTGCACAGATAAAGAAGGCGATTATGCAAAGAATGCATTTACACCCAACAAAGAAATGCGTTGCATAAAGGATACATTACATAGAAAACGTTTTTCCCTAAAGAATACATTACACAAAGAACTTAAGAAATATAACGGTTACTCACACATGCACTTGGAGAACCATGGAATGTGTTGTTTACCTCCATCCCTCACCAGAGCCGAGCATTACCAAAATTGTCGGTCGCATACAATGCAGATGAAAAATGTGTTACGAGATCAAATAGGTGATTATGAAGAACAGATGACACCTCGAGCCCCTGGCTAGAGGGGTAAGAGAAATTGATACACCGCCACACCTTTGCCATGTGAAATCGACGAAAGTCGCAAGCCCACATTGGGCAGTTCCCTATAATGTCAGTTCTGGAGGGTACTGGACAAGCCTATTGCCATTAATGGTCCATACAAAATGTAAATTTCTACATGATAGAATGGCCTAGGTTCAGACCTGACCTATCATCCACCCCAAAGATGAATTATGAAGCAATTAAATGTTGTGTGTATATGTTTAACCTTAGATCGAGGAAAACCGTGTTAGCATATGCGTAGGGTTACAATTTTTTATTGATGTATGTAAATCGTTTCTTTTTCCTTATTTAAACATAGTTTTTTACGTTGTGTTAAAGTAGTATGTTGATATGGGTGTTATAAACCATAGAAAATAGAGTTTAACTTGGATAGTTATGTCTCCTAGTTCAACATTGTGTCCGCAACATTATGTCTGCTAATGTTTTAATCTTGTTTCCATGAATTATATCGCTTACATTCTCTATAACATAGTTTATGACACTATTTTAATATGGATAATATGTGTTTATGTAACCCTAGTTATTATGCTATGGACATTGACAGTCCTAGCCACTAATTCTTCAATACGAATAAATGTATGACTCTAATCTAACAACAACACTATGATGAAAAAGAACACTAGGAGATAGGTTGGATTTAAATCTCCTTCAGATATTTGGGATGGATAATCCAGTGGAGTAAAACTTTTATGCATATAAATAGTGGAACAAGATATATAACGAATTATATTCTTGTGTCATGTATAGATTTGATGATTAATAGACTTTAGTTTTCCCTGACATTTTTTTTTAGTGAAATTTGGGTACATTACACTTTGGTTTTTTCTTCCTTACAAGATACATGAGATTTCATTAAAACTTTGTTTCTATGGATTATTAACTGGTGGTTAATAATTCCGTTCTTAATGGGCTTGGCTCTGTAGAAGTTAAGACGGTTGTGTTTAAAACTTACATTAATTTTTTTGTCTCATGGCCGGTCGTGTTGGGCGCTAAAATGATTATAGTTGTTCTTTCATCCCTGCTTCAAGGTGATGGGATTTCATAAGTAAAGACACAGATCTTATTTTCTGTAGGTAATATCCTAATAGTGTAAGGATAACCCACTTTAATTTATTGTATTTTCATTCATTTTTACACCCTTACTCCTTTATTCTTTTAATATTCTAACTTCATGGTGAAATGCAGGTTCTCCTCTATTTTTGTTTAACAATTCTGGCTAAAAACCTATATTGTTCTCGGATTTTTGTTGATATGGCCATGTATGGTGACCAAGAGAAACATTTGAAACAATTGGTAAGCCCCACTCTCAACTTTGTTGTCCTATCCTTCTTCCATTTTGATTTGTAATACAATAATTGTTTAGATAATAATTAATGTATTAATGACTATTCATTTTATTATTGTTATGTTCCAAAATGGGCTTAACGACTCTTTCCCATCTTGAACTTTGTGGATCGCTCACCTTATACCATGTATGCTTTCCCGACGGACTACTTGTAGATTTCAAACTGCAGATATCAAACTTATGTTTTCACATGTATTATTGGTTCCCAATATTGAGACCTAGGAGAAAAGTGTATATATCTAGTCTGTTTAGGTCTATGGTTTTTCTGCAAATGATTTTTATGATACTTTTGTAATAGATTCGTGAGGCTCTCTAAACTGGATAGAGTTTTTATGAGTTTCTACTCTCATTTGATAAAATGTGAAGCAAAGAATACAGAGAAAGAGCAGAGCAGAAATAGAATTCAATATATCATGTTAATGAAGAAAAGATTACAATAGAAAAGGGAAACTAGCTGAACTAAATAGGCTCAAACAAATCAAGAAATGATAGTACAGCTGGCCAGGAMAGTTGGCAGTGTACAATCAGACTGTTGAGGTTACATTATATTTAACACTCCCTCTTAAACTCAACAATTACAAACATCAGCACTGATGATGCCCAAGTGTTGTCTCTAAAAATCAAAAATGGAATTTCTCAGTGGCTCTGTGAAGATATCTGCAAGATGATCTCGAGAGCCACAGAATTGAAGTGCAATATCACCATTATTGACTAGCTCGTGCATGAAGTTAAAGTGAGTGTCAATGTGTTTTCTTTTCTTGTGAAACACATGATTTTTGGATAGATCAATTGTTGAGGTGTTGTCACAGAAGATAGGAGTTGGATCCGTTTCTGTATGTGACATATCTTTCAATATTCTTCTCATCCACACAGCTTGACAGGAAGCTGAGGTAGCAACTACATACTCTACCTCTGTAGAAGATATTGATACAATTGGTTTCTTCTTTGATGCCCATGAAATCAGGTTCATGCCCAGGTGAAAAACATGTCCTGAGGTGCTTTTCCTGTCATCTAGGTTGCCTGCAAAATCAATGTCTATGTAACTAGAGAGATGATGATCATCATATTTAGTGTACCATAAGCCGAAATTGAGATTTCCTACAACATATCTCAGAATTCATTTCACCATCTTCCAATGAGAATCTTTGGGGGATTCCATGTATTTGGAAACAAGGTTGGTTGCATACATAATATCAGGCCTAGTTGTTGTAAGATACAACAAACTGCCTACTAAACTTTTGTACAGGGTAGGGTCCACTATAGGGCCTTCATTTTTCTTGCTCAATTCTGTGCCTAGGGGAATAAGGGTTTCTGCTAGATTGCATTCTTCCATGCAGAATATTTTGATGATGTCTGCTGCATACTTTTTCTGACAGACAAAAATTATTTTGGTTGATTGATCAACCTAAATCTCCAAAAAATATTTCATTATGCCAAGATCTGTCATGTCAAACTCAGATTGCATGGCATGTTTAAAACTGGTTAACTCAAGATTTCCAGTATATATCATGTCATCAACATATAAACATACAATCAAAATTTTACCGTGTTGATATGTTTTGGTGTAAAGAGTTGGCTCATTTTGGCTTCTACTGAAACCACTTTTGATCAGGTAAGTGTCAATTCTGTTGTACCAAGCTCTTGGAGATTGCTTTAAGCCATACAAGACTTTCTTCAACCAATATACTTTGGCTGGCTGCTCTTGGAATTCAAATCCAGGTGGTTGATCGACATAAACTTCTTCTTCTAAGAAACCATTCAGGAAAGATGACTTGACATCCATCTGGTATACTTGTCATTTGTGTTGGGCTGCTATGGCCAATAGATTCCTTACAGTGTCTAATCTTGCTACTGGAGAAAAAGTTTCACCATAATCAGTACCTGGTTGTTATGAGAATCCTTTGGCAACAAGTCTTGCCTTGTGTTTTTCAATATGCCCTTCTTCATTGAGTTTAGTTTTGTAAACCCACTTGACACCAATACTCTTCTAGTGTCTAGAAAAATCATCAAGATCCCATGTCTTGTTCTTCTCAATGGAGTCAATCTCTTGGTTCATGGCTTGAACCCAATGTGACTCCTTAGCTGCTTCTTTAAAATATGTAGGTTGACATGACATTAATGAAAAAAGATTGTGTTGTTCAATGTCATCCAACTGCTGATGGATTTCTCTCAAACTTCTAGTTTTGTAATTCTGAAGTTCAGAGGATGAGTCTCTGATGGAAGTTGAGTTATTCTGAGAGTTTTCATCTTGTCCATGTACCTACAATCTTGGAAGAGCAGGTTGAGGTATTGGTTGTCCTGAATTTTCTACATTTTCAGGACTAGACAGTAATGGATTTTGACTATCCATTTGTTGATTTTCAGATTCGTTCCAGAGTTGATTTTCTAGAAATTTTACATCTCTGCTGAGAATTACTTTCTTTAAGATTGGATTGTAAAGTCTGTAAGCTTTAGATGTTTCACTGTATCCAGTAAACATACATTTCTCACTTCTATCATCTAGTTTATTCCTTAATTCAAAAGGTATGTGAGCATATGTTATGCATCTGAATGTCCTTAGATGCACAACATTTAGCTTTGTCCCAGTCCATGCTTCTTGAGGGACTTTCATGTTTAGACTTGTGGTTGGAGATCTATTCAATAGATAAGCTGAGCATGTTACTGCTTCAGCCCAAAAAATATTTGACAAACATTTATCTTTGAGTAGGCTTCTTTCCATGTTCATTATTGTCTGATTTTTTTCTTTCAGCCACTCCATTCTGTTGTGGAGGATACCTGGTTGTAGTTTGCATGATAATTCCTTGTGATTTGCATAAATTTGCAAATTCGTTGGAGTTTTATTCTCCTCCTCCATCGGACCTGAGAGATTTTATATATTTGCCACTCTATTTTTAGCTTCTACTTTGAATTCTTTGAATTTTGCAAAAGTTTCAGACTTGTGTCTGAGAAAATAGATCCAGATTTTCCTACTAAAGTCATCAATAAGCATTAGAAAGTAAAAGATACCACCTATTGACTGTGTTTGCATTGGTCCACATAGGTCAGTGTGAACAAGTTCGAGATGTTGTTTGGCTTGAGTGGAGGACTATGGAAAACTAGTTCTCTTATGTTTTCCAAGTATGCAAGACTCACATGGGGAATTTTTCTCTTTGAAGATAGGGAGACCTTTGACCATGGTGTGCTTTTGTAGAAGACTGAGACTCTAAAAGGGTATATGTCCAAATATTTTATGCCAAACCATAGTTTCATTGGGGGTGGATTCACTTTCTGCATATGTTTGGATCAGATTTGCAGTTCTGAGGGTCAGGGGAAACATCCTATTCTGAGTCATGTGGATTTCAGAAATCAATTTCCTGCAGGGGGTTTGATCGTATATCTTGCAAGATGCTCCCTCAAAAAGTACCTTATAGCCATGTTCAATGAGCTATCCTACACTTAGAAGATTATGTTTCAGATCTGGAACATGATAAACATTGTTTATGTCTTTCTTTACATTATGTTTAGTAAGAATAGGTACAGTTAATTTTCCTTGAACTTTGACTAAGGAGTCATTTCCAAGTGTAATATCAGATGAGATTGACGAATCAATACATGAAAGTAAATCTTTATTACCTGTCATGTGATTGTTGCATCCATTGTCCAGCAACCAGAGATCTTTAGGTTGTTCTTCAGTCTTGTGACATGAGAGAAACATACCTCCTGAGGTTTCTACCGTATGATTTGAGACATGTGCTCTACCTAAGAACTGATTTGTTTTCTTCTTCCTGCATTCAGATTCATAGTGCCCATACTTTTTTCAGTAATAGCATTGTATGCTTGATTATTCATTTGATCTTCTCCCTCTGCCTCTTTGAGGCTAGAAATTTTGATCCTGGTGTTGTTGTCTGTGACCTTGGAAATTTTGATTCTGATTCTATTGTCTGTTACCTCCACTTGAGTGTTGGTTACTTGTAATGCTCCCTCGTCCTTGGTGACTTATGCCTCTTCCTCTGCCTCTCCCTCTGTTGAAGAAGAATTGAGTTTTGAAGGCATTGGCGATTGACTCATCTGTGAGATGCAGTCTTGTCTCATGTGTCACCAGAGAACCAATTAGTTCATCTGTTGAAAAAAGTGACAGATCCTTGGATTCAAGGATTGTTGTAACAACCATTTCGAATTTATTTAGTAAACTTCTGAGGACTTTCTCAACAATGCGTTGTTCAGGGATGTTTTTACCAATCAATTTGATCTGGTTCACGATTCCCATGACTCTGGTCATAAACTGATCCACATTTTCAGAATCTATTCTTCTTAAAGTCTCGAATTGTGTCCTCAAGGTCTGCAGTTTGACTGTTTTGACCCTGTCATTTCCTTGGTAGGAAAATTTAAGGATGTCCCAAGCCTGTTTTGAAGTACTAGCACCTGTGATTTTTGAGAAAATCGAGTCATCCACAGAATTTTGAATCCATAATTTGGCTTTATTCTCTTTGTTCCTCTATGTTTCCTAAGCAATTCTCTGTTCGTTCATCATGGCGGAAAGGTCTATTGGATCTAGTTCCACATATCCAAGATCCACTGGATCCCAACACTCTTGTGCTTGCAAGAAGGATCTCATTCGAAGAGACCAAAAGTCATAATTCTTTCCAAGAAGAATCAAACCTTGAGTTGGTCCTAAATTGGTAGACATGGCCATCTTTAAAGAATTTTAACAAAACATAAAAGAAATTGTTGAAAAATTTTCATGTTTACCTGTTTCTTGCACGTAAAACCAGGTCTTCTAAGTTCTTGCAGTGAGTTCAGAACTTCACGATTCGGGATGTCGGGTTTCACGACTTTGTGAACCCTGATATCAAGCCCCTCTGACTCCTCAATTCCCCGATCTCTGAATTACCGAAATGCTGAATTGGATTCAAGGATCAACGATCCTCATTGATTTGAGATCAACAACTCAAATTATTTCAGAATTTCGCGTATCGGTATTTCGTGACTCTTGAATTCTCGGCACGATGTTCTCCAAACCCCAAACTCCGAAATGCCCAAACTCCAAACCCCAAACTCGGATGGCCAAAATGTCGATCCCCGAAACGCCGAAAATATGTGTGTTCGCCTCCTTCATGATCACATGTTGCGTTTCGCGACCTCGTGATCTTCAACACCCTATGCCCCGACTCCTACTCTTCGGGACTGCCGAAAGGTCAAATCCCAAAATGCCGAAATGGTTGGCTTCCTACTCTGTGACCCGACACTATTCTCTCAAACGCCTTCGGGTTTTCGCATTTCGGGATCCCGTGATCCTGGCTACAACAACTCTTGCACCTTTGAACTTTCGGTATCCGAAATACCGAAGTACCCAAACGTCGGACTTCCACTCCTAGCTGGGATCAACGGCTGTGATCCTCCCGCATCCGACGGCTCATGTTCTTTCGGGATCTCGCTGGTCAAGAATCCCGAATTATTTTCCTTTACATCCCTAGTACCCGGAATGTCGAAATGGCCTTCAACCTCTCTTCGGGAATCTCCCGATATATTGATCTCTTGCCACGTGTCCTCCTGTTGGACGGTCCCGACACTTTCGACATTTCGGGACTTTGTGACACGGGACTTCCTGTGTCCATGACTCTTCCGCCTATGGCACCCAGTATCCGAAACCCCGATGGGCTTCCAGATTTCTTGACACGCGTCCTCTGAACGATGGACGGTCTTGATCACTTTGGGACTTCGTGAATCAGGAGTTCGCGATGCAGCGACTCCTCGATCCTTTGACGCTCCGGCTCCCGAACTCTGAAACCCCGACGACTTCTAAATTTTCTCCACGCGTCCTCTCCAGCGATGGATGGTCCCAATGATTTCGGGATTTCGTGACTTCGCAAGTCGGATTTTCTCTTGTGCGCTCCAGAGGACTAAACCTCGTGCACTTTCTCCCGAATCCGATGACTATCGGTGCTCTGCGCTGAATCTGAAGGGCTGAAAAACTTTTTCCTTTTCTATGAGCTCCTCGTCCTTTCTGAACTCGATTAATCGCCTTAGATCTGTTAGCAGGACCGATCTTACAGCTGCGTCTATCTGTCCTTTGCTCCTTTAGCGTGTTCTTTGCTGCTTCTGCAAAGAGTTTCTCCTGAGAAAGGAAATTCGTGAATCTTTCACGAATTTGAAAGAATTTCACGAATTCTTTGAATGTTTCTGCCCTCTGCAACAATCTTTCACTAATTTGAAAGAATTTTCACGAGATCTTTAGATGTTTCTACTTTCTGCAACAATCTTTCACATTTTTGAAAGAATTTCTTTGAGTTTTTCAAATGTTTCTGCCTCCTGCAGCTCCGACTCTTCAATCTTTTGAGCGTATTGCACTCTTCTTCCATGGTGTTCTTTCTGGGACGATCTTTTGAGTGGATGGAGGACTTTAGATTTCTCTCCAGACTTTGTGAAGAATCACGCGTCCTATGCTCTCGTTCACAGTGTAAGCTCTGTGTTGTTGAGGATCGGGTTTCTCTCCAGACTGTGTGAAGAGGCTTACAGTTGAAGCTCTGATACCATGATAAAATGTGAAGCAAATAATACAGAGAAAGAGCAGAGTAGAAATAGAATTCAATATATTAGGTAAATGAAGAAAAGTGTACAATAGAAAAGGGAAACTAGCTGAGCTAAATAGGCTCAAGGAAATCAAGAAATGATAGTACAGCTGGCCAGGACAGCTAGCAGTGTATAGTCAAACTCTTGAGATTACATTATATTTAACAGTCTATTTAGGTCTACGGTTTTTCTGCAAATGATTTTTATGATACTTTTGTAATAGAGTCCTGAGGCCCTTTAAACTGGACAGAGTTTTTATGAGTTTCTACTCTCATTTTTTATGAACTGTTATGAGGAACTTTCTCCTTTGTTTTTGCATAATTATAACATTTTGTATCCCTTTTTAAAAGCATTTATCTTTCACCTCTGTCTATTGAACTGGGCAATGTTTTTATGTTTTTCGTAATGGTAATTTATACTTATAGTTTCGGTTTAAATTAAATGAAGACCCTGTGTTTTGGTATTTAGATTCGTTAATGAAATATCCATAAATGATTTATAGCATCAATGGTAGTATGATCTATCTTTTTCCTTTAGTTTACCTAATTATTTTACTGTATCGATTTGGTGCTATGTATAATTCTAAGAGGTAGGTATATATATATATATATATATATATATATATATATATATATATCTTTTTTTATTTTTTTGGTTCAAAAATAATGATCTATTTACATACAACTGGAAATAATATAATAACCATTGATATCATAAAACATAACCCTTCTATAGCAAGTTGCATATTTCGATTTCAAATTGAAAACTCAATTAAATCGTAGTGTCTAAAATCATAATCATAACTCTATTTTCCTTTTTCGGCATTCATAATAAAATTATAAAATAAATGGAACCTGTATAATTTCGCAACCAATGAAATGGGGATAAAAATAAGTTGAAGGTCTTCGTTCCACTCAACCATAATCCAGAACAACCACCTTACATGCTCTTAATACCCCAATCCTGATCGTTGAACAACAAGGATAAACATTGTAGCTATTATATCCTTCAAGACTTTTTTTTTTCCACGAGAAATTAACTCGATTTATATTAGAGATATAAATCATTTACATCACAGACAGCCATTACAATTCGTCCCGGAGACCCAGCCGGATTTGACCTCAAGACCTCCTCCCAACACTTGGAGAAAGGTACTTGTCATTACCAACCGCGCTGTCTCACGGGACTTCCTTCAAGACTTATTTCAGAGATAAAACTTTGTTTTTTTTCGGAGCCACCCCTTCTCACTTGATGTGAATTCCTTTTATTCATTTTTCCTAACTTTTGGTCATTAATGAACCACCTAGTACTATGAGCCACCCCTTCTCACTTGATGTGAATTCCTTTTATTCATTTTTCCTAACTTTTGGTCATTAATGAACCACCTACTCATCTCCCACTCTCACTTGACCAGTGTGATTTCGACCAGTGTTTTTGGGAAGGTGCCTCCTACATCATTTGAGTTTGACTCAACTTCGTTTCCACTCGAGCTTTTCATAATCTCCACTCGTCATTACTCCTTGTGGGTCAACAATCACTCTACAACCGTTACCTTCAGGTTGCTTTTCCCTTAATTATTAATAAAATATTTACAAAATGCATCGACCACCCTTCGTCGAACCTTAGTCAACAAAATGTTTAATAAATATACATAATAAATGTTTAATAAAAAGTTTCTAATAAATTGGGAATTTGGGGTATAATAGGAAAAAAATAATAAAATATGTATCTTTCTTGTACATATTAAACCTTTCCTAAAATAGCGAGAGACCATGAGACAGTAAGACCGTGAGTTCGTGGATAAATAGAAAGTGAAGGTGACAACAATGGAAGAGGAATGATGCATGGGAAGCCTGCACATATTGTAACTTGTTAAATGTTCTCTGAGCATTCTTAAAAATTGTCTTACCTTCAATAGTGTTAATGAGTGAAGTTACTTTTTTTTTTAATGAAAATCATTAATCTTATAAGTATTTTAATAGTTATGCATGATATACTGAAACAAAATTTTGGTTATTTTACCATGGTTACACTATATTAATTTAAATGGCTTAAAAGGGAAATGGTAACTACCTTACATATGTTTTTATTTATTTGCCTGTTGCCTTTCAATTATGTACTCGTTTTCCGCTATTACAACTATTTGATGGAAATTGAACTTACCAATGGATCCAATATTTTTAGACCCATACAATCCTTTCAGTTGGGATATATCAAGACTACTGAGAACCATGTCAACACCATCTACAACAGGAACGGAGAAAAAGGCATATGGAGCAGAAATAAAGGAATCTAAGGCACCAGTAGGAACAAGTGTTGAAGTCGATTCTATTGATCCAGTAGATTCAGTTGATGGGTAAATAAGAATACAGAGAGGAGCTGTTCACTTTAGCATAGTGCTTCACCCTTGAAGCCTAATCCAAATTAGTGGATCAAAAGGACTAATTCTTCTAAGTGCACCACTACCACATATTTTAGGTACAGTTGTTGGATTATCTGAATACCCAATCAAACGAATATCATATATTTTAGGTACAGTTGTTGGATTATCTGAATATCGGATCAAACGACTATTAGTACACTCAGACAGGTAAGATTTGTGTTATTAACATTAGGTGTAGGTACAAGGGAATCTAAAGAATCATTCATATTCCCCCGACTCATTTTGTCGACCTCCACCAGTTGGTCTCATGTAAGACTGCCCTTTGTTCTGCCCTTCATTAGTTGGCTTTGAGAGTTCCATTTCATGTTCTTCCTTCCTATGAACATACCCCATTCTTATGGCCAATCCCTTCTTTCAAAACTTTAATATGGCAAGTTATATTCGATATTTTTGTATGTTTGGAAAAAAAGTTAAAAGGTTTGTTGAAGGGTTTCTGAAACTAACCGGTATATAAAAATATTTGAAACTCTTTCTGTATACAGAAAGAGATATTTGTAAATAGTTGGTTAATCTCTATTCCAGTTGTAAAAATTTAGCAATTTTCCATCATTGAAAATCATCCAAAAATATAGAATATTAATTTTTAGATTTGCTTATTTTTTTTGAATTAAAAGATAATTTAATATTGTATAATATTTTTATGATTATACAAAAGAAGAATATATTTCTTAAAATTTGAACTTGAGTCATTCCTAAATTTTTTAAATTTTGAATTTGTATTATTATCAGAACCATGTGCCTATATCATTGGGTTAAGTGGATCCTGCTATTGAATCTCCTTTTTATTAAAGAAAAAATGTAGATAGACATGAACAACTTGGCATTCCTATCTTTAGGAATGGGGGTCAATCAAGTCTATTCCATTGCCTATCATTCTTTGATTACTATAAATATAAATATTTGATTATTGTATTTGAACATAGTACTTATAAACAAAAATCTTACTGATGTTGAACTCAAGTACATGAACTCAATTGAGGATTTGCAAAGCCCAAATAAAAGCTTTAGCAAACCAGCTTGAAAAAGAGGAATAACTTTAGCAAACCAATTTGAAAAGTCCACATTGGAGGTGATGAGTGATCATAAAATTTGATTAGAAAACAATATTGAAAATAGCTCTGAAAATGCATTATGGTAGAACACACATGTCAAGAATATTAAAAAAAAAACAAGAGACTAAAATGATCTTTGATACGTTACTATAAATAGGTGATGAGTGATCATAAAATTTGATTTGGAAACCAAGGCCATGAGTATAGATGAGGTAGTCTTTCTGAAGGCAGTGGAGGGCGATGGAGGCGGTAGGTGAAGAATTTCCAGATGGTAGAGGCAGTGGCTACAAAATTGCTAGATGGAGTGGATGGTGAATAGGAACTAGAATGTGAGAGGATTGAAAATTTTCACATAATTCTAAAATTTAGGATATAATAGATTAATTTTTGAAATGAAAATTGCAAACGATGGAAAACTAACAAGATTGAAAAAATGTATTGTGTTAGACCATATTTAAAGACCTAAAAAAACATAGTCAATGAAGATATGAAGATATATTAGACTAAAAACTTAGGATTGGTAACAAGATTGAAAATTTTTATTGTGTTAGATCATATTTAAAGACTTCAAAAATAAGGTCAATGAAGATATGAATATATAAAGACCTCAAAAATAGGATCAATAAATATATGAGGGTTAATGAAAATATGAAGATATAATAGACTAAAAACTTAGGATTGGGTAAAGACCTCAAAAACAAGGTCAATGAAGACATAAAGACCTAGGGTTAATAAAGATACTAGGGTGAATGAAAATATGAAGATATAATTGACTGAAAACTTTGGATGGGAAAAAATAGCTAGGCAATAAGAGTTCCAAATTATTAGGGAATAACTTTTTTTAAATTAAAGCAATTAAAATATTACAAAATAAAAACTATTTTACTTTTCCTATATACAACTTTGAAAAGAAAAATATTATAACTTTTTTCTAAATGAAATCCATTCAAATATTACAAAATAATAACTATTTTACTTTTCCTACATACAATTTTGAAAAGATGAAAAATATTTTTAATCAAAAAAAAAATAATTGAAAATTAATGATAAATCTATAACTAAAAAAGTGGCCATAAGCAAAGACTAATAAGAAATTATATGTTTTTTCCACACAAATCTTTTCTATTAACAACAAATCTATTGAAAAAATTAAGAATTTATTCAACACAACCGTATTAAAAATAATTCATATTTAGACAAATCTATAATATGTGACTGAAACCATATTCTAAAAACATAAAATAACAACTACTATGCTTATTAATTTCATTCCTATCTAGACAAATCTATAGTATGTGGTTCAAACCATATTCTTATGTGGTTCAAACCATATTCTGAAGGCATAAAATAGCAACTACTATGCGTCTAGACAAATCTATAGTATGTGGCTGAAACCATATTCTTAAGGCATAAAATAGCAACTAATATGTGTATTAATTTCATTCCTATTTAGAAAAATCTATAGTATGTGGTTAAAACCATATTCTGAAGGCATAAAATAGCAACTACTATGCGTATTAATTTCAAGAATGTCTCAATTAACTTTTATTTTATTTGAATTTATATTAATTTTTATCTTAATTGAATTTATATTAATTTTTATTTTAATTGAATTTAGATATATAAGATGGAATTGGGTTCATAAATCAATAAACTTCATATTTTTGGTAAAAAAAAAATCTAGTAAAATAAAGTTTTGTTTTACTATATTAGTTTTTAAAATTTTGATAGTTTAATATTTTTTTCAACTTATTCTTATAAAATCCTCGTTTCTCTTCAAAACCAATGATAAGAAATCTTGAAAAATGAGAACTATTAAAACTAATATATCAAATCACATTTAAAAATATAATATGCATAAGCTAAAGCTAAGATTTGGCTTAGGGTGGCAATTAGTATCTCTCCACATAGTGTTATTTACTAGTCAAAACTTAAAATTAGAAATAGTAAAAGTAGTATATGAAATTTTTTGCAAAGAGTTAAGTGTCATTTAGAAATTGAGAATAGATATTGCAATCTGATTGAACGTAGATATAAGAATTAATCTGAAAAATTTACAATTTGTTTTCTCTATTTTTATTTTGCAACTTATTTTTATTTCTATTTTAGACTTGATAAGACATTGTATAAAGTTAATGATTAATTCCACCATTATTGCCAGCCATCACTATTGCCCCCACAAAGGACTTTCGGAATGCTAGTATGCTAGATTCAGTGTCTCATTGTCTTTCCACGTGCCTACTAACAACCATCATTCATGCATGGAGATTCCCGTTAACCTAATATGTTTTCATTAAGATTTTTTAATAAATAATTGTATTTCCAAATTTTTATATATTTTGTTAGAAATACCAAGACAACTAAGAGGGGGTGAATCAGTTGTTACTGTGCTTAAACAATTTTATGCTTATTAAAATGTTATTAATCTTTTTCAAGTGATCATCAAGATTAAGAAATCCATGAACAACAAAAATAATAAACATAAATCACACACATGATATACACAGAAACATATATTCATGAGGAAACTCATAAAGGGAGAAAACCTCTTCTTCTTAGAATGATATGCAGTCTTTTAAGTTTTGTACATCATCTTTCTTTGAGCACCAACTCAAAAATGAGTCTACAACCTCTTATTTAGCAAGTTGAAACTTGTTGAGAGCACCAACTCTCTGGTTTCTCTAGCACCCACTAGAAGAAAACACCAACTCCTTGAGTGTTCCAGCACCAACTGAATGGAAGCACCAACTTCCAGTCACACAGGCACCAACCTGTATAACAAAGAACAATGGTTCTCCCTTGCACCACCCTACCACCCTCGTTTTTCTGGCTACAACCAAATGGAAGCTACAACTCTCTGTGTTCAAGCACCCACTTCAAACTATGAGGACAACATTCCTCCCTAGAACCATCCTACCACCCTGTTTTCTAAAACTTTGCTTGAATAATACTTTACAATAATACAAACATTTCAACGTTTACCAATTCTTCTCTATTCTGTAGTTATGGTCATGTTCTGTTTCTTCATTCTCGGCTCCACTTGCTATTTATTTCCACATGTTCTTCCTCTGTTCTTCTCATGCTCTTGGTTTCTAGTATAGTCTGTTGTTTTCACCATTTCTACTTTGTCCAGCTTGTTTTTTTCATCTCTGCATCTCTCACACTCTGTTCATTCTCTCTACTTGATTACATACAGTTCAATTTGTTTTACAAAGAAGCAACAACCTTCCTCCGTCTCAACATATTTCTTTTATTCATGCTCTCGTCATCCGTTACACTCTACATCTCCAATGCTCAATGTCATGAATCTCAGAATGCTCAAGATCCATGATTCCAATGCTCAGGAACACTGATTCAGTCTCTTAGGAAAAATGATTCAGTTAGAGTAACTGAATCATAACTGATCAAGAAATCACGAGATGAACCCTTCTATCAGATTTGTTTTGATCAGCGTTACTGGATTATACTCCAAGGTGGAGACTGGAAACATTATCTCCTTCCCTTATATTTCGTTGATGTGAACATGGGCGATGCTATCATGTGACCATGTGATTGCGGGCGCGACCATGAAAAATTAAGACATGAGCATGTTCTGTCTTTGCAATGCGACGGGACTGTCGATCTCACGATCTTGATGATGCTCCTGAACTGATGGTTCATATCTGTCGACTCAAGTCTCTGGATTAGATCTACCCTTCCTAAATCAACACCTGAGATTTAATTTGTGATCCGGGCTTCGAGAGTTACAAATCACATACCTCGCTTTTCCCATACGCCAAAATTTCGGAGTTGACAATCCATTGACATGTGTCCCTCTCGGATCAAGGGTCCTTGTTCACTTCGGGAATTTGACCTTTCAACCAGATCAATGGTTATGCGGTCCCTTTCTTAATCAACATTTTATTTCACAGAAACAAATCAATGGTTAGATTTTATCCTTAATCTCATCCTTTCATTTTTCAATCCGAGGGCTAGGACTTAATCAAACATTGATATGGACGGTTTTCGGAACTTCGCCCTTCGGAACTTCAAGATTTCAAATTTTCAAACTTACACTATCCTTCCACTGTACTATGATCAACAATTGAGAATACACCTGCAGTGATATTTCAGATCGGATGACTTGTGCCCTTCCTGAGGTGGGTGAGACATGTAGGGAGAATTGTAGTGGAGTGTGGAGGAAGAGAGCGGTAGTGGAGTGTGACGTGTAGTGAGTAGTGGAGTATGACGTCAGAGCATGGAGGTGGTATGTATGAGTGGTTTGGTGGTTTACTCGGAGGGGGGTTAGGCGGTAAGTGGTAATGAGCAAGGGGGGTCCGATTTAACAGGAAGGTGACATGTATGAGGGTCCCACATGGAAAATACCACCAACTCCCCCCCCCCCCGATTAAAGGAAAAAAGGTAGGGGGTGTCTGATATGCCCTGTCGACCGTAGATCTGAGAGCCCTATTATCAGTCATTGAGATTAACGTGCACCTATTTTAAATTATTCTATCCTTCCACTTTAGAATGATTTGAAGGCTGAAATTTACTTCGGATGATACGACGGTCGAGGATTTATTTTGGCTCTCCAGCTCTCTGAACTTCAGGGATTTCAATTCTCAAACTGACTCTCTAGATCATACAGCCCAGATCCACTTCGGATGATATGACGCTTGATATTTTCTTCGGACGATCTGACGACTGCGATCTTATTCAGATGATCCGATGGTCGAAAATTTATTTCGGCTCTCTAGGCTTCAGGTATTTCAAATCTAAAACTGAAACTCTTGAAGTGTTTTCTTCGAAGCGTAACCTCCTCACATATTTAGACCTGAAATGAATGTCATTTGTTGATCAATATATTATATCAATGACTCAATCTATTTGCGATGCATCTTTTCCTTGGATTAAATCCAACGACTCTCCATCTTTTTTTATCCTATCCTCCCATTTACTTTGATCCAATGACTGACAAAAATTCGAGTGATCGAGATCTCAGATATTGAATCCCTTTCTTATCCATTCCCTCCATTAATTCAACCCAAAGGTTGTTGGTCCTCTCGATCGATTATCCAATGGCCATTGTCGCTCTTCCTCCTGAGCTTTTGATCTCTCTGAATTAGAAGGTTTTCTAAGTGTTCATGGGTCTTGACCTTTTCTCCTCCTGCGAGTTCATCTCTTGGACCTCGTCTGCACTTATGGACCGCTATCTCTTCTGAGCTTTCTTGTCTTCTACACTCTCAAGGTTTGGTTCGATGTTTCTCTTGCCATCAATGACAAGAACGCATTTCTTGTAAATCATGCCAACAATCTCCCCCTTTGGAATTGATGGAAACCCTTAAAGGTTGCATTGTTCTTCTTAGACCTCCAACTGTAGCATCTATACCACACCTTTTCCCCCCCTTTGATATCAATGTCAAATAAAACATGCTCTCCAATGAGTTGTTGTAGTACTTTTCAAAGGTATCAGATATTAGACCAAAACATACTCCCCATGACAGGATGGACTGTCTTAGATGAGAGAAGGGATGACACCCAGCTTCTGAAGAAGATATTCAAATGGTGTCTTGGCTAGGGGTTCAGTAAAGATGTCTGCAATTTGTTCTGTGGATGGAATATAATTCAGTTGAACAACTATGTTTGTAACCTGCTCTTTGAGAAATTGATACTTTATTGGTATATGCTTCGTCTTTGAATGAATAACAAGATTCTTGGAGACACTAATGGCACTGTTGTTATCACAGTGAAGTGGAATTGGATCAGTATAAGTTATCTTCAAATCTGCAAGAGTTTGTATCATCCATAAAATATGAGTGCGGCAAGTAGCAGTAGCAATGCACTCTACCTCTATAGTTGATAATGATATATATCCCTTCTTCTTACTAGTCCATGCTACTAACGATTCACCTAAGAAGAATTCACCTCCATTGGTGCTCTCTCTCTCATCCAAACAATTTTTCCAATCAACATATCAATATGCAGTTAATTGAA
Organism: Picea engelmannii; assembly: GCA_009831015.1. NCBI lineage: Eukaryota > Viridiplantae > Streptophyta > Pinopsida > Pinales > Pinaceae > Picea > Picea engelmannii. The sequence goes on along the minus strand of ML786242.1, from coordinate 263,740 downwards.
AATTATGATTTCTAGGATACCAGAGACCATAAGTCATTGTACCCTTCAAATATTTGAATATCCTCTTGACAAATGATAAATGAATTTGTTTAGGAGCATACTGATAATGACCTACCATTCCAACATCTTGCATTATATCAGGACAGGATGTTGTCATATACAAAAGACTTCCTATCATTGATCAATATATTATTTGATCAACATCAGGTGAAATATCATCTTTACCGAGCTTGCAACCAACCACCATAGGTGTGCTCACAGGTGTAGAATCTTCCATATGAAACCTCTTTAATATCTCTTTCAAATACTTTTCTTGAGAGATAATATCCCTATAGAACTTTGATTGATTTGTAAGCCAAGAAAATATGACAGTTATCCTACCATGGACATCTGAAACTCGGTCTGCATTGAATTAGAAAACCACTAAACTGAAGAGTCATTAGTGCATCCAAAAATAATTCCATCTACATAAACTAAAACAACTGATAAATCATCACTTTCATACTTAATGTATAGATTACTGTCAACAGAACCTTTCTTGAACTCTTTGTCCTATAAAAATTTGTCCAGTCTATAATACCAGGCTCGTGGTGCCTGTTTTAGTCCATATAATGCCTTTTTCAACTTACAGACATAGTCAACATTATCTGTCAATGAAAATCCTTCATGTTGCTCCATGTATACATATTCTTCTAGGTCTCCATTAAGAAAATATGACTTAACATCCATCTGATATACTTTAAAGTTCTTATGACTTGCATAGGCAAGAAACATTATGGTGGATTCCAATTTTTCCACTGGTGCAAATGTTTTATCAAAATATTGTCCTTCAACTTGTGCATGCCCCTTACAGACCAATCTGGCTTTATTCCTAACAATTTGTCCTTGTTCATTCATTTTATTCTTAAACACCCATTTGGAGCCAATTACATTCTTATCTGCAGGTCTAGGAACAAGTTCCCAAGTATTGTTCTTCTCAATCTAATCCAATTCCTCATTGATTGATTTTAACCAATATACATCTTCACTAGCTTCATTAAAGTTCTTTGGTCCCACCATGAATATAAAGGCTATATGTGATTGCTCGGTCTCTTTGATTATCCTTCTCCTGGTTTGTACACCTTTGTCTTTCTCACCAATTATCTGACTTGCAGAATTAAAATTTTGAGTAATTCTAGAGGAAGGATTTGATGTTGTCTGTTGATTTGATTCTATCCGAGTATTTGTATCTTCATCTGGCTCAGAGTCTTCTTTTTCTAATTCTTGGACCTTTTCATCTTCAAATTCAACTATATCCTTTGTTGTTGATTCAACACTGCTTACATCTCGTACTGAGATCTCTTCATCAACTTTTATGTCAATGCAGTCAACCAATTTATGCAGTCTCTCATTATAGCATATGTATCATTTACTATTTGTAGCATACCCTAAGAAGATACCTTCATCATCCATGTCATCATATTTTCCAAGATTTTCATCATTATTCTTGATATAACACTTACTCCCAAAAAATTTAAAATGCTTGATTGAAGCAGGTCTTCCAAACCATAGTTCATAAGGAATCTTGTCACTTTGTGGCTTGAGATGAGCTTTGTTAATAATATGTACTGATGTATGAATTCCTTCTACCCAATATTTTTGAGGAATATTCCTTTCATTCATCATTGATCTTGCCATCTACTGAACTGATTTCTTATTTGGCAAGGTTTACATACAGGATCAAATGGCTTTGATATCTTTGGAAGATCTTTTACTTCTCCAATGTTTCTAAGTTTGACTAGATGATCAAAATTTAGGTGTCCAAGTCTCCTATGCCATAACCAACTTTTATCATACTTTCTTAAGTAACTTTCTTCTTTTTCTTGTTTCAAAACATAGACATTGTTTTTTTTCCTTATGCCTTTAGCCACCACTTGTCCTGAGTTTACAGAGTTTATCTTACAATCTTTTGAAGTAAACACCACTCCACATCCTCTGTCACACATTTGACTTACACTGAGAAAATTATTTTTCAGACCATCTACAAGCAAAACATCCTAGGCTTTTCCTTTGCCATTACTCAAACTCACCATCTCTTTACCCTTGATTTTACCTAGTTCATCATTTCCAAAGGTCACATTTCCTTTTTTTCTTTTACTTATAGACAAAAACTTATCCTTGTCTCCAATCATGTTCTTGGAACATCCATTGTCTATATACCAGGGGTTCTTTTGTTTTTGAGCTAAAAGTACTAGACCACATTTTTCACTATCTTTCTTTTTCCATGTGCTGGCATTTCTAGCTAAGGGTTTTATACCTGGATCTTCTTTGTGATTTTTCAGATGGCAGTTTTCATCTTTGGGGCCAAAGTTATGACAATTATAGCCTTCGAGCTCATTGTTCAATAGGCCAAAGTGATTGGTTCAACTTTGTCTACTCATTGGTTGTTTATTTCTATGTTGCAAAGATTGTTTATTTATTGATCTCCTGAGTTGCATGTCTCTAAACTTAATTTGACAATTTGCAATCTTATGACCAAAATTAGAGCAATATAAATAGTAACCATGGAAGAAATTTTGGTACCTGAAGGATGGGCTTCTTCTTCACATTTGTTGCTCCATCTTCTGATATCTTTGTTTTTTATCAGGGGTCATCTTGTCTTTTTTCTCTTTTGGTGGAAGAGTACTCACATGGTCTGATTGTCTGTTGACTTGGAACTTGATCATATTTACTGGCTCTTTGTTGTCTGTCTGTTTTCTACTTGAACCACTTACATAGCCTAAACCAGTCTTTAACAAGGGAGATCTATGTTTTCTCAGAATGTCGTTTATTTCTGTTGAGGCTTTAATTCTTGGAATATTTTGGAGATACAATGCTTTAAACTTATCCATATCTTTTCTGGTTTTTACTACCTCTTCTTCCAAGGATTCACATCTTCCCTTCTTTTCTAATAACTTTTTTTTTATAGTGTCCTCTATTTTATTTGCCTCTTCTAACTCCACTTTTAGCAGGGAAAAATCTTCATCAAGTTTTTTACCATTCTTTTCAAATTGCATCAACAATTGTTTTTGTTTTCTCTTCTTAAGTCTAAGTCTGAAAATCTCTTCTAAAGCAGTGATTAGTTTTCCTTCCATATCAACCAAATCTTCTTCCTCATTAAAATCACTTCCTGTTCTTTTATTCTCATAATCCTCTTTGGCCATAAGCACAAAGTCATTAATCTTATCTTCACAAGAAGAGTAACTATTTGTGTCTTATGAAGAGTCATCATTGTTTACACATAAACGTTTCTTTTTACCAAATCTCTTAGATTTGTACAAGTCTCTTCACCTTCAGAGTTCTGGTCCTTCTTCTTGTGTGGACACTTCGATGCAAAGTGACATATATTTCCAYGGTTAAAAAATTTGAAGGGCATCTTGCCTTGGTATTTCCCTAATCCTTTCTTKAGTCTTCTCACAAATTTTTCTTCAATTTCATGAGGCTAAGAATCATCATTCTTATCTGATTTAAATGATGTTTATCTAGAGGTGGGTTTATCCTTACTAATCCTCATTTCATAAGCAATTAGAGTTCCTAGAAATTGATGAATAGACAAAGTCTTAAGATTATTCAGTTCTTATATTGCATAAATGTTTGAGTTAAATCTATTTGGTAGGGATATTAAAATATTTTGAACTAAAACAACGTCTTCAATCTTCTCACCAAGACCCTTCATGGCATTCAGAAGCTCCTCAACTCTTAAGAAAAAAATATTAACTATTTCATCCTCATTCATTTTTAGTTGTTCAAACTCTAATCTGTAGGTTTGAAGCTTGGCATCATTTACCTTCTCATTACCTTCATAACCACTAATGAGTTTGTCCCACATTTCTTTGGAAAATTCTAAGTGCATAACTTTTACAAATTCTTCTTCTGCAAGCCCACTCAGAATAGCATTCATAGTTGTAGCGTTGAAGTTGAATTCTATCTTGTCATCATTATTAGCTATTACAACTGGCTTTACATAACCAGTCTCTACCACATCCCAGACATCTGCACCTAAATCCATTATGTAGGTTATCATCCTAACTTTCAAGAAGACAAAGTTTGTTCCATTGAACAAGGGGGCATTATTATTGGTTGAAGTTCATTCATGACTTGTCATGTTTATGCTTATTGATCTACCTTTAAATAAAGGGAACCTGCTCTGATACCAATTGTTGGAAATACTAAGACAACTGAGAGGGGGGAGTGAATTAGTTGTTACTGTGCTTAAAGAATTTTATGCCTATTAAAATGTTATTAACCTTCTTCTAGTGATCATCAATATTATGAAAATCATGAACAACAGAAATAATAAACATCAATCACACACATGATATACACAGAGACAAATATTCATGAGGAAACCCATAAAGGGAGAAAACCTCTTCTTCTTGGAATTATAGGCAATCTTTTAAGTTCTGTACATCATATTTATTTGAGAACCAACTCAAAATGAGGCTACATCCTATTCTTTAGAAATATGCAACTTGCTGAGAGCACCAACTCTCTGGTTTCTCTAGCACCCACTAGAAGGAAGCACCAACTCCTTGAGTGTTACAGCACCAACTGGATGGAAGCACCAACTCCTTGAGTGTTATAGCACCAACTGGATGGAAGCACCAACTTCCAATCACACAAGGACTAACCTGTATAACAGAGAACAATGGTTCTGCCTTGCACCACCCTACCACTCTACTTTTTCTAGATGCAACCACATGGAAGCTACAACTCCCTATGTTCAAGCACCCACTTGAAAATTTGAGGACAACAATCCTACCTAGCACCACCCTATCACCATGTTTTCTAAAACTTTGCTTGAATAATAATTTGCAATAATACAGACATTTCAACGTTTACCAGTTCTTCTTTGTTCTGTAATTTTGGTATGGTTCTATCTGTTCATGCTCGGCTCCACTTGTTTTTTCTTTCCATCTTCTCTTCGTCTCTTCTTCTCATACTCTTAGATTCTCGTACACTCTATTTTTTTCACCATTTTTGCTCTGTCGAGCTTGTTTTCTTCATTTCTGTATGTCTCACACTTTGTTAATGCTCTCTACTTGATTACATATAGTTGAACTTGTTTTACCGAGAAACAACATCCTTCCTTTGTCTCATAATATTTCTTTTATTCATGCTCTCATCATTCATTAGACTCTACATCTCCAATGCTCAATGTAGGGAATCTCATAACGCTCAAAAGCCATGATTCCAACGCTCAGGAGCAATGATTCAGCCGCTGAGGAACAATGATTCAGTTAGTGTAATTGAATCGTAACTGATCAATAAATCAAGAGATCAAACAACAACCCTTTGATAAGATTTGGTTTGATCAACGTTGTTGGATTATACTCCGACGTGGACTCTGGAATCTTTAGTTGCTTCCCCTATATTCTGTTGATGTGACAATGGGTGATACTATCATGTGACCATGCGATTGCAGGCACGACCATTAAAAATTAAGACACGAGCATGTTCTAGCCCCGCAATGCGACGGGACCGTCAATCTCACGATCTTGATGGTGCTCATGATCTGACACTTGAGATCTTCTTTGGACGATCTGACAGCTACGATCTCTTTCGGATGATCCGACGGTCGACAATTTATTTTGGCTCTCTGGATCTCTGGGCTTCGGGTATTTTAAATCTCAAAATGAAACTCTCGAAGTTATTTCTCTAGAGTGTAACCTCCTCACATCTTTAGACCCGAAATGAATGGCGTTCGATGATCAAGATATTAGATCAACAACTTGTTATGTCTGCGATGCAACTTTGCCTTGGATTAATTCTAATGACTCTCCATCTTTGCTTATCCTATCCTCCTATTTATTTCGAACCAATGACTAATGAAAATTCAGGTGATCGAGATCTCAGATCTCAGCCCTTTCTTATCCTGGTCTTCCATTAATTCAATTCGACGGTTGTTGGTCCTCTGGATCGGTGATCAAATGACCATTGTTTCTCTTCCTCCTGAGCTTCTGATCTCTCCGACTTAGAAGGTTTTCTAATTTTGCACGGGTCTCGACTTTTGCTCCTCCTGCGAGTCCATCTCTTAGACCTCGTCTGCACTTATGGACCGCTATCTCTTCTGAGATTTCTCGTCTTCTACGCTCTCGAGGTTTGGTTCATTGTTGTTCTTTCCATCAATGAGAAGCACATGCTTCCTGTAAAACATGCTAACATATTTTCTTTCTTAAAAAGACATAAAATAACATATTTATCTTCATCTTCATTTTCATCATTATTGAGTATGTTTTATCTTTGCACTTTAGATGGGTGTTAATATGACATTTCCAACTTGCTAACAAAAATACAAGATTTATATTTTATCTTTATGAGTTTTAGGTTTTGTGTGTTTGAATTATCTAACTTCCTACTCATATTTGCAGTGTGTCTTTCAATATGTAGAATTAATTACATAATCAATTAATTTCACCAATCACCACATCTAAATATAAAAAAATTGTACTATGTATTTATTATTATGCATTCTTATATTTATATTATATTTATTATTATATTTATATTATATTTATATGTATTATTATATTATATTATATTATATGATATTTATTACTATGCATTATTATATTTATATTACATTATATTATATTTATATTATATTTATGAATATTATAGTTTCATTCAGCTTACACTTCATTATACATTTTGAATAACAAACAACCCTCAATTATCATCTTTTGACAAAAAATATTCATTATTTGTGCATTTAATTATATTAAGTTTCATTGTTCAACTAAAAGACTTATTTTAATAACCAGAGTATAGAATAGTTATTATGCATTTTTCTCTTATTTACAAGAATTTAGTAATTAGATATTAATTGGCTAAAATAAGCACAACCAACTCTACAAGAAACCTTACAACTTTGAACTACATATAACTATTACATTAACTTATTAAGATATATTGGAGAATATATATATCACACATTAAAATGCTACACAACACTGATTATCGTTCTCAAAATATTAAGAAACAACATTAAATGTTACAAAGCACTGATTATTGTTCCCAAGTCTAGCACTTATACTATCCGTGTAATAATTATTTCAATATGTACAGTTAAAGTGTCAGTAAATTGTTGTTGAGAATTGCAGAGTCGCCCTGCGTGATATCAGCGGACAGAGGAAACAATAGGTACCTTACATTTTAAAGCAATTAAGTGTAGTAATCTCATTTATTTCGATACAAAAATAGAAAGTAATGAATGTTTTTATTGTATTTTTGTGTTAGAGGAGCACTAGACTATTTAACTAGATTAGCTTATTCATTTTTTCTTTGATGGGTTTGATATCCAATTTATTTTCCAAATTAATTAGCGCCAAATTGTTAATTAGTTTTTCTTTTAAATTTTTAATCTTGTCTCTGATGTTGAGATTTGATTCCACCTCTCCTTCTTGAATTGATACTTAAATTGTTTTGAATATATAAACTATTTTTATTCTAAAAAATCTAAAAATATATTTAATTAAATTTAAGAATTAAAAAAATATATCCCTTTAATTTTCAAAAAACTTTTATAAAATTTAAATATATTTTTTAAAATTTTCATACTACTTAAAATTATTATAAAGAAATTTAAATAATAAAAAATGAAAAATTGTGATAATGATGATTAACATCGAGTAAATCAAAATAGGTTAATATAATCTTAAGAAAGATAAAAGATTATTTGATTTCTTTAAAATTTTATTTATGTGCTTGAAAAGGGGTTAAAAGAAGTGTACCAAAATCACCATAGTTTTTATAACTTTGAAGGTTGGGAAGGGTTGTATTGTGAGAGATATTTTGAAATTGTGATATAATTTAGATATACATAGAGCAATATAAGAGAGTTTTTCATCTTCAACCTTCTTATTGTCTCAAATATGACAAATTCTTTGTGGAGCTAGTGGCACTTTGTTTTATTTTAGTAAAGTTGATTTTCTTCTTTGCTCTAGTCAAAACCAATTTGACCTTCAAGATTAGGGTTGACCAACTCCTAGTAGTATCTTAATTTTCTTTTACCTCTAAAGATGTAATAATATTGTTAATATCATTTATAATATGCAAAATGAAAACTTATTGTAATCCCCAATGATTTAGCCAACACTTGGCCTCTTTATACCACACCAATAGTTCTGGCTAGAATTTGAAGCAATTTTTGGGAGCATCTTCTTGTCCATGTTATTTATCTTGTTCTTGTACAAGTACTTAATCATGATCATGTTGTCAATGGGTGGAAGCCTTGTTTCTATGAGAAGGATATGATATGGTGTATTACCTTTTATTTTGAGATTATAAATTAGAAAATTCTTTTGAATCTATTTTATTTTTCTCAAGATTTTCTAAAGACACTCCATCCCCAAACTTCACATCCTTATAAGATAGTAAGAGTGAAAAGAATCTCTAAAAAAAGTTTTATTTTATCTCATAAGTAAATATAAATTAATTTACAATGTTTTCAAGTCCATAATAAGCTTTCCACAATTTATTTATTCTTACCTCAAAACTATAATTCCAATTAAATTTATAATAAATATAAATTCTAAAATATTCTTAAACCACACTTACTCTTACTAATATCATAAATCCGTTATATATATTTTTCTCTTAACAAATGACACTTATGATACCAAACAAAATAAATCACATTTATCAAGAAAGTCTTATACCAAAGAAAGACCATGTGACACTTATCACAAAAATCTTATACCAAACAAAACAAATCACACTTATCACGAAAGTCTTATACCAAAGAAAGACCATGAGACTTCTAGTAACTCATCATAAGAATCTCATGGAAATCTTTTATCTTAACAAGAGGTAACATATTTTGAAGAAGATGAACGCTATACTTTAAAAAACATAACCTTTATTATAACCTATATTTTTAAAAACATAACCTTTATTATAACTTATTTCTTATCATTCAAACCGGGATGATACAAACGATGCAGAATTATCTTTAAAACCCTAAAACAAACATTTTCATTTACCCATAGATTATCAAACTTTTTCATTTACGCTCGAGTACTATAACCAGATCTTCTCCGTTCTCTGGATATTTCATGGGTTCACTCCATCGCTTTCCAAATATTTCTCCGTATCTGTTGAACAGCAGATCTATTATTTCTTCTCCGAAATGGTATTTCAGTAGACTTTCAGTCACTGCTCTCAATTCTTTTGCAATTTTTTTCCCGTACGCTTCCTTTGCAGAGGCCGAGCCTCTCATGGCTTTAACCTTCTCTTCCGAATCCGGTTTTATCAGGATATCCAAACGTTGTATTTCAAATGAACCCTCTCTTGCTACTTCACTACTCACTTCCTCACGACACGGGCAGAAGAGGGGCAGGTTGAAAGAATCCAGCTTCTCCTCCTCGATCAACCCCTGCAGCAATACAACGTCTCCATTTATAATTTAGTTCAGTAAAAACAAAGGTAAGAAAGGGCAGTAAAACTACCTCAGATACCAAATCATTCAAAATGCTTTCTAAAAACTCCCAGGCGCGTGCACTGTAACCCTGATCGCTTGGTTCACGTGAACTTCGACCCATTAAAACCAAAACCATGCGCCCTCCACGGACCAGCTCCTGTGCCCGGGCGCTCAGAAACCCGTTGAAATCCTTCTGATATTGACGGAAATAAGCTTCTCCAACAGGGGGAGATCCTCCCGCGGAGATTTTTCCTTTGTTCCATGTCACTGAATTCTTTTCTAAAACTTCGGAGGGAATCTATCATTAACACAGAAAGCTCACTACAATCAGTCTATTATATAATTTACCAAATCAGCTGCAAAATACATTGCTTCTCTCAGTACAAATATATGTTTAGAAAACATACTTGAGATAGCCAGTGAAGACCATAGGAAGAATGCACGAAATGGAGGCTCCTGTCTGGAAATAATCTTCCAAAGAATGACCCCGGTACCCCTGCTATGAAATATGATCTGGCTGGGTCATTTTTATCAGTCATTACTGACAGGGGCAAGCTCCTAAAAAGCGAATTGAAATCAGTGGTAGGAAGATCATTAAAGAATACTTGGAACTGCGGGACAGGATTGCCCACGGAAAAATATTTGGCTTCCAGAAACTTGATCACATTTTGTGCAGCCAATAGAGCATTCGGCCCAGATGAACAACCCAGGTCCGCAATGCAAAATGTCTTGCATTCCATTATATCCATGGATAAAATGCTTTCCTCCAACATAGGCTCTACGAATTCTAATGCTCTCTTCTGCAACATCACATTACGATCGATCGTGAGACAATATATAAATACTTAAACCCTTTGAATGAATGATTAACAGAGATAATTTTTGAATGAATGAATGATACTTAAAAGAGATACTTAAACCTGAAAGATAGTGGAATTTTGAGCATAGCTGAATTCTCCGAGACCGGCGTTCATATGAAACACTTTCTCCATCTCCGTCGATGACCTTAGAAACAAACCCTCCAACACTCAGACCTGTAGCTCCAAATTCTCAGTACAGCTCAGGTATCCAATGAGCTTTTAAGGCAAGTTTGTGTGTATGGAAAACTGAAAATGCTGAAACTTATAATGTGAAGATTTCACACGTTTGTGACTTCTCGACTAGACAGTAGAAGTATCTTCTGTCTTTTCGATATCATAGACCTCTCATAGACCAGTCTTTTCGAATTTTTTTTAATAAAATGAGTCATAGACGGTAGGTTGTAAGCAGCATTTGATTTCTTCCCCACGAGCAAAGAAGAATAACATTTTCTGAAGTATCACATCCTCCGTCTGTTACTAAAATGGTAAAATGATAGGTAATAAGATTGGAAATGGGTATTTCATTATAAAAAAATTTAATATTTAAAATGGTAAAAATATTTATTTGTTATATATAACATAGGATGTTCTATTGTATATAAAAAATAAATAATGTTTCATTTAACTCTAACCTTAAAATTAGATTATTATTATTATTATAAAATTTTAAAACATATTAAATTTAAATTTAGTCTATTTTATTGAATATTAAAATGATAAAAAGTTTTATTTTTAAAAAAATATTTAAAAATATTGAATTTACTATATTTTATTTAATATTAAAATGATAAAAATATTTGCTTATCATATTGAAAAAATAAGTATTTTATCACACATGAAAAGAGAAATGACATATTTTACTATAAAATTGTGAAATTTTTCATAGTTTCTATCTGATCTTGTAAGTAATTGAGTGCTAGAAAAAAGTTAAGAAAAGTTTTCCAAGATCACCATACTTGTGTTGATTTTAAAAGTCATGAAAGTTGGTAGTGTGTCAAATCTTGTAAAATTGAAATCTAA
>ML786242.1:210537-232604 GCA_009831015.1 Picea engelmannii | reverse complement strand
TGAGTTAGGTTAACTCCCAGGGTTAATCTTCTATTCTTCTGTTGAGTTATCTTTTACTCCTTTCCTTTTCCTTTCTTAAGTCAACTTAAAAATATAACTTTTAACTTCTTGACTTCCCCCCCCCTTTAGTGTGAGACTATGACATAGTGGGGGTGCCCAGGCCACTGAGTTTCCTCATTACCTCTCTAAGAGGTGGGGGACATTACACTTCATTAGGTTGCAAAAGATCCACTATAGTCTTTATCCCATGTGAGAGTCTCCAGCTGGGTGAGATTCTTTTTGGGTCCGCTCCATTTAAGATTCTGCTGAAGAGATTGATACTGATTTGGAAGTCGCCTTCTACAATCATCTTGGTGAAGCTATTCTTAATGGCTAATTGCAGTCCTCTGGTGAGCCCCCAAAGTTTCGTGGCATTGTTCATAGTGTGACCAAGGGATCCTTCGTTAATGAGAAGGATGTGTTCAAGGTGTTTGTGGAAGACCACTCCATATCCCGTTGCTTCTGGGTTGCCTTTGGAGGCTTCGTCAAAATTGAGCTTGATGAAGTCATCCAGGGGGGGGTCCAAGAGGAGGGGCTTCTTGGAGGGGGAGGAGGAGAAACAGGAGGAGGTGAGTCAGGAATTGGGGGGGACTTCCAGTACTGAAGGATCAGAAGTTATGAGGGAGTGTTGATCAGATCTTTTTCAGTCCAATGTTAAAGGTTGATAGTTTCCAAAATGTTGAGGCGACATTGGTTCCAACAGTGGTGCCACAGGAGGTGATCATTCTTGAAAATCCTTCTATTTCTTTCCTTCCACACCTGCCAGAGAATGAAGCCTGGAAGAAGTTGGTCACTCCATTCCATGATTGTATCAATGATGTTGTCTCTCTTGCGATCTGAGGTGTGCATAATTAGCGCACTTTGATCCCAAATTTGAGCAATGTAGGGGCACATGTTGAGGAGATGATTCATGGTTTCATCTTCTTCCCCACAGAGCATCCAAATAAATGGGCCAACAAAACCTCTTTTTGAGAGATTATCCCAGGTGAGAATGCTAGAATGGATGACGAGCTAGAGGAAGAGAGTAATTTTAGGCCAATGTTTAAGGTCCCAGATTTTGCTCCAAACCTTCCATGTGGGTAGAGGGTCTGAGTGAGTTTTGATGACATATCCCCATCGTAGGATATCATCTCCTGTAAGTTTGGGGATTTTCCTTTTGGTCATTTCTTCCTGCCAGGGTCTTAGGTCCATATGCACCTCTAGGTTCAGGCGCTCCCTGTTTAAGTGAAAGCATCACCAGGTGTTCTCTGTTGGATTGTCTTACCAGTAATCAATGACTTTTGTTAGGCCCACGTGTGTAGCTTGGATGCTGATATTCTCACTCCAATCCTCATGGTCTAGAGTTGGCCATTGTTGCCAGGAATCTTTCCAGAAGAGGGTTGCTTTCCCATTTCAGATTTCCCAGAAAGCATGATTGGTTACCAAATGTCTATTTTGCTTAGCTGCTGCCCATATTAAGGAACCTGGGTTGTCCCCATTCCATCTTATTAAGTTCTTCTCTACTATATCGGGTGCATATTTCCTTCTCCAGAGCCTGGCCCAGAGATCCTTGGAATTGTTTAACCAATGCTACCAGATCTTGGCACAAATGACTTTGTTCATGATGGAGGGGTCCCTTAGCCCAAGGCCTCCTTGTGCTTTGGGTTGGCAGAGCTTGTCCCAACTAATCAGCATTATTTTCTTCCCTCTGTTGAGGCATTTCCAGAGGAAGTTCCTCTGTAAGCTTTTTATAGTTGTGAGGACAAACTTTGGGGCAGCAAGCGCCGAAAAGGTGTAGAAGGGGAGGGCTTGAGGAATGGATTGAAGGAGAGTGAGGCGACTAGGGAGGTTTAGTACTCTGTAGGTCCAGGAAGACAACCTTTTGGCAAAGGAGGAGAGGAGGTGTTCCCAAGAAGTGTTTCTGAGGGTGTTATCAATTAGGGGGATGCCAAGGTATTTGGACGGAACGGAGCTTTGGTTGAAACCCAAGATGTCAGAGACATGGCATTGAATAGGAGGAGGCATATTGAAGAAGAAGATTTGAGATTTGTCTTTGTTACAGTCCAATCCTGAGGCTTCAGAGAAGGCTTGAAGGATCGAGAGGAGGGATTGAGCTTCACGTGCTGTAGGGGTACCCATCATTAGAGTGTCGTCCAAAAATTGGCTATGCGAGATAGGGGGGGAGATACCATGTAGAGGTAGACCCGTCAGTAGGTTGCTTGCTATGGCTGCGTGAATGGAGCAGCTGAGACCCTCGGCCATAATGATGAAGAGGAAAGGGGAAAGAGGGTCTCCTTGTCTGATTCCTATGGAAGGGGAGAAAGGACGGGAGGGAACTCCATTGATAAGGATGGAGAAAAAAGCTAAGGAGGTTAGATTCAGAATCCAATCCACCCATAGCTTGTCGAAGCCAAAGGCAAGGAGCATTTCCCGCATATAATCCCAGCTTAACTTATCAAAGGATTTAGAAAGTCTAGTTTAAGTAGAATACCTGGCATTCTGGTCTTCTGCAAGGAGTGAATCATTTCATGACCTAGGATGGCACTGTCCAGGATTTGTCTGCCTTCAACAAAGCTTGATTCCTCCAGAGAGATGATTGATGGTAAGATGGGCTTGAGTCCTCGAGCAATCACTTTGGTTAGGAGTTTATAGATGACGTTGCAAAGAGCGATGGGCCTGAACTGCTTAGGGTGGTAGGCCTGCCCCTCTTTGGGGATGAGGGTGAGGAAAGTTGCATTGAGAGCCTGGAGGATTTTTCCTGAAGATCGGGAGTCTTCAATGATTTCCCACACCTCTACCCTGATCATCGGCCAACAATGGTGAAAAAAATCGTTGGTGAAGCCATCTGGGTCGGGAGCCTTGCACTTGGGGGTGTCCTGAAGCCTGATCCACCTCCTTAATAGTAATGGGCTAGAGTAGGGCTGAGTAACAAGGGAGGGCACATGTTGCGTGACCTTGGCTATGGCCTCAGATCTATCCAGGAGTAGTTCTGTGAGGAGATCTTTGTAATAGTCTATCAGTGTCTTCTCCAGATCTTCATGGGAGTGGATAGGCTCACTGTTGGTGGAGGTTAACTGCGAAATTCTATTGGTATGATGGCAGTGAATGGTGGTTCTGTGAAAGAATTTGGTGTTTCAATCCCCCTCCTTGAGCCACTGGATGCGAGATTTCTACTTCCACAGAATCTCTTCTTGACCTTTTTTGGCCTCCAACTGTTGATTTACTTTTTCTTCCTGAGTTTTAAGCTCGTCCGTTATCTCTTGAAGTCGCATCTGGTTTTGAATCGTGCACATTTGTTCTGACAGTTGTTTTTGGGAGTCAAAGATATTGTCGAAGGTTTGCTTATTCCAAAGTCTGAGTCTTTGCTTGAGGTTATTTATCCTTTGCTGAAATATGTACATCTTGGAACCATGGGGGATCTCTGCCTCCCTCCACCAATCCTGGATCTTTGCTTGGAAATCTGGGTGGTTGAGCCAAAACTGTTCAAACCTAAAGGAATTTTTCCCTGGAGTGGCTGGCACCTCTAGCCATAGCTGAATGGGCCAGTGATCCGAACCATGGAAATCCAAAATGCTTGCTTCCAGAGATGTCTCTTCCAGCATAAGGGAATCAGAAATGAGAAAATGATCTAGCCTGCAGACGATTTGATGTATTTTGGTTCTTCTGTTTGTCCAGGTATGGATGCCATTGATGGTTTCCAGGTCGATGAGGTTGAATTTATCAATGAGGCTATTGAAGTCACTGGAATCCTGATCCAGGCATCTTGATCCCCCTTTTTTTTCATCCAGGTTGTGTATGAGATTGTAATCTCCACCAATAATCCATTTGTTGTTTCTAGTTAAGGTGGAAAGGTACTCTAGGTTCCTGAGAAAGGCTTGCTTATCCCTAGGGCTAGCTAGCCCGTAGACATTGGTAAGGTGTCTAGGTTTGTTAGAGCCAATGAGCCTATAGTCTGCAGTGATGGACCATTTGGTAGTGATAAAGTTTTCCATGAGCATTGAGTTGGTGTTCCAGAGGATAGCTATTCCTCCAGCTATACATGTGGCTGCAGTAGAAATTGCTTCCCCTTGCTTCCAACAGTAGGGGAGTAGCCTGTCAATATCTTCAGTTGTGCATTTTGTTTCCTGAAGTAATATTATGTCTGGTTTTTCTGCAAAGATCAGATCTCGTAGCATTGTTTTCTTGCTACGTCCATTGAGGCCTCTTATATTCCAGGAGATAATCTTCATGAGGATGAGGGGGTGGAGAGAGGGGTAAAGTTGTCCGAGATAAGGTGGATTTGACCGGAGTTCACCATGAAGTGACCTATTTCTTGTATGAGCTTGTTGGTTGACTTCCTCCCTCTCTTGTTTTTGTCTTTCGGAGATTTTCTCTGGCTCTTTGACTGATTTCTCTGTATTCCCAGACCCTTGTTGGATCAAGCTGTGGATCCAACTAAGGGGTTAAGGAAGACCTTCTGCACCTTCTGTAATTGATCCCGAGGTATGGTGTACAATTTTTGATGTCTATAGGCGTGTTTGAGGTGCTCCAGATCCACCCCAGCTAATTCTTTCTCTTCTAGCTCCATTTTGGCATCGCCATCCTCTATCTCCAAGTGGTCTTGCTGGCTGACAATAGGGTCTAGAGATGAGTGATCTAGTTCCTTCTCCTGCATTGGTCATTCTCTCCCTGGGCTCATGTGTTGGGGAGTGTTTTCCGTGTGGGAATCGTTGGGGTTTATGGGGACTCATGGATTCTCTGGTTGATCCTGTAGTATAGCATATTTATTACTAGTGGAAGGATCTTTACTTACTTGGGCTGGCTTCTTTCATCCTCCTTGTCTTCTATTTCCTGCTGGTTGAGTGAAGTCTTCCTTGTCTTTGCCGACCTCTGGGTTCCCCTCTTTGTCAGCAACATTGAGGGGGCATTCTCTAAAGAGATGTTCGTGCTCGTGACATTTCCTGCATCTGAACGGGATGTGTTCATAGTCAATGGTTTGGGTCCAATCCTCATCATGGTATTCGAGAATTATGGATCCCGAGAGTTGCTTGGCTATGTTCAGGTATATGCAAATGTGCACATAGGAAGTGTACCACCTTTTCTTGGTGGCCTTTGAAGACTTAACATAGATTTTGATGGTGTTACCTATACCAGCCAAGACCTCTTCCAGCCAAAATTCCTGGGGAAGAGAGTATAGTCTAATCCATACTGGTGCATGTGCGAAATCTTCCTTTTCAGGGCTGAACTTCTCTTTTCAGAATCTTAAGAAGAGTCCTGCTGAGTTGTAGAAGTAAGGCCCTTCATAAAAAATGTGGTTATGGTCCTCAAGGTTATGCAAAATGATTGTGAAGAAGCCCTTGGATCCCAGTTGGAGTTCATAGTGTCCTTTTGGCTTCCACCAGTGTTGTATCCATTTGATCAGATCACGTTCTGAAGGCCAAAGCCCTAGGAATTTCCCTACTAGGGCTTAGTCTCTCATATATTGCTTTTGTTCTTCTATGCATGGTGAACGGATGATGTATTTCGAGGCTTGTGGTGCTTGTGGGATGAATTTGCCTAGAAGCAATGGTGTTGATGCTATAGCAGGTGAAGCCACGTTTTTTGGATCAATATCCATCTCCCGATCCTTGAAAGTTCCTTCTGTGAGGAGCTTTGAGCGTTGATTTGGAGGGGGCTCGAATGTGGGTCGTTTTAATACTTCTCCCGAGCTTCCATTCGTTGTGGCCTGGCTGTAAGAGGTGTCATTCGGCCCTCCCTCCTTCAGAGTCATGAGCCCTAGCAGGGCAAAAATTGTGACAGTGCGGCCTAAACCCTAAACCTAGTTACAGAGCGCTCTCTTCATCCGTCTTTTTCCTGATTGGAAACCAATATTGAAAATAGCTCTGAGAATGCATTTTGGTAGAACACACATGTCAACAATATTAAAAAAAAAAAAACAAGAGACTAAAACGATCTTTGATACATTACTATAAATATTTGACAATATTGCATTTGAAAACAATGCATATAAATGAAAAACTTATTGATGTTGAACTCAATTGCAAGTCTAGAATTTGCAAATTATGAGCAATACCTTTGGCTAGCTATTTTGAAAAGTCCACATTGGAGGTCATGAGTGATCATAAAATTTGATTTGGAAACCAAGGTCATGAGTATAGATGAGGTAGTCTTTGTGAAGGCAGTGGAGGCAATGGATTTCAGGGCAATGGAGACGGTAGGGGGATGGTGAATAGGAACCAGAATGTCAAAGAGGATTGAAAATTTTCACAAATCATTCTAAAATTTAAGATAGAATAGATTAATTTTTGAAATGAAAATTGCAAACCATGCGAAAACTAACAAGATTGAAAAAATGTATTGTGTCAGACCATATTTAAAGACCTCAAAAACAAAGTCAATGAAGATATGTAAGATCTCTCAAACACAGCCTTAAAAACATAAACATAAATCATTATAGCATTAATTAATTAATTAAACTAATATTCATGATAATTAGTTAATTAATTAGGGTTGTTACAAGATATGCAGATATATTAGACTCAAAACTTAGGAGTGGTAACAAGATTGAAAAAATGTATTGTGTTAGATCATATTTAAAGACCTCAAAAACAGGGTCAATGAAGATATGAATATATAAAGACCTCAAAAACAGGTCAATAAAGATATGAGGGTTAATGAAAATATGAAGATATAATAGGCTGAAAACTTAGGATTGGGTAAAGACCTCAAATACAGGGTCAATGAAGATATAAAAACCTAAGGTCAATAAAGATATGAGGGTGAATGAAAATATGAAGATATAATAGACTGAAAACTTTGGATTGGGAAAAATAGCTAGCAATTAAGAGTTCTAAATTATTAGGGAATAACTTTTTTTAAATGAAAGTAATTAAAATATTACAAAATAAAAATTATTTTACTTTTCCTATATACAACTTTGAAAAGATGACAAATACTAATAGCTTTTTTTAAATGAAATCCATTCAAATATTACAAAATAATAACTATTTTACTTTTCCTACATACATTTTGAAAAGATGAAAACTATTTTTAATAAAAAGAAAAGTAATTGAAAGTCAATAATGAATTTATAACTAAAGTGGTGGCCTTAAGCAAGGACTAATAAGAAACTATATTTACAACAAATCTATTGAAAAAATTAAAAACTTACTCAACACAATCGTATTAAAAATAATTCATATCTAAACAAATCTATAGTATGTGGCTGAAAACATATTCTGAAGGCATAAAATAGTAATTTCATTCCTATCTAGACAAATCTATAGTATGTAGTTGAAACCATATTCTGAAGGCATAAAATAGTAACTACTATACGTATTAATTTCAAGAATATCTCAATTAACTTTTATCTTAATTAAATTTATATTAACTTTTATCTTAATTGAATTTAGATATATAAGATGGAATTGAGTTCATAAATAGACAAATTTCATCTTTCAGGTGAATTTATTTTTGGGATAAGATAAATTTCCGTTTTACTATATTCGTTTTTTAAATTTTGATAATTTAATATTTTTTTTTTGAACTTATTCATATAAAATCCTCGTTACTCAAAAAAACCAAGAAATCTTGAAAAATGAGAACTATTGAAAGTAATATATCAAATTATATTTACAGAATTTAAAAATATAATATCCATAAGCTAAAGCTAAGATTTGGCTTAGGATGGCAATTAGTATCTCTTCACATAGTGCTATTTACTAGTCACAACTTAAAATTAGAAATAGTAAAAGTAGTATATGAAAAATTTTCATAGAGTTAAGTGTCATTTACAAATTGAGAATAGATTTGAGAATAGATATTGCAATCTGATTGAACTTAGATATAATAATCAATTTGAAAAACTTACAATTTGTTTTTTCTATTTTTATTTTGCAACTTCTTTTTATTTCTATTTTAGGCATGATAAGCCATTGTATAAAGTTAATGATTGATGGAGATTATTTTGCCCCACAAAGGACTTTAGGAATGCTAGTATGCTAGATTCAGTGTCTTCATTGTCTTTCCATGTGACTACCAACAACCACCATCCATGCATGGAGATTTCCATTAACCTAATATGTTTTCATTAAGATATTTTAATAAATAATTGCATTTCCAAATTTTTATTTATTTTGTTGGAAATACTAAGACAACATAGAGGGGGGTGAATCAGTTGTCACTGTGCTTGAACAATTTTATGCCTATTAAAATGTTATTAACCTTCTTCAAGTGATCATCAAGATTATGCAAGTCATGACTAAAAACATAAATCGCACACATGATATACACAGAGACAGATATTCATGAGGAAACCCATAAAGGGAGAAAACCTCTTCTTCTTGGAATGATAGGCAATCTTTTAAGTTCTGTACATCATATTTCTTTGAGCACCAACTCAAAATGAGGCTACAACCTCTTCTTTAGCAAGCTGCAACTTGTTGAGAGCACCAACTCTCTCGTTTCTCTAGCACCCACTAGAAGGAAGCACCAATTCCCTGAGTGTTCCAGTACCAACTAGATGGAAGCACCAACTTCCAGTCGCACAGGCACCAACCTATATAAGAGAGAACAATGGTTCTCCCTTGCACCATCGTACCACCCTCGTTTTTCTGGTTGCAACCAAATAGAAGCTACAACTCTTTGTGTTCAAGCACCCACTTAAAACTCTGAGGAAAACAGTCCTCACTAGCACCACCCTATTTTCTAAAACTTTGCTTGACTAATACTTTACAATAATACAGACATTTCAATGTTTATCGGTTCTTCTCTGTTTTGTGGTTCTGGTCATGTTTTGTCTGTTCATGCTCAACTCCACTTGTTGTTTCTTTCCACCTGCTCTTCCTTTGTTCTTCTCATGCTCTTAGTTTCTCGTACAATCTATTGTTTTCACCATTTTTACTTTGTCCATCTTGTGTTCTTCATCTCTGCATCTCTCACACTCTGTTCATTCTCTCTACTTGATTACATACAGTTCAACTTGTTTTACCAAGAAACAACAACCTTCCTTTGTCTCGGCATATTTCTTTTATTCATGCTCTCATCATCCGTTACACTCTACATCTCCAATGCTCAATGTCGGGAATCTTAGAATGCTCAAGATCCATGATTCCAACACTCAGGAGAAATGATTCATCCTCTCAGGAAAAATGATCCAGATAGTGTAACTGAATCATAATTGATCAAGAAATCATGAGATGAAACAACAACCCTTCGATTAGATTTGTTTTGATCAGCGTCGTTGTATTATACTCCAATGTGGATCATAACAACATTAGATCCTTCCCCTATATTCCGCTGATGTGAACATGGGCGATGCTATCATGTGACCATGCGATTGTGAGAGTGATCATGAAAAATTAAGACATGAGCATTTAGATTCCCCGCAATGCGACGAGACTGTTGATCTCACGATCTTTACGATGCTTTTGAACTGATGGTTTAGATCTGTCCACTAAATTTTGCGGATTAGATCTACCCTTCCTAAATCAACGACTGAGATTTACCTCATGATCCGGGCTCCAAGAGTTTCAAATCTCAAACCTCACTTTTCCTATATTCCAAACTTCCAGAGTTGACAATCCATTGACGCATGTCCCTCTCGGATCAAGAGTCCTTGTTCACTTCGCGAAATTGACCTTTCAACTAGATCAATGGTTCTACGGTCCCTTTCTCGATCAAAATTTTATTTCACAGAAACAAATCAATGGTCAAATTTGATCCTTAATCTCATCCTTTCATTTCTCAATACGAGGACTAGGATTTAATCAAACATTGAGATGGACGATTGTCAGAACTTTTCCCTTCAGAACTTCAGGATTTCAACTTTTCAAACTTGCACTATCCTTCCACTGTACTATGATCAACAGTTGAGAATACACCCGAAGTGATATTTCATATCGGATGACTTGTGTCCTTGCTGAGGTGGTATGCTGAAGTGGGTGAGATGTGTAAGGAGAGTAGTGGAGTGTGGAGGAAGAGCACAGTAGTGGAGTGTGATGTGTAGCGAGTAATGGAGTGTGACATCGGAGCGCGGAGGTGGTATGTATGAGTGGTTTGGTGGTTTACTCGGAGGGGGGTTAGGCGGTAAGTGGTAATGAGTGAGGGGGGTCTGATTTAACAGGAAGGTGACATGTATGAGGGTCCCACATGGAAAATACCACCAACTCGAACCCCCCCGCCCCCGGGTTAATGAAAGAAAGGTCGGGGGGGGGTCTGATATTTCATGTCAACCGTAAATCTGAGAGCCCTATTATCAGTTGTTGAGATTAGCATGCACTTATTCTAAATTATATTGTCCTTCCACTTTAGAATGATCTGACAGCTGGAATTTACTTCGGATGATACGACGTTCGAGGATTTATTTTGTCTCTCCATCTCTCCGAACTTTAGGGATTTCAATTCTCAAACTGACTCTCTAGATCATATGGCCCAGATCCACATTGGATGATCTGGTGCTTGATATTTTCTTCGGACGATCTGACGAATACGATCTTCTTTGGATGATCCGTCTCTCTGGTCTTTAGGTATTTCAAATCTCAAACTGAAACTCTCGAAGTGATTTCTCCGGAGTGTAACCTCCTCACATATTTAGACCCGAAATGAATGTCTTTCATTGATCAAGATATTAGATCAATGGCTTGATCTATCTGTAATGCATCTTTGCCTTGGATTAAATCCAATGGCTCTCCATATTTTCTTATCCTATCCTCCCATTTATTTCGTTCGAACAGCTGAAAAAAATTCAAGTGATCGAGATCTCATATCTCATCCCTTACTTATCCTATTCCTCCAATAATTCAATCTGATGGTTGTTGGTCCTCTGGATCGGTTATCCAATGGCCACTTTCGCTCTTCCTCCTAAGCTTCGGATCTCTCCAACTTAGAAGGTTTTCTAAGTGTTCACGGGTCTTGACCTTTTCTCCTCCTGTGAGTCGATCTCTTCGACCTCGTCTGCACTTTTGGACCGCTATCTCTTATGAGATTTATTGTCTTCTACGCTCTCGAGGTTTGGTTCATTGTTGTTCTTTCCATAAATGACAAGAATGTGATTCCTGTAAAACATGCCAACAATATCCCCCTTTGGAATTGATTGAAACCCTTAAAGGCAGCACTGTTCTGCTTAGACCTCCAACTGTAGCATCCAAACCACACCTTTTCTCCCCCTTTGACATCAATGTCAAAGAAAACATGCTCCCCATGAGTTGTTACAATACTTTTTAGATGTATTAGATATTAGACCAACACATACTCCCCATGACAGGATGGACTCTCTTAAGTGAGAGAAGAGATGAGACCCAACTTCTGACGAAGATATTTAAATGGTGTCTTAGCTAGGGGTTTAGTAAATATGTCTGCAATTTGTTATGTGGATGGAATATAATTCAGTTGAAAAACTCTTTTTGTAACCTGATCTTTGAGAAAATGATACTTTATTGGTATATGTTTCGTATTTGAATGCATAACAAGATTCTTGGAGACACTAATGGCACTATTGCTATCACAGTGAAGTGGAATAGGATTAGTATAAGTTATCTTCAAATATGCAAGAGTTTGTATCATCCATAAAATGTGAGTGCAGCAAGTAGCAACAACAATGTACTCTGCCTTTGTAGTTGATAATGATCTACATCCCTACTTCTTACTAAGCCATGATACTAATGATTCACCTAAGAAGAATGCACCTCCACTGGTGCTCTTTCTCTCATCCAAACAATTTTCCCAATCAACATCTGAATATGCAGTTAATTGAAAATTTTGATTTCTAAGATACTAGAGACCATAAGTCATTGTACCCTTCAAATATTTAAATATCCTCTTGACAGCTTCTCAATGAATTTGTTTAGGAGAAGACTGATAACGAACTACCATTCCAATATCTTGCATTATATCAGGACGGGATGTTGTGATGTACATAATACTTCCTATCATTGATCAATATGTTCTTTGATCAACATCAAGTGAAATATCATCTTTACTAAGATTTCAACCAACCACCATAGGTGTGCTCACAGGTGTAGAATCTTCCATCTAAAACCTCTTTAATATATCTTTCAAATACTTTTCTTGAGAGATAAATATCCCCGCAAAACTTTGATTGATTCCTAAAGCAAGTAAATATGAGAGTTCTCCTATCATGGACATCTCAAAATTAGTCTGCATTAAATTAGCAAACCACTGAGCTGAAGAGTCATTAGTGCATCCAAAAATAATGTCATCTACATAAACCAAAACAACTAATAAATCATCACCTTTAGACCTAATGTATAGATTAATGTCAACAAAACCTTTCTTGAACCATTTGTCCTATAGAAATTTGTCTAGTCTATAATACTAGGCTCGTGGTGCCTTTTTCAGTCCATATAATGCTTTTATCAACTTACAGACATAGTCAGCATTATTTGTCAGTGAATATCCTTTAGGTTGCTCCATGTATACATATTCTTCTAGGTCTCCATGAAGAAAAGATGACTTAGCATCCATATGATATACTTTAAAGTTCTTATGACCTGCATAGGCAAGGAACATTATGGTGGCTTCCAATTTTTCCACTGGTGCAAAGGTTTCATCAAAATCTCGTCCTTTAACTTGTGCATGCCCCTTACAGACCAATCCAGATTTATTACTAACAATTTTTCCTTGTTCATTCAATTTATTCTTAAACAACCATTTGGAGCCAATTGCATTCTTATCTGTAGGTCTAGGAACAAGCTCCCAAGTATTGTTCTTCTCAATCTGATTCAGTTCCTCATTCATTGATTTTAACTAATTTACATCTTCACTGGCTTCATTAAAATTCTTTGGTTCCACCATCGATATGAAGGCTATATGTGAGTGCTCGGTGTCTTTGATTATCCTTCTCTTGGTTTGTACACCTTTGTCTTTCTCACCAATTATCTGATAACTTGCAAGATGATTCTTTTGAGTAATTCTTGGGGAAGGATTTGATGTTGTGTGTTGATTTGATTCTACCTGAGTATTTGTATCTTCATCTGACTCATAGTCTTCTTTTTCTGATTCTTGGACCTATTCATCTTCAACTTCAACTATATCCTTTATTGTTGATTCAACATTGCTTACATCTCATACCGGGATCTCTTCATCAACTTTTATGTCAATGCAATCAACCAATTTATGCAGCCTCTTATTATAGCATATGTATCCTTTACTATTTTTAGCATACCCTAATAAGATACCACATCAGCCTTGTCATCATATTTGTCAAAATTTTCATCATTATTTTTTATATAACACTTACTCCTAAATAATTTAAAATTCCTGATTGAAGCAGGTCTTCCAAACCATAGTTCATAAGCAGTCTTGTCACTTTGTGGCATGAGACGAGCTTTGTTAATAATATGTACTACTGTATGAATTCCTTCTACCCAATATGTCCGAGGAATATTCCTTTCATTCATCATTGATCTTGTCATCTATTGAACTGGTCTATTCTGTCTCTCAACTACTCCATTTTGTTGTGGAGTTTGTGGAATAGTATACTCTCTTTTGATCCCATGTTTATCACAAAACTCTTTGAAGTCCCTTGAACTAAACTCTCCTCCTCTATCAGACCTTACTACCTTTAGTATTTTTCCTATTTGATTCTCAGTCAGAGCCTTAAACACTTTGAACTTTTCAAATGCTTCATATTTTTCTTTCAGAAAGGAAACCCATGTAAGTCTAGAATATTCATCAATAATCAACATGAAATAATTTTGTTTTCTCGTTCCTTCCTTCCTTGATGGTCTACATAAATCCATATGTACTAACTGAAGTGGTTTCTCTGTTGATGCAAAGTTCTTAGATTTAAACGGTGTCCGGGTAAGATTTCCTATATGGCAAGGTTTACATACATAATCATATGGCTTTGATATCTTTGGAAGATCTTTTACCTCCCCACTGTTTCTAAGTTTGACTAGATGATCAAAGTTTAGGTGTCTAAGTATCCTATGCCATAACCAACTTTCATCATACTTCCTTAATGACTTTCTTCTTTTTCTTCTTTCAAAACATAGACATTGTTTTCTGTCCTTATGCCTTTAGCCACCACTTGTCCTGAGTTTACAGATTTTATCTTACAATATTTTGAATTAAACACCACTTCACATCCTCTGTCACACATTTGACTTACACTAAGCAAATTATGTTTTAGCCCATCTACAAGCAGAACATCCTAGGCTTTTCCTTTGCCATTACTCAAACTCACCATCTCTTTACCCTTGATTTTACCTAATTCATCATTTCCAAAGGTCACATTTCTTTTTTTTCTTTTACTTATAGACAAAAAATTATCCTTGTTTCCAGTCATGTGCTTGGAACATCCAATTTCTATATACTAGGGGTTCTTTTGTTTTTGAGCTGAAAGTACTAGACCACATTTTTCACTATCTTTCTTTTTCCATGTTGTTGGAGCCGCCTTTGTTTTTCGAGCCCATCTCAAAATTCATGTCTTAATGCTCGAAATCGAAAGATGGTTTTCGTATTTTCCGTCTGTGGTTTCAAAATCTCTAAAGTCTTCTCATGCAAGCAACGATGATTATTGTACTCTCGAGGTGAGTTCTACTTTTCGGCAAAAAAAAATTCCCTCTTTTTGTTCTACCTCGGGATTTCGCGTGTTGGATGTTATAAATCATGAAGCTCATAAATCCCGAGCAATGAAACGACGAAATCGCTTTAAAACTTTACCCAGGTCAGTAATGGGAGTAAAGTTTTCCTAAATCACGATTAAACATCATCGGGTTTTCACGCCTCGACGTTCACTAAATCCAAAACTCTCAGTGTCATACCCCCGATAGCCAAAACCGCGAAGTCCGCATGTTAGTAACCCGTGTCAAAGTTCAAAGAAAAACTAAGCCATGGTTAAGTTCCGTCGACAATTTGCCACTCGACGTTTTCTTTTTAGAAAGTTACACTGTCTAAGCCCCGAATCGCGAAATCACGATAAAGATATGAATGTAATTAATTAGTCACTTAATACGAGTTTATCTTCCCTTTTAATTAAAACGTATTATCGCGATCTCGCGGTTTCACAGCTCGGCATGAAAACTTCCCGGAAACTTACCTTCGAAGCTCCGAGTCGCGATATGGTGAATATAAATAATCATGTAATTAATTAAGCTCCTAATCACAATTGTCTTTTTATTAACCAAAATCAATCATCACAAATTCGAGGGTTAGAGGTTCAAAGGGTTAAAGAAAAATTCACAATACAATGAGTACCGAAAGATTAATTAACTTTGGTAAAACTAGATTAATTAAGCTAAATCAATATATCCTATGTTTTGATGCTTGCATGATTTACGAAGTAGTCTTCTTTCTTCCATATGCCAACTGACATTTCAAACCGCCAAAATTTATGGCACTAATTATGAAATAAGGCGAATCATTGAATAAATATTGGGTTTTTATTGCTAAATTTATTTCTAAACATGATTTGACAGATCTGTTCTAAAACGTACCGAGTTTTCGAATATATATAGAGTTGTTATTCGTTATAAAAAATCCATTTCTATAATACGCAGAGAAGACTTTCTCAGGGAGCTAACTTCTGTATGTATACACATTTTTATCGTAGAAGAGACAAAGAAGGATCTCCCGTCATGGCCCCACGAAAAGCATCTAAAGCCAGCGTTGAGGTTGCAGGACAAGGTTCGGACAATGTCGCTGATACTTCACCTCGAAGAGTCGAATCTGTCCTAAACTGGTCATTCGTTTCGGATGTTCTGCAGGCCGAATTAGTGGATTATTCCGATGATTCCAGCGACAATGAAAAAGACGACATAACCACTAAATATAAGATCGTCATTCAATCGGGAATGAATAAAGTAGAGGCCAGGCCAAGACTACTCCCCTACTATGATATGGTCTGATGGGCATAAGACCATGTGAACATACCAACCAGAACCATCATGAATGAGCAGAAGGTCACCATCGGGACTTTCAGACCTGAACATCTGCAAGCTATGTATAAGTTTCCCATAAGGTCTGACTTTACATATGGTGCCTAATTATTGGAAGAGTTAAAACAGAAGGAATGTGTGCAGTATGACAAGACCATGTCTAGCTTAATAAGAGATTGTGTTTCGCACCCTGCAAAGTTCAGGGCAGACAGTCATTGTATATACTCAACAACATCCTTGGAACCACAGTTCAAGTATGTAGCTATGATGACATGCATATTATATGGGAGAGAGGACACCTCACATTTATTTCTTAAATGGGTACCTCTAATATTTCAGGTCGTCGAAGGTTGTTCCTTCGACTGGGCGAAAATGTTTTTTGACAGCTTGACCAGTCAGGTTACAGAGTATCAGGCGCAGAAAGAGAGCGGAAATATTTCTTCATTTTTTATGTCTGCATATATTATGGACGTTGTGTGCTTTTTAACACCATTTCCCTTAATGAGCTGGAGTTGGACACCAGTAGAGACCGAGCCCATTCACATCTATCATTCGAAGTTATGGGAAAACAAAGCAACAAATTTCGTATATGAAATCTTCAACTAGGTAATGGTACCTCTGTATGTCACTATCTTCGGTCACCCGCCACCCAGGATCTCAGACATTATAGTGACAAATTTGAGAAGCATAGCTGACTGATATGTAGAAGTCGAATTCTCATATCTCATGGTTTTCAGGGCTTTTGTTCCCCCACATCCATTGCCATTATTCATTCCCGACAAGTTGGCTTGTCGTGAGGTTGCTAGACAAATAGTAATCAGCAGCATCAACAAGGAGCAGAAGGGATACTTGAAGAAGGTATGGCCACCTTTTCCTGTTTATTTAAATTCATATTCTTTATTAGATTTTGGGCATGCTAAAGCTGAGGCAGAAGCCCTCGACGACCTAAATTTGGTCCTTATTGAGTTCAATAAGCACAATCCGTAAAGGGTCATGAGTAATCATTTAGCCAGTTGCGGACTCAAGAGATTTGAGCACGAAAATTCACCCTTAGATGAAATTTTCCGAGGCGCAAGATCATATGCCGATATTTTAGCTCGGATCCAAACATCAGCACCGAAAGAGAGGGTTGATGTTCTGAAATTTCAAGAACATAGACGCAGTTGTCTTCCCACAGTATTATTGGGTGAGAGTCCGAGTACAGCGGAGGTGAAACAAAAAGATGCCGAAGGATCCAAGGATGCAACTCCCGGTCACGAAAAACACCAAGACGGGGAAGAGAAAAATAAGAGTCCAAAAGAAGAGATAAAGACTCCCGACCCGCCGAAGAAGCAGAGTCCGGTTACTACTCCGGGACAATCAACGAAGCAAATCAGAGAACCTGTCACATCAGTTACTCCCTTGTAGTCCACTCAGGGAAATATTGATACAGGGTGGATCTTCAATGAAGAGTTGAGGCCTATAAGGGTGGAAGAGCTCCCTCTGAATGAGTTCTTCTTCGATAATAAGAGAAAGGCAGTGGTCAAGAGAGAATTCTACTAGGAAGGGGAGTCGACAGTCAAGAAATATAAATTTATGACTGATGGGAAGGACAAGAAGAATGAACAGTTCACCACGGAAATAGCTGGGACAATAGGGGCATATGCCACAGCGAACCAATTTTCAGTCGGGATTTTGAAAAACCAACTGAAATGAAAAATTGCCTCATCAAAACTCTGGAAGCCCGACTAGCCACAATAGTAGAGGCTGCCAAAGACCAGATGAGTGTAGGAATAGAGAAACCAGGTTGGCCAATGAAAATGAGATAGAGTTGCTCAAGACTAAGCTCGAACAAGCACAACTGGTGGTTCAGGATGGTCAGATGCAAGTGAGCCAACAAAAATATTTGATCGAACAGCTACAGGCTAGGGTGGAAATCGCCAAAAGTAAAGTGATAAATATCGAGATGTTCCAGTCCCAGGCAATTGAGATTCGGAGCAGAGTCTCTGCGGCCCAACGAAATTTACTCGCCAAGGTAGAAGTGATTCGAGACAACTTCTTGTTGGTTAATCAAGTTTTGGAGAATTTAACTACTAGAGAAAGGGAAGCTGGAGCAGCACGGGTCACCTTCCAAGAGGCTGTGATAGCCACAAATAGTAGGGATTCAGGAAGTACTCCCAGGTTTTCCATTTCGGAGCAGACCAGAGGAAACATTCTATTGAAAGAATGGGAGCACAACATCTCGGAAGGCAAGCTGCAGGCCAAAAGAGTAACAAAATCCTTAGAAGAGGCTTTTAGCTCTATAGATGGTAATCTGCTAGGCATTGATAGCGGAGGTAATGCCGAGGCATTAATTGAGATGAATATGGAAAAAATCTCACTTGATTTAAATGAAAAAGAGGAAAGAGATTCAGCCGAGATCTCCCAAGTGACTATGGCGGACATAGTAAAAATAAACAAATGTATGATTAAACCAAGCGCACAATTATGCGCTATCGACATTATAGACAGAAAGATGGAAGACAGGCTATCGCAATTAGCCCGAGATTGTTACTCTTTTAAAGCCAATTGTCAAGCAGAAATGTCACGGCTGATATCTCGGTTGGTTGAAAGATGTGTCACCTGTACCGAGCACGCACGAGGACAAGCTTCTGGCACCAAGTAAAGACAGAGAAGAAGAAATGGAGCAATTTCTCTCCTCCCTATCATAACTAAAAATGTTGCAATGATTGAGATTCCATCTTATTGTAAAACTGTATAAATATACCATAGAAAGAAAGAAAAAGGGCTGGACCTTTTTGTGTCGATTGTAACATAGGTTTTACATTTTGAGAGTTAATATAAAGAAAATCTGAAGATTCTAAATTACGTCAAGACTGTGTTATGAGTTTTTTTTTCTCGTATCTCATATTTCATTTCATTTCATATTCATAACTGATGAATGCTTCGTTATAATTTAGTACAACCTCTACTATAGCGAATGAATTTTGGTTTTCTATATTGTTTATTGTTTTTCCTTTGTACCAACTATCAGCAGGTATAAGACCAGTCAACACTTTCATAATTCTATATATATTTTATGCTTCATCGGGTTACTTCTTTACATTTTTCTTCTTTTGTTTATACATGCGATTCTCCCTTGATAGGAGCCTTACTCGATAGACAGCTAAATGTTTTTCTCCCACCTCATACATTTTATTAAGATATAACCCAGTTACGGGAAAGAGCCTTTGATTTGCATTCCTTTTATTCCTGAAACCGTAAACTCTCTTTTATATGACTGAATTGAGACAACACTTAATTTCCCCCTTGAAGTTTTCTTATTTTACTGTTCCTCCATCACTGTCCTTGTACCAACACAGCCCAATATTGAACCCGGATTGTCAAACCAAACACACATTGCCTTAAACCTTTTCGATACTATTCTTAAGACAACCACTACCCGGGTTGAACTCAAACATTCATGGGCAGCGATTGAACATGATATAAACATGCAGGAACAGTTGGAAGCTAGACAACGCCAACGCAGAAATATTCCCTAGTTTAACTTACCGAAGGTTGACGTTTCTCTCTTCTCTATTCTTTACTCACTTTCGGATGCCTAGACACTGTACTTCTAAGCCTTAAGTACAGACTCTGGAACAACATATTTTTGGCGCCGTTGTCGGGGACCGAAGTTATGAAATCTTTTTCCCTGGAAAACGACATTTTTCTTTTCATTGAAAGTGTTACCCTTTGATAGTGAACAAAGAGTACACACCTATTTTAAGGCTTCCCAATCTTTCACTTGGCGACTCCACAAATAATAAACTGGCATCCAGTCGAAGGAATACCAGACAAAACCCGTATGGTAAGTAGATTACACCTGTTAACGATCCCAAGAAGATTCTAAAGGAGAGAGGCTCTCTTAAGCCAACCGCTTCAGTCTATAAGCTTAGACACCCACAACTGAAGACTAAGAGTTCTTCAGAACCTTCAACTTCACGCAGTCCTCTCTTTGATACTAAAGATCTAATCTCAAATTGCTCCAAAGTTAGGAGTGAGATTTGTCTGACAACCCCCTTAGTACACAAAGGAAAGGGCCCTTTTGAAAGTCCGTCAGCAGTTGACATACCATCTTTTCTTCGGTTAAATTTCTTGAAATCACCTAATCGCGAAGAGTGTCTTACACCTTTGGTTTCCACACCCGTCGATTCTCCTGATTTCGTCTCTTGCAAATCTAAGGAACCAAGCCCTCATGTTCCCTTTCATTCATCGTCGGATTTTCCTCTTCACGAAGAAAATAAAGATTCTCTTTTAATTTGCCGAAACCCCCTTTACGATTTTTCGCTAATAATGATGGCAACCGTTGAAGGAGGAGGTGGAGGGTTTATCGGAGGAGGAGGAGGAGGAGCTCATGTAGGAGGAGCTGGAGGCCAAGGACCTGCCCCCCCTCCCATAGTGTTTTCGAAAGTTGTGGCAAGATATGCTCCCTTGGTATTGCCCGTTCCTCTACACGACCTTCCCAAAAATTACATAATTTTTTTTCCAAAATTCACTGGGGAAGGGGATCTAACCGCGGCCGAACACATTAATTTCTTTGATCAATTCGCAGACATCCTAGGTATCGAACATGAGGACGTATATTCGAGGCTTCTTGTTCAAACCTTCGAAGGCCAGGTCCAAACTTGGTTTCGAAGTCTACCTACAACATCTATCTTGTCTTATGATGCCTTAGAAGATGCTTTCCTTAGACAGTGGGGGGAAAGAAAAGACCACTTATATTATTTAACCGAATTTGGGTCTTTAAGAAAAAAGAATTCAGAAACAGTCATGGAATTTATTCAAAGATTCAATAAACTGTATAACAAAATCCCAGCCGAGGTTAAACCGTCCCAACCCGTGACCAAGGTAACT
The DNA here is from genome assembly GCA_009831015.1 of Picea engelmannii. Classification (NCBI taxonomy): domain Eukaryota; kingdom Viridiplantae; phylum Streptophyta; class Pinopsida; order Pinales; family Pinaceae; genus Picea; species Picea engelmannii. The sequence continues at coordinate 211,833 of ML786242.1, read as the reverse complement.
TTCAAAGGGGCTTTCGAATCGGATTTTGCACTCCTTTTGCGAGAAAGAAGGGGAGCCACCCTTAACCGAATGAAGGACGATGTTGTATAAATTGAGTCTAATACGATGGCTTCTGGTAAGATTAAAGCTAAAGTAGAAATGGGAAACCGAGAAACCAAACTCTTTAGAGAACAAGTAGGTCCTTCAGGGTCTAATAGATCCACAGATGATAGGGTAGACGATATGGCCAGAGTAATTAAAGAATTATCTTATAAAATATCAAGAATGGAGCTCGAATAGGACAAAGATGATTCTTTCCCCAAAAAGTATTTCAAGAGGAACCCCAACCCCCCAAACCAGCAAATACAAATAAAAAACGAAGATCAAAAAATACAAGCCCCCCTAAAGAGTGAAAATTTTATAGGAGCGAACGATCTCCAAGATTTCGGAGATTCGGATAATGATGTCATGAACTTCGGTGATGACTGCACACAACCGTATCTGACTAGAGAAGATTATGAGAAATCTCTAAACACTCAACAACCGTCGGTTAAGGGTGAAGAAAGTGATCATACTGACCTTTGTGGCTCTCAACAAGAAACTGAAATGATAATGGCTGAGATCCAGCCTAAGTACAACTTAAGATCTAAGAGTAAGCCCATCTCAACTACTCAACCCAAGAAAATCCTCCAAAGAGGTCAAACTTATGAGCCTACTCTGGAAGAGACCCTGTTACCCAACAACAAAACGAAAGTAGTAAGCACACAGGAGTCCGAAGTGGGAAAAATTGAGACCCAAGCACAAGGAACCGAAACGGCTAATAAAATTACACCTTCAACCAAGACCATGAGTAATAAAGCAGTCCAGATGAATAAATCGGAAAGGAAAGATTCAAAAGTCTCAACCAAAGAAACAGACAAGGTGAGTGAAATTTTTAGTTTTGAAAACGAGATAAATAAAATTAAGATACCAATCCCTCTGGTAGAATTAGCAAAAAACCCCATTTATCGGATGCAGATTACCAAAGTGATGGGTGTCTCAGAGCTAGAAAGCTAGTTTGACATTTTAAACCTGGAAGATGACAAACCCAACATCACTTTTGGTCCACATTTTGAAGGAGCCAAATATACTATTGCTCCCTTTTATATCACTTTAAATGCATATGATCAATTGCTACATAATTGCATGTTAGACTCTGGAGCCTCCCATAACGTTATGCCTAAGATTATTATGGACAAATTGGGTCTCCAGATCACCAGACCTTATGGAGATCTTTACTCTTTTGACTCGAGAAGGGTTAAGTGTATGGGAATGATA
>ML786242.1:185821-209903 GCA_009831015.1 Picea engelmannii | reverse complement strand
CCACAATTCCTGTGTTTGGTGGGCAATTTACTCGGTTGTAAAGAGAAACAAGGTTAGCATACACAGTAAGCGAACCTCAAAACCCGAACAATTTCCCTATTTACATTGTGGATCAAGATTTAGGAAATTGTATCTTATCTTTTGATGATGGTTTAGATGGTTGTCCGGAGGAAAACAATATAGAGCAGGAAGAGTCAAGTTATATGACAGAGGATCTGTGTAACACCGGTGTCTGGAAAATGTATTTTGACGATGCCTTATCTTGTGAAGGGGCTGGTGCAGGTGTGCTTTTAGTGGCTCCCGAAGGAAAGTTCGTGGTTCCTTTTTCCTATAGACTACAATGGGATATAGATTATACTGACAACGTATGTGAATACGAAGCATTGGTCTTAGGATTAGAGGCTGCCAAGAAGCTTAAAATAAATAACTTAGAGGTATACGAAGATGCAGAGTTAATAGTCAAACAAATAAATTGGCAGTACCAAGCCAAGCATCCCAGATTAAGATCATACAGGAATTGTGCGTGGGATCTGATGGAAAACAATTTCTCGTCCGTAAATGTCCACTTCATCCCACGCGCATAGAACTTACATGTTGATGCATTAGCTAAAGAAGATTCAACCTTCTCTCCTCCCACGACTTTCAAGCTGATGTATCACATAGAAATCAAACACAGACCATCTATACCATACATTATCCAGCATTGGCAAGTTTTTGAGGATGACGAACAAATTAACAAGTTTCTTGAAGAAGTAGGTGAATTTTTCGAAACTCATGCACACCAAGAAAATCAAAATGACCCAATTTGGATCATGCAAGAAGGGGAGGATCCTAAAGATTTCCGAGACAAAATTTCAAATCATCGTATGTTGGTCCTTAAAAACAACCAGATTCCGAAAGGATTGATTCCTTTGGAAATACTTTTTGATCAAAACGACATACCTGTAAAATCCACCTTACAACCCCAACCAGAAGAAGTGGAGGACTGTGATATAGGAACCGAAGAAGAATCCAGGATGGTAAAAATATCCAAGTTCCTCCCTCCCGAAATAAAAAGTAAATATAAAGACCTACTCAGACAGTATAAGGATGTTTTCGCCTGGTCTTATGATGAGTTAAAGACATACGACACTTTCGTAATTTATCACAAGATACCTCTAAAGCCTGGGGTCAAACCATTTAGGAAAAAGGTTAGACARAGCAACCCCATTTTGTTACCTATGATCGAAAAATAAGTTAAGAAACTTTTAGACGCGAAAATAATAGTACCTCTGAGATATTCAGACTGGGTAGCAAACCTGGTCCCGGTCAGGAAAAAGAGTGGGGAAATCAGACTGTGTGTGGATTTCAGGAATCTAAATAAGTCGTCTCTGAAGGACAACTATCTGCTGCCCAAAATGGACCATGTGTTAGAATAGGTAGTTGGATCCAACCGCATGTCTATGATTGATGGGTTCTTTGGTTATAATCAAATTGCCATGAATGTACAGGATAAAGAAAAAACCGTTTTCACCACACCATGGGGTACGTTCATGTATGATAAAATGCCTTTTGGTTTGATGAATGCAGGGGCCACGTTCCAACGCGCTATGGACATCGATTTCATCGGTGAAAGGGATAAGTTCGTAGTCATTTATCTCGACGATTTGACGGTTTTCTCTAAAACCGATGAAGAACACTTGATACATCTTAAATAGACTTTCGAAAAATGCCGTAGGTTTGGTATATCTTTAAATCCAAAGAAATCACATTTTGCCATGTGGAAAGGTAAGATTTTGGGTCATATCATATCTAGGGATGGAATCAAGATTGATCCTAAAAGGATTGAAGTGATAGATACTATAAATATTCCCAGAAATGTAAAAGAGATTCAATCTTTCTTAGGAAGAATAATTTTTTTACGAAGATTTATCCCGAATTTCGCTGAGATTGTAAAATTCATCACAGGTATGTTGAAAAAGGACATCGAAGTAAAATGGACGACCGAGGCCAAAGAATTGTTCGCACATATTAAGAAGTTCATAAGCGAGGCATCTGTATTAGCGAGCCCCGACTATATAAAAGATTTTCTTATTTTCTCATTTGCCTCCGAACACATGATTGTCGCAGTGTTCCTACAAAAGAACGAAGAAGGTTTCGAATAATCGATCGTTTTTTTCAGCAAGAGCCTTAGAGACGCAGAACTGAAGTATGATATAATAGAAAAACATGTGTATGCCATGGTAAACGCATTAAAGGCATTCAGAACGTATGTGCTACACTCCAAGATAATTGCGTACGTACCTACCAGTTATGTGAAAGATATTTTGGTACAACCAGACAACGATGGAAAAAGAGGGCGATGGCTCGACAAAATCCAAGAATTTGATCTAGAAGTCAAACCGACAAAATTGATAAAAGGGCAAGGCCTGGCCAAACTCTTAGCTGAGTCAAATTTCAGAGCCCTAGGTATCAATTGCCTGCAGGAAGGTGATGAAGACATGAACCTAAATGAGCTGAATGAGCAAACAAGTCCAAACAAGATCGAAGAGAAGTTCATATCGGCAGGCTGGTACAGAGACATAGTATCATACCTACTAACTCTAAAATGCCCAAATGAGCTATCACCATCAAAAGCCAGAACTTTAAAAATCCATGCAATTAAATATTGTATCACCGAAAGTCAGCTATATTGGAAAGATACACTCGGTTTCCTGTTAGTCTGTTTAGTCGAATCAGAAACTCAGCGGGTTATAGATGAATTTCATGAGGGAATCTGTGGGGGGATCATGCTTGGAGAGCTACAGCTTACAAAATTCTGAGGGCTGGGTACTACTGGCCAAAAATTTTCTCGGACGTTAATGCCAAAGTTCGAGCCTGCAACCCTTGTCAACTATTTGCAGGTAAGAAAAATCTCTCAGCACTACCTTTAGTTCCAGTCAAAGCTGAAGCCCCATTTCAGCAATGGGGTCTAGACTTCATAGATGAGATTAATCCCCATTCCAGTGCTCAACATAAGTGGATCTTAACCGCAACAGATTATTTTACTAAATGGGTGGAAGACATTCCAACCAAAAGGGAAACAAACTCGGTGGTAATTGATTTCTTAGAAGACAACATTTTGTCTAGATTTGGTTGCCCCCAAAAGATAGTTACAGACAATGCCCAAGCCTTTAAATCTATGGCTATGATCAGCTTCTGTCAGAAGTATAACATTGTTCTTGGCCATTCCACAGCATATTACCCCAAGGAAACAGATTGGACGAGTCATCTAACAAGAGCTTGGTAAATATAATCAAGAAAGTATTGGATGAAAATAAAAGGTCTTGGCATGTGCACTTAAAATATGCATTGTGGGAAAATCACATAAGCACAAAAAGGTCAATCGGAATTTCGCCTTTTCAGATGGTATATGGGACAGATGTTGTGCTACCTATAAACCTAGTGCTCCCAGTGATGAAGTTATGGCAAGATCAAAATGAAGAACCAAATCATGTCACCAGGAGGATAAATCAGTTGATTGAGGTTCAACAGCATAGGGTCGAAGTAGATGAAAAGTTGCAGAAATACCAAGATGACATGAAGGCATTATTCAACCGCAAAGCAAAAGACAAATATTTCCTCCTAGGTGATTTAGTGTTAAGGTGGGATGCAAGAAAGGAAGAAGAAGAAAAACATGGTAAATTTGACCACCTCTGGTATGGGCCATTCAGAGTCTCGGCTCTAGAAGGAAAAAATTATTTCCTACTGGAAAATATTGACGGTGAAATCCTCAACGCCCCTGTCAATGGGTGCTATCTGAAGAATTATATGACATAATAGTAGCCTATATATATATATATATATATGTATGTATGTATGTATGTATGTATGTATGTATGTATGTATGTATTGTATACCTATATGTATTTTTCATTTAAGCATTGCTTCTGATTTTCTTCTTTCTTTCATAAACTTTCGACACCTTTCAGATAGCCCCGATAATCTTCGAATTTGCCTCTTACAGGATTCCAGCTGCACACAAAACAAGCGGGAGAAGTAAACCGAAAGTTGATGTCAGAAATGAATCGGCTTAAACAGGTGATACCCAAGAAATTTGATATTGCAAAGAAATTTAAACGAAAAGGTATAGATGAGATTTCCTAATGGACATGTTCTAAAGGACTATTAAAGAAAACCGAGGTAACCTCATTCAAACAACAACATCGACTGAACTGATAAATAACAGAGTTGTTTCTTTTTTTTAATCGTCTATAAAAAATTAAGACAATTTAAACGATTCACTCAAACTAAAAGCAGTCAGCCGAAGTAAAGCACCCACGAAAAAGATCTACAAGAGTCAGTTTTGAGTTTTTGACCTCTGTATTTTTTGTTCGTAGGTCACTACCTATCACCCTTTTCTATCTTCGGGCTTACCTTTTAAAAAGTCAACATTTTTCCGTTTTGCATAAGAAGGGATAATATTTTTTTTCTCAACCTCGTGAGATTCAAAGCAGATGGTGGAAAGAAAGCGGGTCTTCACAACTCCTCGACCCCCTGATAAATGAAGGAATTCTTAAAGTGATCCTAACTTTCCTAGGTTTTTCAACAATATCAGAGGATTGAAGCTTGCTCAAATAGAATGCCCTAAGAAAGTTATTTTCCCTTTTTCCCTGAGAACGAAGGTGTTTTGAAGGTCAAGGGAAGGTTGGTACCGAGTAATCAATGTAAGTTGACAGACCTATAATGAAAAATATTACACAGATATCAGCCCTGATACAAACTGATTGCCCCCATCTTCGCACTCTAAAAAGAAAATGATAAGACAGGTGGTGAAAGGAAATTCAGAAATGATTGCCCCCATCTAGTCCAAGAGACAATGAAATGAACTTCATAAATGATTGCCCTCGTCTCAGCATTTAAATGCATAAATATATTTTGAAGTGGTGAAAGGAAATTCAGTAAAAAGGGCCATATAACTTCACCGGGGTACTGAACAAGCTCGCTGGCAGTGAAGCAATATATGAGATATCTGTAAGGTTGTTATTCATGAATATCACTCTACTCTGGTAACCAATTCTTTTTAAAAACCTGATCTACATCCCAAGTTCAGACGAGACTCCCTAATTAAAAACATATAATCTTTTTCTTTTGATGCAAGCTGATAGCCACAAGATCTGTTTGGTCTCCTAGAACTGTTTTGATTGTCTTAAGGCAGACTTGAATTTAGTAACGAGAAAGGGAAAGTCATGAAAGGGACTACGGATAAATTTAAAAAGAATATCTGAGTTTGAAAAGATTTTCAAGGTAAAAAACGAAGTCTCTTTCCCCTTCGATACCTTGTTCTCAGGAACCTTTTGCCTGATTGAAACTATTGACTCCATTTACCCAATATCGGCACATGGTCTACTGTTCTTCCCGTCTTGCAAGAAAATGGGATCCCTAGTTGGAGCCGCCTTTGTTTTTCTAGCCCGACTCGAAATTCATGTCTTAATGCTCGAAATTGAAAGATGGTTTTTGTATTTTTCCTTTGTGGTTTCAAAATCTCTAAAGTCTTATCACACAAGTAGCGATGATTATTGTACTCTCAAGGCGAGTTCTACTTTTCGGCAAAAAAAAATTCCCCCTTTTTGTTCTACCTTAGGATTTCGCGTGTTGGATGCTATAGATCACGAAGTTCATAAATCCCGAGAAATAAAACAGTGAAATCGCTTTAAAACTTTACCCAGGTCAGTAATGGGAGTAAATTTTTCCTAAATCACAATTAAACATCATCGGTTTTTCACACCTAGGCGTTCACTAAATCCAAAACTCTTAGTGTCGTACCCCCGATAGCCGAAACAATGAAGTCCACATGTTAGTAACCCGTGTCAAAGTTAAAAGAAAAACTAAGCCATGGTTTAGTTCCGTCGGCAATTCGCCACTCGACGTTTTATTTTTAAAAAGTTACACTGTCTAAGCCCCGACTCACGAAATCACGATAAAGATATGAACGCAATTAATTAGTCACTTAATCCGAGTTTATCTTCCCTTTTAATTAAAATGTATTATCGCGATCTCATGGTTTCGCAGCTTGGCATGCAAACTTCCCAGAAACTTACCTTCGAAGCTTTGAGTTGTGATATGGCGAATATAAATAATAACGTAATTAATTAAGCACCTAATCACAATTGAATTTTTATTAACCAAAATCAATCATCGCAAATTTGGGGGTTAGAGGTTCAAAGGGTTAAAGAAAAATTCCCGATACAGCGAGTACCAAAAGATTAATTAACTTTGGTAAAACCATATTAATTAAGCTAAATCAATATATCATGTGTTTTGATGCTTGCACAATTTATGAAGTAGTCTTATTTCTTCCATACACCAACTGACATTTCAAACCGCCAAAATTTATGGAATTAATTATGAAATAAGGTGAATCGTCGAATAAAGATCCAGTTTTTATTGCTAAATTTAATTCTAAACATGATTTGACAGATCTGTTCTAAAAAGTACCAAGTTTTCGAATATATATAGAGTTGTTATTCGTTATAACAAATCCATTTCTATAATACACAGAGCACACTTTCTCAGCGAGCTAACTTCTGTATGTATACGTATTTTTATCACAGAAGAGCCAAAGCAGGATCTCCCGTCATGGCCCCGCGAAAAGCATCTAAAGCCAGCGTTGAGGTTGCAGGACAAGGTTTGGACAATGTCGCTGATACTTCACCTCGAAGTGTCGACTATGTCCCGAACTAGCCGTTCGTTTCAGATGTTCTGCAGGCTGAATTAGTGGATTATTCCAATGATTCCAGCGACAATGAAAAAGATGACATAACCACTAAATATAAGATCGTCATTCAATCGGGAATGCATAAAGTAGCGGCCAGGCCAAGACTGCTCCCCTACTATGATATGGTCCGATGGGCATTAGACCATTAGGACATACCAACCAGAACCATCATGAATGAGCAGAAGGTCACCATCGGGACTTTCAGACCTGAACATCTGCAAGATATGTATAAGTTGCCCACAACGTCTGACTTTACATATGGTGCTGAATTCTTGGAATAGTTCAAATAGAAGGAATGTGTGCAGTATGACAAGACCATGTCTAGATTAATAAGAGATTGGGTTTTGCACCCTGCAAAGTTCAGGGAAGACAATCATGGTATATACTCAATAGCCTCCTTGGAACCACAATTCAAGTATGTAGCTATGATGACATGTAGATTATACGGGAGAGAGGACACCACACATTTATTTCTTAAATGGGTACCTCTAATATTTCGGGTCGCCGAAGGCTGTTCCTTTGATTGGGTGAAAATGTTGTCTGACAGCTTGACCAGTCGGGTTACAGAGTATCGGGCGCAGAAAGAGAGCGGAAATATTTCTTCATTTCTTATGTCTGCATATATTATGGACGTCGTGTGCTTTCTAACACCATTTCCCTTAATGAGCTGGATTTGGACACCAGTAGAGGCCGAGCCCATTTACGTCTATCATTCGAAGTTATGGGAAAACAAAGTGGCAGATTTCGTATATGAAATATTCAACTGGGTGATGGTACCTCTGCATGTCACTATTTTCGGTCACTCGCCACCCAGGATCTCAGACAGTATAGTGACAAGTTTGAGTAGCATAGTTGACTGGTATGTAAAAGCCAAATTCTCATATCTCAGATTTTTCGGGGGTTCTGTTCCCCCACATGCATTGCCATTATTCATTCCGGGCAAGCTGGCTTTTCGGGAGGTTGCTAGACAAACAATAATCGGTGAAATCAACAAGGAGCTGAAGGGATACTCGAAGAAGGTATGGCCACCTTTTCATGTTCATTTAAATTCATATTCTTTATTAGATTTCGGGCATGCTAAAGCTGAGGAAACAACCCTCGAAGACCTAAATTTGGTCCTTATTGAGTTCAAGAAGCACGATCCGCAAAGGGTCGTGAGTAATCATTTGGCCAGTTGCGGACTCAAGAGATTTGAGCATGAAAATTCACCCTTGGATGACATTTTCTGAGGCGCAAGATCTTATGCCGAGATTTTATCTCGGATCCAAACATTGGCACCGAAAAAGAGGGCTGATATTCTGAAATTTCAAGAACATAGACGCAATTGTCTTCCCGCAGTATTACGGGGTGAGAGTCCGAGTACAGCGGAGGTGAAACAAAAAGATGCCGAAGGCTCCAAGGATGCGACTCTCGGTCAGGAAAAACACCAAGACGAGGAAGAGAAAAATAAGAGTCTAAAAGCAGAGATAAAGACTCCCGACCCACCGAAGAAGCAGATTCTAGTTACTACTCCTCGACAATCAACGAAGAAAATCGGAGAACCTATCACATCAATTACTCCCTTGCAGTCCACTCAGGGAAATATTGACATCGGGTGTATCTTCAATGAAGAGTTGAGGCCTATAAGGGTGGAAGAGCTCCCTCCAAATGAGTTCTTCTTCGATAAGAAGAGAAAGGCAGTGGTCAAGAGAGAATTCTATCAGGAAAGGGAGTCGATAGTCAAGAAATATAAAGTTATGACTGATGGGAAGGACAAGAAGAATGAACAGTTGGCCATGGAAATAGCTGGGACATTAGGGGCATATGCCACAACGAACCAATTTTCAGTGGGGGTTTTGAAAAACCAGTTGAAACGAAAAAATTGCCACATCAAAACTCTGGAAGCTAGACTAGCCACAACAGTAGAGGTTGCCAAAGACTAGGCGAGTGTAGGAACAGAGCAAGCCAGGTTGGCTGATAAAAATGAGATAGAGCTTCTCAAGACTAAGCTCAAACAAGCACAGCTGGTGGTTAAGGATGGTCAGATGCAAGCGATCCAGCAAAAATATTTGATCGAACAGCTACAGGCTAGGGTGGAAATCGTCGAAAGTAAAGTGATAAATATCAGGATGTTCCAGTCCCAGACGATGGAGATTCGGAGCAGAGTCTCTGTGGCCCAACGAAATTTATTCGCCAAGGTAGAAGTGATTCGGGACAACTACTTGCTGGTTAATCAAGTTTTGGAGAATTTAACTGCTAGAGAAAGGGAAGATGGAGCAGCACGGGTCACCTTCCAAGAGGCTATGATAGCCACAAACAACAGGGATTCATGAAGTACTCCCAGGTTCTCCATTTCAGAGCAGACCAGAGGGAACATTCTATTGAAAGAATGGGAGCACATCATCTTGAAAGGCAAGTTGCAGGCCAAAAGAGTAGTGAAATCCTTAGAAGAGGCTTTTAGCTATATAGATGGTGATCTGCTAGGCATTGATAGCGGAGGTAATGCCGAGGCATTAATTCAGATGAATATGGCAAAAATCTCACTTGATTTAAATGAAAAAGAGGAAAGAGATTCAGTCGAGATCTCCCAAGTGACTATGGCGGACATAGTCCAAATAGACAAATGTATGATTAAACCAAGAATGCAATTATGCGCTATTGAAATTATAGACAGACATATGGAAGACAGGCTGCCGAAATTAGCCTGAGATTGTTACTCTTTTGAAGCCAATTGTCAAGCAGAACCGTTAAGGCTAATATCTCGGCTGGTTGAAAGATGTGTCACCTGTACCTAGCGCGCATGAGGACAAGCTTTTGGCACCAAGTAAAGACAAAGAAGAATAAATGGAGTGATTTCTCTCCTCCCTATCATAACTGAAAATGTTGCAATGATTGAGATTCCATCTTGTTGTAAAACTGTATAAATATACCATAGAAAGAAAGAAAAAGGGATGGACCTTTTTGTGTCGATTGTAACAGAAGTTTTACATTTTAAGAGTTAATATAAAGCAAATCTGAAGATTCTCAATTCCGTCACGACTGTGTTATGAGTTTGTTTCCTCGTATCTCGTATTTCGTTTCATTTCATATTCATAACTGATGAATGCTTCGTTATAATTTAGTACAACCTCTACTATAGCGAATGAATTTTGGTTTTCTATATTGTTTATTGTTTTTCCTCTGTACCAGCTATCAGCAGGTATAAGACAAGTCAACACTTTCAGAACACTATATATATTTTATGCTTCATCGGGTTACTTCTTTACATTTTTCTTCTTCTGTTTATACGTGAGATTCTCCCTTGATAGGAGCCTTTCTTGATAGACAGCTAAATGTTTTTCTCCCACCTCATACATTTTATTAAGATATAACCCAGTTACGGGAAATAGCCTTTGGTTTGCATTCCTTTTATTCCTGAAACCGTAAACTCTCTTTTATACGACCGAATTGAGAGAGAACTTAATTTCCCCCTTGAAGTTTTTCTTATTTTACTGTTCCTCCATCACTGTCCCTGTACCAGCACATCCCAATATCAAACTCAGATTGTCAAACCAAACACACACTGCCTTAAACCTTTTTTATACTATTCTTAAGACAACCACTACTTGGTTTGAACTTGAATGTTCATGGGCAGCGATTGAACAGGATATAAACATTAAGGAATAGTTGGAAGCTAGACAATGCCAATGCATAAATCATCCCTAGTTTCCCTTACCGAAGGTTGACGTTTCTCTCTTCTCTATTCTTTACTCACTTTCGGATGCCTAGACACTATACTTCTAAGTTGTAAGTACATACTTTGGAACAACACATGTGATGGCATTTCTAGATAAGGGTTTTATCTTTGGATCTGCTTTGTAATTCTTCATATGGAAGTTTGCATCTTTGTGGCCGAAGTTATGACATTTATAGCCTTCGAGCTCATTGTTCAATAGGACAAAGTGATTGGTGTAACTTTGTCTACTCATTGGTTATTTATTTCTATGTTTCAAATATTTTCTATTTATTGATCTCCTCAGTTGCATGTCTCTAAACTTAATTTGATAATTTGCAATCTTATGACCAAAATTAGAGCAGTATAAACAGTAACCATGAAAGAAATTTTGGTACCTGAAGGATGACCTTCTTGACATTTGTTTCCCCATCTTCTGATATCTTTGTTTTTAATCAGGGATCGTCCTGTCTTTATTAGTTTTTGGTGGCAAAGTACTCACATGGTCTGATTGTCTACTGACTTGGAACTTGATCATCTTTACTGGCTCTTTTATTTCTGTTTGTTTTATACTTGAACCACTTACATATCATAAACCAGTCTTTAACAAAGGAGATATTTGTTTTCTCATAATGTCATTTAGTTTTGTTGAGGCTCTAATGCTTGGAATATTTTGGAGATACAATGCTTTAAACTTCTCCATCTCTTTTCTGGTTTTTACTACCTCTTCTTCCAAGGATTCACATCTTGCCTTCTTTTCTAATAATTGTTGTTTCAGAGTGTCCTCTATTTTATTTGCCTCTTCTAACTCCACTTTTAGTAGGGCAAAGTCTTCATCAGGTTTTTAACCATTCTTTTCAAATTGCATCAACAATTGTTTTTGTTTTCTCTTCTTAAGTCCGAGTCTGTCAATATCTTCTGAAGAAGTGATTAGTTCACCTTCCAAACCAACCAAAGCTTCTTCCTCATTAACATCACTTCCTGTTCTTTTATTCTCATAATCTTCTTTGGCCATAAGCACAAAGTCATTAGCCTTATCTTCACAGGAAGAGTAACTATTTGTGTCTTCTGAAGATTCATCATTGTTTACACATAAATGTTTCTTTTTACCAAATATATTGGATTTATACAAGTCTTTTCACCTTCAGAGTTCTGGCCCTTCTTCTTGTGTGGACACTTAGATGAAAAGTGACATATCTTTCCACGGTTAAAAAAATTGAAGGGAAACTTGCCTTGGTATTTTCCTGATCCTTTCTTTAGTCTTCTCACAAATTTTGCTTCAATTTCATCAGGCTTAGAATCCTCATTCTTATTTGATTTAAATGATGCTTCTCTAGACGTGGGGTTATCCTTACTAATCATCATTTCATAAGAAGTTAGAGTTCCTAGAAGTTGATCAATAGACACATTCTTAAGATCATTCAGTTCTTCTATTGTAGAAACTTTTGAATTAAATCTATTTGGTAGAGATCTTAAAATAGTTTGAGCTAAAAAAATGTCTTCAATCTTCTCACCAAGACCCTTCATGGAATTCACAAGCTCCTCAACTATTAAGAAAAATTTATTAACTGTTTAATCCTCATTCATTTTTAGTTGTTCAAATTGTAATCTGTAGGTTTGAAGCTTGGCATCCTTTACCTTCTCATTACCTTCATAACTGCTAATGAGTTTGTAGCACATTTCTTTGGCAAATTCTAAGTGCATAACTTTTACAAATTCTTCTTCTACAAGCCCACTCAGAATAACATTCATAGTCGTAGCATTGAATATGAATTCTATCTTTTCATCATTATTAGCTATTACAATTGGCTTTACATAACCAGTCTCTACCACATCCCATACATCTGCACCTAATGCCATTATGTAGGTTCTCATCCTAACTTTCAAGAAGGAAAAGTTTGTTCCATTGAACAGGGGGGCCTTATTGGTTGAAGTTCATTCATGACTTGTCACATTTATGCTTACTGATATACCTTTAAATAAAAGGAACCCTCTCTGATACCAATTGTTGGAAATACTAAAACAACTGACAGGGGGGAGTGAATCAGTTGTTATTGTGCTTAAAGAATTTTATGCCTATTAAAATGTTATTAACCTTCTTCCAGCGATCATAAATATTATGCAAGTCATGAACAACAGAAATAATAAACATCAATCACACACATGATATACACAGAGAAAAATATTCATGAGGAAACCCATAAAGGGAAAACACCTCCTTTTCTTGGAATGATAGGCAGTATTTTAAGTTATGTACATCATCTTTCTTTGAGCACCAACTCAAAATGAGGCTACAACCTCTTCTTTAGAAAGTTACAACTTGTTGAGAGCACCAACTCTCTAGTTTCTCTAGCACCCACTAAAAGGAAGCACCAACTCTATGAGTATTCCAACACCAGCTGGATGGAAGCACCAACTTCCAGTCACATAGGCACTAACCTATATAATAGAGAACAATGGTTTTCCCTTGCACCACCCTACCACCCTGGTTTTTCTGGCTGCAACCACATAGAAGCTACAACTCCCTGTCTTCAAGAACCCACTTGAAAAATCCGTTCATGCTCGGCTCCACTTTTTGTTTCTTTCCATATGCTCTTTCTCTCTTCTTCCCATGCTCTTAGTCGTACACTATGTTGTTTTCACCAGTTTTTCTCTGTCCAGCTTGTGTTCTTCATCTCTGCATGTCTCACACTCTGTTCATGCTCTCTACTTGATTACATACAGTTCAACTTGTTTTACCTAGAAACAACATCCTTCCTTTGTCTTGACATCTTTCTTTTATTCATGATCTCATCATTCATTATGCTCTACATATCCAACACTCAATGTAGGGAATCTGAGAATGTTCAAGAGCCATGATTCCAATGCTCAAGAAAAATGATTCAGTCACTGAGGAACAATAATTCAGTTAGTGTAATTGAATCGTAACTGATCAAGAAATCACGAGATGAAACAACAACCCTTCGATCAGATTTGGTTTGATCAACGTCGTTGGATTATACTTCAAGGTGGAGCCCGACAACATTAGCGGCTTCCCCTATATTCTGTTGATGTGACCATGGGCTATGCTATCATGTGACCATGTGATTGTGGGCGCGACCATGAAAAATTAAGACATGAGCATGTTCTGGCCCCACAATGCGATGGGACCGTCGATCTCAAGATCTTGACGATGCTCCTAATCTGACACTTGATATATTCTTCGAACGATCTGATGGCTATGATCTTCTTCGGATGATCCAACGATCAACAATTTATTTCATCTCTCCGGCTCTCTAGGCTTCGGGTATTTCAAATCTAAAACTGAAAATCTCAAAGTGATTTCTCTGGAGTGTAACCTCCGCACAACTTCAGACCTGAAACGAATGTCATTCGTTGATCGACATATTAGATCAACAACTCGATATGTCTATGATGTAGATTTCCTTGGATTAAATCCAATGACTCTTCATCTTTTCTTATCCTGTCCTCCCATTTATGTCGATCCAACGACTTGCGAAAATTCGAGTGATCGAGATCTCAAATCTCATCCCTTTCTTATCATGTCCTTCCATTAATTCAATCTGATGGTTTTTGGTCCTCTATATCGGTGATCCAACAACCATTGTCGCTCTTCCTTCTGAGCTTCTGATCTCTCCGACTTAGAAGGTTTTCTAATTGTTCACAGGTCTCAACTTTTGCTCCTCCTGCGAGTCCATCTCTTGGACCTCATCTGGACTTCTGGACCACTATCTCTTCTGAGATTTCTCATCTTCTACGCTCTCGAGGTTTGTGTCATTTCTATTCTTTCCATCAATGACCAGCATGTGCTTCCATCAATGACAAGCATGTGCTTCCTCTAAAACATGCTAACATCTTTTTCTTTCTTAAAAAGACATAAAATAACATATTTCTCTTCATCTTCATTTTCATCATTATTGAGTATGTTTTATCTTAGCACTTTAGATGGGTGTTAATATGACATTTCCAAATTGCTAACAAAAATACAAGATTTATATTTTAGCTTTATGAGTTTTAGGTTTTTTGTGTTTGAATTATCTAACTTCCTACTCATATTTGCAGTGTGTCTTTCAATATGTAGAATTAATTACATAATCAATTAATTTCACCAATCACCACATCTAAATATAAAAAGTTGTACCATGTATTTATTATTATGCATTATTATGTTTATATTTCTATTTATTATTATGCATTATTATTGAATATTATAGTTCCATTCAACTTACTGTTCATTATACATTTCGAATAACAAACAACCCTCAATTATTATCTTTTGACAAAAAATGTTTATTACTTGTGCATTTAGTTATATTAAATTTCATTGTTCAACATGTATTTCCCAACTAACTAGGCACGGACTGAGTTGCCATGCAACCATTGTTTTCGATTGACTTCTTCATTGTGATTAGGCATTACATATTTGAATATCAAATATTGTAACTACTTTGAAAAAATACAAATATACAAGTCAAAAAAATTATTTTAATAACCAAAGTATAAAATAGTTATTATGCAATTTCATCTTATTTATAAGAATTTAGTAATTAGATATTGACTAGCTAAAATAAGCACAACCAACTCTACAAGAAACCTTAAAACTACATAGAACTATTACATTAACTTATTAAGATATATTGAAGAATATATATACCACCTGTAACGCCCTTAAAATGCTGCACAACACTGATTATTGTTCCCAAAATATTAAGAAACAACATTAATTGTTTCACAACACTAATTATTGTTCCCAAAATATTAAGAAACAACATTAATTGTTTCACAACACTAATTATTGTTCCCAAAATATTAAGAAACAGTTATCTTAAAACATCTTAATGTTTTAAGTTCAGTTCATCTTTGTCTCTGTTGTTGCCAACTTGCAAGTATTACAGTCTAGCACTTAAACTATCCGTGTAATAATTATTTCAATATGTAGAGTTAAAGTGTCAGTAAATTGTTGTTGAGAATTGCAGAGTCGCCCTGCGTGATATCATCGGATAGAGGAAACAATAGGTACCTTATATCTTAAAGCAGTTAAGTGTAGTAATCTCATTAACTCCGATATAGAAATAGAAATTAATGAATGTGTTCTTCGTATTTTTTTGTTAGAGGGAGCACTGGACGATTCAACTAGATTAGCTTATTCATTTCTTCTTTGATGGGTTTGATATCCAATTTATTTTCCAAATTATTTAGGGCCAAATTGTTAATTAGTTTTTCTTTTAAATTTTTAATCCTATCTCTCATGTTGAGATTTGCTTCCACCTCTCCTTTTTGAATTGATCCTTAAATTGTTTTGAATATATAAACTATTTTTATTCTAAAAAATCTAAAAATATATTTTATTAAATTTAAAAATTAAAAAAATATAGCCCTTTAATTTTCAAAAAACTTTTATAAAATTTAAATATATTTTTAAAATTTTTCATACTACTCAAAATTATTATAAAACTATTATAAAAAAAATTAAATAACAAAAAATGAAAAATATTGATAATGATGATTAACATCGAGTAAATCAAAATTGGTTTATATAATCTTAAGAAAGATAAAAGATTACTTTATTTCTTTAAAATTTTATTTATGTGCTTGAAAAGGGGTTAAAAGAAGTGTAACAAAATCACTATAGTTTTTATGACTTTGAAGGTTGGGAAGGGTTGTATTATGAGAGATATTTTGAAATTGTCATATAATTTAGATATAAATAGAGCAATTTAAGAGAAATAGTTTTTCATCTTCAACCTTATTATTGTCTCAATTATGACAAATTCTTTATGGAGCTAGTGACACTTTGTTTTATTTTAGTAAAGTTGATTTTCTTCTTTGCTCTAGTCAAAACCAATTTGACCTTCAAGATTAGGGTTGAGCAACTTTAATATCATCAATATTATGCAAAATGAAAACTTCCTGTAATCCCCAATGCTTTAGCCAACACTGGGCGTCTTTATACCACACCAATGGTTCTATATAGAGTTTGAAGAAATTTTTGGGAGCCTCTTGTTGTCCATGTTATTTATCTTGTTCTTGTACAGATACTTAATCATGGTCATGTTGTCAATGGGCGGAAGCCTTGTTTCTATGAGAAGGATATGATATGGTGTATTGCCTTTAATTTTGAGATTATAAATTAGAAAATTCTTTTGAATCTATTCTATCTTTCTCCGAGATTTTCTAAAGACACTCCATCCCCAAACTTCACATCCTTATAAGATAATAAGAGTGACAAGAATCTCTAAAAAAGGATTTATTTTATCTCATAACTAAAGACAAGCTAATTTACAATGTTTTCAAGCCCATAATAAGCTTTCCACAATTTATTTATTCTTATCTCAATACTATAGTTCCAATTAAATTTATAATAAATATAAATTTTAAAATATTCACAAACTACACTTACTTCAAACTACTAGTATCATAAATCTGTTATATATATTTTTCTCCTAACAAATCACACTTATCACAAAAGTCTTATACTAAGCAAAACCACACTTAGATCTCAGATAAATGAGATTTGAAATTTAAAATAAATCATTATTTTTCAAAACTTTATATAAAGAGGTGTATATTTTTTGATCAACCATGAACTAATAGAAAGTCAAACTCAAAGCTATATACTATGCCTATCGGGAGGTATAATAAAAAGCCTAAAAAAAACTTTTTCATTTATCCATAGATTATCAAACTTTTTCATTTATGCTCCAGTACTATAACCAGATCCTCTCCGTTCTCTAAAGATTTCATGGGTTCACTCCATCGATTTCCAAATATTTCTCCATATCTGTTGAATAACAGATCTATTATTTCTTCTCCGAAACGGTATTCCAGTAGACTTTTAGTCACTGCTCTCACTTCTTTTGCAATTCTTTTCCCGTACGCTTCCTTTGAATAGGTCAAGCCTCTCATGGCTTTAATATTCTCTTATGAATCCAGTTTTATCAGGATATCCAAATGATTTATTTCAAATGAACCCTCTCTTGTTACTTCAGTACTCACTTCCTCACGACACGGGTAGAAGAGGGGCAGGTTGAAAGAATATAGCTTTTCCTCCTCAATCAACCCCTGCAACAATACAACGTCTTCATTTATAATTTATTTCAGTAAAAAAAAAGGTGAGAAAGGGCAGTAAAACTACC
This sequence comes from Picea engelmannii, assembly GCA_009831015.1. Taxonomy (NCBI): domain Eukaryota; kingdom Viridiplantae; phylum Streptophyta; class Pinopsida; order Pinales; family Pinaceae; genus Picea; species Picea engelmannii. Next base: position 192,340 of record ML786242.1, on the reverse strand, counting down.
TCAGATACCAAATCATTCAAAATTCTTTCTAACAAGTCCCAGGCACGTGCACTATAACCCTGATTGCTTGGTTCATGTGTACTTCAACCCATTAAAACCAAAAGAATCTGCCCTCCACGAACCAGCTCCTGTGCCCGAGCACTCAAAAACCCATTGAAATCCTTCTGATATTGACAAAAATAAGCTTATCCAATAGGGGGAGATCATCCCGCGGAGATTTTTCCTTTGTTCCATGTCACTGAATTCTTTTCTAAAACTTCGGAGGGAATCTATCATTCACACAGAAAGCTCACTACAATCAATCTATTATATAATTTACCAAGTGAGATGTAGAACACATTGCTTCTCTCAATACAAATATATGTTTTGAGAACATACTTGAGATAGCCAGTGAAGACTATAAGAAGAATGCACGAAATGGAGGCTCTTGTCTGGAAATAGTCTTCTGGAGAATGACCCCGGTACCCTTATTGTGAAATATGATCTGGCTGGGTCATTCTTCTTGGGATTTAGTGACAACGAATTCTTCTAATGATAGATCTGGATCCTATTATTCTGCGTTGGTTACAACCAAATAGACCAAGTTAGAATATGGCTAGGGATTGCATTTAAGATTTTGTTTCTTGTATGAATGTATAAATTCATGTAAGCCCGTAGAGGCAAAATGAATGTGAGAGACTGAGTATGTGAAAGACTTGCAAATCTGATGTAATCTCCATAATCCAAATAATAAGATAACCGATGCTTGTGCTTGGTGGACGTAGCCCAACGTTTGGGTGAACCACGTGAAATCCCTGTGTCTATTTCTTATGTGTGTGATTGTTAATTATCATTGTGAATTGTGTTTTCCGCATTGACAATTCTAACAAGTGGTATCAAAGGTGGTTAAAACTGATTGGATGAACTTCAAATTATTGGAGGAACCGGAGAAGTGAGATACATAAATTTATACATCGCCTCAGGTCCCTCCTCTGGAAGGATGCATAAATTTTTGTGGTTCTCGAAAAGGGACAATGCTTAATTTTTTTACAATTTCTGCCATTAAAGTATATCGGGAGGTGCGGGTAAGTTTCAAGACCTCTGCAGTACCATCCATATGGGAGGTGCGGTGGCTCTTTGAAGAATGTAGGCTGAAAAGGGCAGAAACTTTGCTTATGTGATAATATTTGTTTTGGGCATGAAAAACTATCGTGTGGAAAATTTTAGCACGGAATACCTTTTTTAAAGGGATGACATATTATTTAAAGGTAATTTTCATTAATTAAAAAGTGCCAAGCCAAGTCAAGTGGGTGAAGTTATAAAGTTAATATGGTGGAGGAATTTAAATGTAAAAGTGAATTTTTTTAAAAGGTGAATCTTTTTCCCCAGATGGGGTGCCACCTCGCATAGGGATGACATGTGGAACAACGCTTGACCAGGCCTTAAATATAGGCCACAAACTCCCATCCCTTCACCATTAAGGATGGGAGCAAGTCGGATCAGGTAGGCCAATGAGCCAAGACCTCTCACATGCGTGAAAGGAACGGAGTCATAGAGCACTTAGTGTATGGCCTTAATGGCGGGTCTAGTCACATTACTCCTCATGCATTTATTCGATTTTGGAAAGGAAGGGGCTCATTTCGAGCTTAAGCCACAGAATTTGGGCATCCTTGAGCTTTGGTGCGATTGTAGCTGCCTAATTATTTCCAGGGCCATTGTTAGGGTCCTAACCCGGTATATTACAGCCATTGCTTGGCACCTCCACATGCCACGGGAAAGAGGCAGGCCCTGCAGGGGGGCTGCCTGGTATGCTTCGACTACGAGCAGAAAGAGACAACAAAACTTCAAACGAGCGTTTTCCATGGCACAGATGCAAATTGTTCACAAAAATAGGAGGCATGGCATGCCTCCCATGGCCTACATCGAAGAAATCATCCCGCACAAACCCATTCAAGTCCCCCCAGCACACCTTCTCTTCACCGTTCCAGAAAATTGGAACCCACCGACTTGTTCTCTAGGGGAAATTACCCAAATGGCCACCAAGATTCATCAAAGCTCTCAAAGAGGAGAATCCCAATTGGTCAATTTCTCCACCTGCTACATCATTGAAGAAATCCTGACAAATTTAGAGGCAGAACCGACTACAGGTGCAGTAGAGATCCCTCCAACAAAAGCTCTGGGAAGAAATGAGTCAATCGAGGATGAGGCAACTGGTCTAGAAGGCGAACCAATAGGGGTTAGTCTAGAGGAGGAGGGTGGAATCGCTCCTATTCCACGTCCTATTTCTTCCATGCAAGAGGTAGGGTGTGTCCAACTTCCACTCCTCCACCCGGACCACCTGACGTTATTTTTTGAACTGAGGAGCATGGTGGAGGACCTAATCCACTGCACTAGTCTAGTCAGCCAATGATTTGACTTTCTCTGCGATGCCTACTCAAATACACATCCAGGACAATGCCACCCGATGTGTGCTCATCCCTTCATGCTGATAGCCAAAGTCGATGACAAGGATGGCGAAGACGACATGGATTATGTAGAGACCACCAGGTAAATGTCATAGTCAATAGTTTCAATCTTTTTCTTGGCTTCCCTCAGGCTAGTCATGGTTAGAATCCATTATTTTGTAACTCTAAAACTCAATGTTTTTTCTCAGAACAATGGCTGCCAAATGTCTTGGTTTCCTTCGGGCAAGACAGATGGAAGCCAACTTTTCTGTTCTGTAGACTGCATAGATAGCCAGCTGTCTCGGTTTCCACTTATACTACGAGACAACTGCCAGACATGGTTTTTCTGTTTTCCCCTATTTTCTAGAAAATTAATATATTAGGCTCTACTTTTGTTTTATTAAAAAAAAAAGAAAAAAAAAAGGTGAATCTTTTTGTTTTATAAAATATTTTTTAAACCTTTTTTATATATTATTAAAAGGTTTTTTAAATAAACTTTTTACCAATCATTCCTCCACATATTTTTCAAAGATCTTTGGGTTTTATAAGCAGTAGATATTGGGAGATTCTTTTTGCTAATGGCTAAGATGCGGAGTTCGAAGTTTGAAGTTGAAAAGTTCAGCGGTAAAAACAAATTTGAGCTCTAGAAGCTCAAGATGCGAGATTTACTGGTGAAACAAGGGTTGCAAAAAGCATTGACAGGAAAGTCAAAGAAACCAATAGCCATGAATGAATGGGAATGGGAGGATCTGGATGTGAAAACTCTTAGTACCATTCATTTATGTCTGGCAGATGAGGTTATGTTTAATATCGTAGGAGAGGATACAGCATCAAGCTTATGGAGCAAGCTGGAAATTCTATATATGACAAAGTCCTTGACGAGAAGAATCTACTTGAAGACACAGTTGTACAGTTTGTGGATGAAAGAAGGTACAAAAGTCATTGACCATTTAAATACCTTTAATACCCTTATAGTTCAATTGACTAGTATGGAAGTTAAATTCGAAGATGAAGATAAGGCTATTACATTGTTGTGTTTGTTGCCCGAGTCTTAGGATAATCTAGTCATATCTATTAGCTTTAACTCAAAATATGTTTTAGATTATGACTCTGTTGTGGGAGCTTTGTTGGCTGAGGAGATGAGGAGAAAATCCAGTAAAGAAACCTCAACTTCAGAGGCACTGCAGAGGTTGAACTAAAGAGCAGAATGAGAGAAGTTATTTCTGATCTTAAGACAAAGAAAGGGTAAAGCAAAATGTTGGCACTGTGGCAAAACAAGACATCTCAAGAAAGATTGTTGGAAGAGAAAGGAATTAGAGGAAAACTATATGAAGGAAGCAAATTTGATTGTAACAAATTCAGGTATAATTGATCACGTTTTATCCATTTCTAGTAATTTACAATATCAAGAAGAATGGAAGTTAGATTAAGGTAACTCCCACCACATGTGCTCACATAGAAATTGGTTCTTTTCTTACCAATCTGCTGATGAAAGTGTAGTGTTTATGGGAAATGGTATTCCATGTAAAAATGTTGGGGTTGGCAGTATTAGAATCAGGATGTTCGATGGTATTGTTAGGGAATTAATGGATGTTAGATATGTACCTGAGATTAAATCAAATTTGATTTCATTATGAGTGTTGGATTCTTGTGGATATAAGTATACAGGTCAAGGTGGAGATCTCACAGTGTCGAAAGGGAATTTAGTAGTGATGAAGGCAACAAAGCTTGATAACCTTTATAAGATGGAAGGAAGTACTGAAGTGGCATCTGAAGTGCCAGATGTATCTTCTTGTTTATGGCAGAAACATCAAGGTTATAAGAACAAGAAATAATTGAAGGTACTGGTAAGAGGTAAATCAGTTCCAAACTTAAAATCTTTGTTTTTGAATTCCTGCTTGTTTTATATCTCTGCAAGTTGTGATGATGATATAAAGGGATGTTGTGTGTGGGATCCTACTTCTGACAAGGTCATCATTGACATAGATATTGTATGTATGGAACAACCAAAAGGGTTGATTCAAGATCACAATGGTAAATTTGTTTTCATGCTAGATAATTCCTTGTATGGCCTATTGGTACCCAGGCAAATGTACAAGATGTTTGAATCCTTCATAGTGAGTAAGAATTTCTCAAAGGGTAGGAATGACTATACAGTTTATAGTACATTCACAGTCTTGATGTTCTTTACTAATGATATGCTCGATGCAAGCCGAAGCATGGATAAAATCAGTAAGAAAGTGACTCAGATGGATAGAACAATTCAGATGAGGGACCAAGGAGGAGGAAAACAAATTAAGGGCATGGAAGTACATAGAGATGATAATGGTAAGTTGTGGTTGGAGTTCAGTATGAAAATTGTAAAACCAGTTTTTATCCCTCTTGTTTTCCATTTTAAGTTTTCTTCAAGTATAGGGCTTGTCTATAACGAAGAAAAGGTTATGTCTCGTGTAATTTCAATAGGAGGTCTGTTGTATGTGATGAAATGGTTAAGACCGGATGTTTCACATGCTAATGATGTTGTCAGATACGTGACAGATTCAAGTGATGTAGTGAAATGGGTTCTTCAGCGTTTGAGAAGCAGAAATGTCACCTATAATGGTTACACTTATATGATCTGCGATGATTGGAATGTATATTATAATACATGTGTTTTGGACAAGAGGATAGATATCACTAAACATGTCTCACAACACAATTGTGGAAGACATGTTGGAGGTGGAGTGATCCCTCATGAAATCCAAACTCGTGCAAATCACATAGGCGAGATCATGAAACCAATTTTATTAGAGAAGTTGCAGTGATGCTTGGCTTCTCTTGGCTTGCATCAAAGGTGATGAACAAATGGAAGAAGCAAGGTATCTGGTTAATTGTTTTCAAAGTGGAGATTGTTGGGATTCGGTGACAATGAATTACTCTAATGATAGATATGGATCCTATTATTTTGCGTTGGTTACAACCAAATAGACCAAGTTAGAATATGGATAGGGATTGCATTTAATATTCAGTTTCTTGTATGAATCCATAAATTCATGTAAGCCCGTAGAGGCAAAACGACTGTGAGAGACTGAGTATGTGAGAGACTTGCAAATCCAATGTAATCTCCATAATCTGAATAATAAGACAACCAATGCCTATGCTTGGTGGATGTAGCCCTACGTTTGGGTGAACCACATGAAATCCCTGTGTCTATTTCTTATGTGTGTGATTGTTAATTATCACTGTGAATTGTGTTTTCCGCATTGACAATTCTAACAATTCTTATCAATCATTACTGACAGAGGCAAGCTCCTAAAGAGAGAATTGAAATCAGTGGTAGGAAGATAATTAAATAATACTTGGAACTATGGTACAGGATTTCCCATGGAAAAATATTTGGCTTCGAGAAACTTGATCACATTTTGTGCAGCCAATAGAGCATTCGGTCCAGATGAACAACACAGGTTTGCAATGCAAAATGTATTGCATTCTATTATATCCATGGATAAAATGCTTTCCTCCAACATAGGCTCTACGAGTTCTAATGCTCTCTTCTACAACATCACTTTACGATCGATCGTTAGACAATATATAAATACTTAAACCCTTTGAATGAATGATTAACAGAGATATTTTTTGAATGAATGAATGATACTTAAAAGAGATACTTAAACCTGAAAGATATTGGAAATTTGAGGATAGCTGAATTCTCCGAGACCGGCGTTCATATGAAACGCTTTGTCCATCTCCATCTGTTAGCATTAGAAGTCACTCCTGGATTTCTTGCAGGAGCAGAGTCCGGCACCCATGAGATTAATGTCACAATTTGTTTTAAATGGTGATTGAATGGGGGTAAAGACTCGAGGAAATATCATTCTAACTCAGGGACCGAGTCTAGTACGTAAAGAATGAAGGAGGTTTGGAATCCCAACTTCAGCCAGTGGGTTGATTTAAAGCTGAACAGGTGGAAGACTTAGGAGAAAGTGAACAAATAGCTCTGGGCATCAGGCTTGCAGCGGTTTGTAGGGGAAAAACTCTAAAAGCAGGATCCTCCTGGTTCAGGGCTTCAAGAAACTGAAAGGGGACTTGACTGGATCCTCCAATTCCAAGTCGTCCA
>ML786242.1:173286-185755 GCA_009831015.1 Picea engelmannii | reverse complement strand
CTGGATCCTCCAATTCCGAGCTGCTCTAACACAGTGTAAACAAAGATATGAAAGAAACTGGCATCCATAAGGCAAGAAGTCTCCAAAGCTCATACATAACCAGAACAACAATGCTTCATTAAAACTTTACAGCCGGGAGCTCTACTCAACCATCGATACCTTCAAAAAATGGCAGAAATGCCTACATATACCTGGAACAAAAACACTGGAAGCTAAATCGAGACATCGCCTTGAAGACATTACGTCTTCACATTTACTGCGCATGTAGTCTCTGGAAGTTCGTGAACTTCAGTCAGACGCAATCGCGTTCCAAAGGACCTGTGAATGAATTGACAAGCTTACAGTCATTTATGGGCTTTCCATTTATGGAGGAAACGATGTTCAACCACCATTAACTACTGCAATAACTGCTTCACTGAAATCGCAAAAGACCCGGTCGACCTTGTATCAACATGACATGGAGGCCTTTGTGATGACTAAGAGACTTGACACAATGTGATGGACGGATGGTGACCAGGCATGGGTAGTTGGACATTCTCGATGCAGATATGGGATGAGGAGAGGCCATGTGGATGGATGGGTAGAGGGAAAATGATAGGGAAAATGTACATGGCAGGATTCACGAGCTTTGAAGTGCATGAGCCGGGTGGACAAGACACAGGGGCCGGGAAGAGAATATGACTTGGCATGAAATGGGGATGAACGTGGCAGCAAGGAAGCGTGTGATGAGGTTTCGGGCTTTCGGGGATTCGAGATTCGCGAGTTTAAAGTGCGCGAGTTCCTTGCCTCCGGGATCCCCGATATACCGATGTGTGATGAGCTCCTCCTCCTGGGAGCTAGCCCCTACCGGCTGGACCATATTCCATATGACCTGTCCCAAGTGTGACCGCGGTCCAACTTTCCATCGGGTTTTCGGAATTCTTGATGACACGATGTTTGTGTCCACAAAACTTGCGATTCCCCGAAACCCGATGGCTCATGGCCATTGACTTGTCGACGGTCTGCTCCTTGGTGCAAAGCCTGCCACCTATTTTCCACTATTGAAAGCTTCTCCCGACATCGGGAAATCGAGTATCGGGATATCGCGATTCCCGCTGTCATGTGCATGGGACTGTCAGCTCCCCGATCCTCGACTCTGCAGGATCTCTCGCCACGTGCCTCTGCTGATGGATGGCTCGGATTCGGTCAGGAAACCGTGTATCGCGATTCATTTATGTAAGAGTTCCCTACCTCCAGAAACTCCGATCCTCCGATGGACTGAAATCCTGACTCTCCTTCTGATGTCTGATGCGTGTCCTACCAAGATCAACGGCTAGGATCCCATCGGTCTTTCGAGACTCTAAAGGTCTTGGCCCTCTTACCCTTTAAAATCCCGATACCACAATTGTTACTAACATTAGGCTCCATGGGGGATAGAGTCGTCCCTGCGATGCTCTAAGAACTCCTTCTGCAGTTCCAGTCGCCTTTCTGTTGGGCTATGGAGTCTTTATTAGGCCGCAAAAATAAAAATGCAAACAAGAGAAAATACATGCTCGAAAGAGCTTATTTATATACAATCCTAATTCTAATAAAATATTTTACATGGGGCTAGGTGAAAGCAAACTTCTGCCATAGCCATCCAAGCAGCTTCCTGAATAGAAGCTCCTTCCTTCTGTTAATGATGGATAACAGTCGATGTAACCAGTAGCTCATAATGGCTACATCCTTTGATTCATGTTTGAGGGCTGCCATGAAGATGAAGGTGGGAAGCTCCAAGGCATGAAGGAAATGCCACTCCATGTATTTTCTAACAGGGTCATAGAATGAGTGGCCAATTCTAGAAAATTGGTGACAAGCAGCGTTCTCTGCTACAGAGTTGTTCACCTATGGCTAAATAACTATGATAAGCACAGGTTGGTGGATGACAGCTGACGTAGGCTCGTTGTTCTCGGGCGGTGGCTGCTCGCTGACCGGCTCTGGACAGGAAATATTCTGCTCCTCTGCTTCGGTCTCCCCTAGGTCCGATTCGTATTCATCATAAATAGGGACCATGGGGTGGATCTGTTTGCTGACTGGCTCTGAACAAAGGGCAGACTTCTCCTCTGGTTCTCTTTCCTCTTCTTAGCTCTCCCCAGGGTCAGATTCGTATCCATTGTAAATAGGACCCCCGGGTAAATTCTGCCCTTCCTCATACTGCTTGACGTCTCCTAAAAGACTGAGGTGGATGATTTCATCGTGATAATTTTCTTTAGTGAGCAGAGGATAAGGTTCTGTGAACTTCTCCTGGAAACCCAGCATATCGAGCTCAGACTCTGATTCGTAACTGTCATAAGTGGTCTGGCTTCTCTGACAAGAAAAAGGTGATGTCGAGCTCTGCTGCTCCTCTTCCAGATAATCATCGAAGTCAGGGGGAGACAAAGATTCTTCAACTTGCAGAAATGGAACTATCCCCTACTCCTCCGTTTCAACCCCGAATGTAAACACATCGTGGGAAATCTCATGAAGGAAAAGAGAGAAATCCTATTCCACAACTACCTCTTTATTGCTTTGATCTGAGACAACAAGCTCATTGGGGGTAGATGCTAACTCATCTAATAAATCTTCAACAATCTCTTCGAAAGAGTTGCTTAGAGCGTCTGCCTCAAGGACTAGAAAATCCTCTGCATAGTCTTCATATTTCAACCCTTCTAATTGGGCAGAGAGATATTTCACCTGCTCTATCAACTTACTCAGGGCGCCATCCTCCTCCCTGGGAACTTTATCACTTTCATAACCTGACTCGGATGAAGATGGATGGGGAGGATAAGGGATTGAGTTCTGATCCAGGTCATCAATATCCTCCCCACAGCTTTCGTCAGAAACAACTTTCTCTTGTATAGAGTTGTGGTATCCCTCACAAAAATTATGACAAATTAACTCAGGGGGATACAGCCTCTGACAATAGGTGGTGAAAGCTGCATGAAAATCAGTGAGCGAAGAAATGGTAGCCGGGGGTAAAGAATGATACCATTTACGTGCATCCCCCACTAACAAGAACATGAACATTTTCAGTAATACATCCTCATGATGTATCTCCCACTAATGCATGAGTTCATGAAACTCACTAAGGTGCTGAGCCGGGTTGTCCTCTTCACCTTTTCCAAATATGGGCAAATAATCGCCCCATTCATCCAGAGAGGGGACAACATTAGGAAAACCAGGAATAGCAGATAAATTAAAAGGAGCAAACCTGCGAGCAAGGATTTTCTCCATATCGAACCAGTGGCGTCGCCAATTGTTCCTTGAATCATGAAGTCGCTAGGTGAAAGATGCACAGCTTCAAATATGCCTGGTCCTTGTTCACCATCAAAGTCCAGATATTAACGTTGTCGTTACCCCGGGAAGCTTCTTAGACTGAGAAAGCAGCTGCTGAAACCTTCTCGAGAAAGCTCCTTAGGGTCGGCTTTCAGGCGTGCCGACAGTAGTCACAGCTAAAACAATGATGTGGAAACAATGGAGTCCCCACAGTGGAGTTGCCAGGTGCATAGCAGCAATCTTTAAGGGCTCTGATGTCTGATGCACCTTCAGAATCAGAGGCTCAATGTCGTTCTGCCGAGGGAAAAACTTCAACTTTGTCCCCGGCAACGGCGCCAGAAATGTTAGCGTCAGAAGTCACTCCTGGATTGCTTGCAGGAGCAGAGCCCGAAACCTATCAGATTAATGTCACAGTTGGTTTTAAATGGTGATCGAATGGGGGTAAAGACTCGAGGAAATATCATTCTAACTTAGGGACTGAGTCTGGTACATAAAGAACGAAGGAGGTCTGGAATCCCAACTTCAGCCAGTGGGTTGATTTAAAGTTGAATAGGTGGAAGACTTAGGAGAAAGTGAACAAACAGCGCTGGGCATCAGGCTTGCAGCGGTTTGTAGGGGAAAAACTCTGAAAGTAGGATCCTCCTGGTTCAGGGCTTCAAGAAACTGAAAGGGGACTTGACTAGATCCTCCAATTCCAAGTCGTCCAGCGTTAAAGAAATCACAGAAACCGATTAGAGGCTCCGTAACTATTACAGTGATCCATTACAACATCATCTTATAATAACTACAGCTTGACTGGATCCTCCAATTCCGAGCTGCTCTAACACAGTGTAAAAAAAGATATGAAAGAAATTGGCATCCATAAGGCAAGAAGTCTCCAAAGCTCATACATAACCAGAACAACAATGCTTCATTAAAATTTTACAGCCGGGAGCTCTTCTCAACCATCGATACCTTAAAAAAATGGCAGAAATGCCTACATATACTTGGAACAAAAACACTGGAAGCTAAATCGAGACATCGCCTTGAAGACATTACGTCTTCACATTTACTGTGCATGCAATCTCTGGACGTTTGTGAACTTCAGTCAGACGCAATTGCATTCCAAAGGACCTGTGAATGAATTGACAAGCTTACAGTCATTTCTGGGCTTTCCATTTATGGAGGAAACGATGTTCAACCACCATTAACTACTGCAATAACTGCTTCACTGAGATCAGGAAAGACCCGATCGACTCTGTATCAACAAGACATAGAGGCCTTCGTGATGACTAGGAGACTTGACACAAAGTGATGGATGGATGGTGACCAGGCAGGGGTAGTTGGACACGCTCAATGCAGATATGGGATGAGGAGAGGCCACGTGGACGGATGGGCAGAGGGAAAATGATAGGGCAAATGTACGTTGCAGGATTCACGAGCTTTGAAGTGCACGAGCCAGGTGGACAAGACACAGGGGCCGGGAAGAGAATATGACTTGGTATGACACGGGGATGGACGTGGCAGCAAGGAAGCGTGTGATGAGGTTTCAAGCTTTCGGGGATTCGGGATTCGCGAGTTTGAAGTGCACGAGTTCCTTGCCTTCGGGATCCCCGATATCCCGATGTGCGATGAGCTCCTCCTCCTGGGAGCTAGCCCCTACCGGCTGGACCATAGTCTATATGACCTGTCCCAAGTGTGACCGCGGTCCAATTTTCCATCGGGTTTTCGGCGTTCTTGATGACATGATGTTTGTGTCCATGAAACATGCGATTCCCCAAAACCTGATGGCTCATGGTCATTGAATTGTCGACGGTCCGCTCCTTGGTGAAAAGCCTGCCACCTGTTTTCCACTATTGAAAGCTGCTCCCGACCTCGAGAAATCGGGTATCGGGATATCGCGATTCCCGCTGTCATGTGCATTGGACGTTCAGCTCCCCGATCCCTGAATCTGGAGGATCTCTCGCCACGTGCCTGTGCTGACGTACGACTCTGATTCGGTCGGGAAATCGCGTATCGCGATTCACTTATGTAAGAGTTCCCTGCCTCCAGAAACTCCGATCCTTCGATGGACTGAAATCCCGACTCTCCTTCTGATGTCTGACGCGTGTCCTGCCAAGATCAACGGCTAGGATCCCATCGGTCTTTCGAGACTCGAAAGGTCTCGGCCCTCTTACCCTTTAAAATCCCGATACCACAATTGTTACTAACACCATCAATGACCTTAGAGACAAACCCTCCAACACTCGGACGTGTAGCTCCAAATTTTCAGTACAACTTAGGTATCCAATGAGCTTTTAAGGCAAGTTTGTGTGTATGGAAAACTGAAAATGCCGAAACTTATAATGTGAAGATTTTACGTGACTTCTTGAGTCGACAGTAGAAGTATCTTCTGTCTTTTCGATATCATTTAGTAGCATCAATCATAGACCTCTCATAGACCTCTCTTTTGTTGCTTTTAGAATTATTTTTAATAAAATGAGTCATAGACGGTAGGTTGTAAGCACCATTTGATTTCTTCCCCACGAGCAAAGAACAATAACATTTTCTGAAGTATCACATCCTCTTCCCCACAAGCAAAGAAGAATAACATTTTTTGAAGTATCACATCCTCCAGATGTTACTAAAATGGTAAAATGATAGTTAATAAGATTGGAAATGGGTATTTCATTATATAATTTTATTAATTTTTTAATATTTAAAATGGAAAAAATATTTATTTCCTATATATAAAATAGGATGTTTTATTGTATATAAAAAAGAAATAGTGTTTCATTTAACTACCTTAAAATTAGATTACTATTATTATTACTATAAAATTTTAAAACATATTAAATTTAATCTATTTTATTGAATATTAAAATGATAAAAAGTTTTATTCTTAAAAAAATGATTTAAAAATATTGAATTTACTATATTTTATTTAATATTAAAATGATAAAAAAATTTACTTATCATATTAAAAAAACAAGTATTTTATCACACATGAAAAGAGAAATGAAATATTTTACTATAAAATTGTGAAAATTTTCATAGTTTCTATCTGATCTTGTAAGGAATTGGGTGCTAGAAAAAAGTTAAGAAAAGTTTTCCAAGATCACCATACTTGTGTTGATTTTAAAAGTCATGAAAGTTGGTGGTGTGTCAAATTTTTTAAAATTGAAATCTAATTTAGGTATATGATGGAGTATATCAAAGTGCTTATCTGAGAAACTCTTTCATCCCATGATGTTTTGAGAATTGACCAACCCCCACTTTCATTATGAAGCTCATGAGAATTTGTCAAAACACATATATTTTTGATGTTCTAGAATAGGGTTGATTACCTCATAATATGTTAATTTTCTTTTTCCCTCTAACTCTTTATAATAATATTTTTAATATTATCTTTATTCTACAATATCATTTCTTTAGTTTTTTAATTGTTTAGTCAAGACTAAACACCATTATGTCATCCTCACATAAAGTCAAAAATAAATAAATTATTAATTATATTGGATTTGACTAGTAAATTCTATGGAGGTATACATACCCTACTCCCCTGTGGACTTGAACTTGTGACATCTTAGAAGAAAACATGCATGTTATTAACCATTAGACTCATTCAGAATACTAAAATGGTAAAAACAATTATAAATTATATTCAATTTAGTTATAAATAAAATGGGAATTAATGTAAAATACTTATATTATTTTTTAAAATAAAATTAATTATGTGAGTTTGAGATAAAGAATTATTTTATAAAAAAATTATTTCTTATTTTTCATATACAATTTGCATAAAAATACAATTATTTTTGTAAGAAATCGATGTCAATTATTTTTTAAAATAAAATTAATTATGTGAGTTTGAAATAAAGAATTATTTTATAAAAAGATTATTCCTTATTTTCATATACAATTTGCATAAAAATACAATTATTTTTGTAAGAAATCGATATCAATTGTTTATTTGTTTATATTATTATTAAATAAATAAATAAAATAACATCATAAAATTACGAAAGTAATTTAAAGCAACTTTTTAAAAGATGTTTTAGAAAATTATATAATTTATATTATTTTAATCATGAGTTCATAACTATTTTTAAATTGATTCTATGTTGTAATTTTATTTTAAGTTTAAAGGTTTATTGTGATGGGTTATATAATCATTTAATTAAATTAAGTATTCTTGATTCAATTTTTGTGGTGACAACATGATCTAAATTGGATTCATAAGAATAATTGGTTACGATGTAAGATGATCAACATAAGTAATGTTTAAGGATATGGGAAAAGTAGAGATCTATTTGTTGGCGTGAAGGGCCACATTCCATAGCAATTGATGTCTACCATTGTATATTGTAGGTAATGCAGTCTAAAGTGGAATTGAAGTCGAGCAATATATGGTTGTATGAAAAACAATAATGAGATGCTCATGAGACCTTTTCCACATGGGAAAAAAGACAAACAAACAAAGAAAATAAGGAGAAACGAACTAGAGAGAACTTAAAGTGTTAAAGTGTTGGGGATGCCTCACCTTCTAGTTATCCTCCTCGTCAGATCAGTCTTCTATATCATGTTTCCCCACAATGAGAAAGTGGTTCTTTAGATGTGAATGATGTAGAGAGGTTTCCTAGATGTAACTGAGGAGCATAGAGATGAACGCGAAAGGTTGTAACTTTTCCATTGTTGAATAATAAAGAACTTGGGCGAAGTCAAAAGAATGTTGGTTTTCGAGGATAAAATCTGAGCTATGTGTGTGTGTGTGTGTTAGATGTGGATTTCCTTGTCTATGGATGAAATTGTTTGCACTATAATTCAATGATAATGGTGTTCACTAAAAATTAATGGCAAGCTGTGTTTTGTTTCGCTAACGAGAAATCCATGCTAGCTAGGATCAAATTCCTTTTTACTTAGATGTAATTTCCCATGGGTCAGTAAACCAGAATAATTGTTGTTTAATCTCACCCATAATTGATTCTAAAGTTTGAAATCAATGACCCTCTTTCCCAAGTTGTTTCTATTAACTTTGGGGTTTCTAATTTCGTTTTAGGAGATTTTGGGGATTTTCTCTCACTTCCAAAATTGATTCTACTGCTAGCTCGTGTCAGTACCTTGTCTGTTGGTCGCTGGTGTCAATACCATGTCCGTTGGTCATGCTTCATGTTCTCAACATTTTCATGGTATTTTCCTTGTCCCATAATTCATATATGGATCATACTTCGACATCTAGGGTTGTTTGGGCATTTATTAGCTACCCATGAACCAAATAAACAGTTTTGCAATTTTATGAGCTTCCAAAATGTTTTGATGTGTTGTGGACTACCAAAAATCACCCATAGATGTCTTTTTGTATGTCCGGGGTCATTGAAATAGTCTTTTATACGTTTTCCCATACCAAAGAAGAATAACATTTTCTGAAGTATCACATCCTCCATGTGTTACTAAAATGGTAAAATGATGGTTAGTAAGATTGGAAGGGTGTATTTCACTATAAAATTTTATTAATTTTTTAATATTTAAAGGTAAAATAGCAAAATGATGGTTAATAAGATTGGAAAGAGGTATTTCACTATAAAATTTTATTAATTTTTTAATATTTAAAATGGTAAAAATATTTATTTGTTATATATAAAATAGAATATTCTATTGTATATAAAAAGAAATAGTGTCTAGCTTAGCTATCTTAAAATTAGATTATTATTATTATTACTATAAAAGTTTAAAACATATTAAATTTAACACTTAAAATTAGATTATTATTATTATTATTACTATAAAAGTTTAAAACATATTAAATTTAGTCTATTTTATTGAATATTAAAATGATAAAAGTTTTATTCTTAAAAAATTGATTTAAAAATATTGAATTTACTATCTTTTATTTAATATTAAAATGATAAAAAAGTTTACTTATCATATTGAAAAAATAAGTATGTTATTATATATGAAAAGAGAAATGACATATTTTACTTTAAAATTTTGAAAATGTTCATAGTTTTTATAAGGAATTGAGTGCTAGAAAAACATTAAGAAAAGTTTTCCAAGATCATCATACTTGTGTTGATTTAAAAAATCATGAAAATTGATAGTGTGAAAAATATTTTAAAATTGAAATCTAATTTAGGTATATGATGGAATATGACAAAGTGCTTATCATTTTCAACCTTCTAAGTTTCACAAAGGTGAGAGACTCTTTCATCCCATGGTGTTTTGAGAATTGACCAACCCCCATTTTCATTATGAAACTCATGAGAATTTGTCAAAACACAAAAAAAAATTTTATGTTCTAGAATAGGGTTGATTAACTCCTTATAATATGTTAATTTTCTTTTTCCCTCTAATTCTTTATCCCACCACATTTTCTCTTTAAATTTTGAAATAATAATATTTTTAATATTATCTTTATTCTACAATATTATTTCTTTCTTTTTTTAATTGTTTAGTCAAGTTATGTCATCTAGAAAGCCAAAAATAAATAAATTATTAATTATATTTGATTTGACTAGTAAAGTCTATGGAGGTATACATACCCTACTCCCGGACTTGAACTTGTGACATATTAAGAGAAAACATGTATGTTCTTAATCATTAGGCCCATTCAAAATACTAAAATAGTAAAAAGAATTACAAATTATATTAAATTTAGTTGTAAATAAAAAGAAAATTAATGTAAAATACTTATATTATTTTTTAAAATAAAATTAATTAAGTGAATTTGAATTATGTGAGTTTGAGATAAACAATTATTTTATAAAAAAAAAATATTTATTTTTTATTGGTTTATTTTCATATAATCATATACCATTTACACCAAAAATAAAATTATTTTTCTAAGAAATAGATATCAATTGTTTATTTTTTTATATTATTATTAAATAAATTAACATCATTAAATTACTTTCATCTTTGGAAAGTAATTTAAAGAAAATTTTTAATGAATGTTTTAGAAAAATAAATAAATTATATTATTTTAATGATGAGTTCATAACTATTTTTAAATTGATTCTATGTTGTAATTTATTTAAAGTTTAAAGGTTTATTGTGATGGGTTATATAATCATTTAATTAAATTAAATATTCTTGATTCAAATTTAGTGGTGAAAACATGATCCAAATTGGATCTATAAGAATGGCTATTGACATAGGATCTAAGATGATCAACATAAGCAATGTTTAAGGTTATGGGAGAAGTAGAGATCAATTTGTTGGCGTGAAGGACCACATGCCATAGAAATTGATGTTTACTATTGTATGCAATGTAGTCTAAAGTTGAATTGAAGTCGGGCAACATATGGTTGTATGCAAAACAATAATGGGATGCTCATGAGACCTTTTCCACATGGGAAAAAAGACAAACAAATAAAGAAATAAGGAGAAACGAATTGGAGAGAACTTGAAGTGTTGGGGATGCCTCACCTTCCATATATCATCCTTGTCAACTTAGTCTTTTATGTCATTTTCCCCACAATGAGAAAGTGGCTCTTTAAATGTGAATGATGTAGAGTAGGGGTGATTTTAAGAACCCCACCTAACTTTATATGTATAATAATTGGGCAAATCCCCATGATACATAGGAAAAATTGAACACTATTTTATCAATAGTAGAATATGTATATATAAGTTTTTAGAGAATATTTTATTGAGTTATATAATCTTGTAAGGCGAATCTTTCACTGAGTTATAAAATCATGTAAAATATTGGTGAATATTTCACTTAATTGTAAAACCTTGTAAAGGCTTGGAAAATTTTTCAATAAAGTATAAAACCATATATAATAATAGGAAAACGTATCCATTAAACTATAATATAATCATTTTACAGATTTGGAAAAAGAAACATAATTTGTCCATCCTCTAGACAACGCTGCAAGAATCAGGGGTTGTGTTTGTCAAGGTTCTCATTGTACACTCTTTGTATATCCCTCTACAGTTTTGATGATATTTCACCACAAAGTTCATATGTGTTGATACTAATCATCACTTCTATCAAAAGACATATTAATATTTTCTCTACCACTTTTATTATGGATTATTTATTATTGATTCATCGATTATGAAAGGATCTTTCATACAAGTTCATCAAAGTATGTTCCTAAATAGGCACACATGTAATTTTATCCATCAATAACTCCAAAAGTATAAGAATATTGACAGGTCACATTCCATGCATGAATTCCTCTCTAATTATCCATTTGTACCCAAAAAGGACCCCTTTCCAAGGAAGAGAGGTCACTTTTATCGCTTATATTTATATTGGCTCATAAAAAAGTTAAGGGACACATAACTTTGTAATAAATGTTGGGTGTAGATTAGGCCTTAGAAAAAATATAGATTAAAGCTATGATCCAGGTGGATATCGGTGGCCACCCACCTTTTCCAAATGGCTCAAAACAGTTTTCTGGCCATTTTCGCAATTTACTATTTTTAGCAGGTTTTCACTTCCGGGGCCATTTTGAGAGCCTAAATGAAGTTTTTTTGAGATCAAGGTTCTCAATGATAGCCAAAGGCATGATTGATCCCCCAAAATGAATCTCCTCGATGATACCTTTCCAACGAGCTATCACACGCCTAAAATGGAGATCGTATGCAAAAGTTACGACCTCGGGAAGTTGATGCACCAACTTACCCAAACGGGGCCCACATGACTTTTGGCGCTTCATCTCCTAGGGTTAGGTTTTTGGATGTCTAGGACTTTTGGAATTCCCGTATATTGTAAAAGGGCCTTCTGAGCCTCATTGTAACCATCTTCTTGCGAATGCGAGTAGCCGTCACATCTCTTCTCAGAGATAAGCTGCCACCATTCTAGCGAGTCTTTCACTCTGTATTTTTACAGTCTCTGTACATTTATTTCATTAATATAAATCGTGTATTACTGTATATCTGTGTTTATGGTTGCATCTCTGATACATTTATGTTATATTATTGAATATCTGCAATATCTCTGTGCATTTCTTTATTATATCTCCGCTCTCATTTCGTGCTGAAAATAATCGGGATCAGTGGTATCAGAGCAGGCTGCTCTTGATCGTTTTTTCAGTGCATGTCCCCGACGAGGTCTGAGTATAGAAATTTGGGTCTTGAGATTTTCTCTCTTGAAGACAATCGCTCTCGCACACCCAAGAAACCCTCAATGGCGGAAGAAAAGAAAATCGACGGAGCAGACGATCCTATCAGTCTGTTGCTTGAGCAAGCTGTCACGCGACAGAGGGACGAAATGATGGAGAATTTT
>ML786242.1:131559-157497 GCA_009831015.1 Picea engelmannii | reverse complement strand
ATTTTTACAGTCTCTGTACATTTCTTTCATTAATAGAAATCATGTATTACTGTATATCTGTGTTTATGGTTGCATCTCTGATACATTTATGTTATATTATTGAATATCTGCAATATCTCTGTGCATTTCTTTATTATATCTCCGCTCTCATTTCGTGCCGAAAATAATCGGGATCAAGGTATAACACGCAATATCTGTCACTTGGATCCTAGTACATACTAACTCCCAAAATTGAGTTGTAGAAAAATAATGAAGAAACAAATAATCATGAATTGTATAGAAAGCTATTTTTTCCTTGTGATACAAGCACCAATAAACATACATTTTTCTTAGTTACATGAAACTCTCCATAACATGTGCATTATTAGCAAAAACTATGTAATGATTTTTTTTCAAGCTTTTTGTTCAACTTTGACTTCATGAATGATAGAGCAATAAACATTTTATCATCCTCCATTTTCTATATGTAATGTTATTTTAGTCTTGGAATCAAAAGTATAATTTCATTAGAGGAATGTCGATCTCATGCTAATAGGTCTCCTATGATGAACGCATAGGAACCTAGTGCAAATACCATTTTTTTTTCTTCCCTTAGCTAAGTAGAGCTCATTTCCATTTCTAAATAACCAATAAGTATTTTCAAAGAACATATAAAATAAACATAGTAGATAATAAAAGGTGAATATGATTAAGTCATTCCACAAAGTAAAAGGAAATAAAAAAATATTTCCATGAACCATCAAATATAGCTTATGCAGTAGCAACACCAACAATAGCCAACCCATCAAATATAAAAACATTGTAGGAAGAACCATACACGAATGTTACAGGCTTCACTAGAATTTGATTTGTGAGAGGATCAAAAGGGTATTCTTGTGTAGTAATGTATTTGTCATGTCTCTACAAAAATCAACACATTGCATTAAATTTCTTAGTAGCTATAAATTTGACAATACAAACCCACACCTTATCATAGTACAGTTAACCAAGATTGCATTATCAAGCAATGAATACTAAAAGAAACACAATAATGACCAATAAAAAGATGCTTAAAAGAATATAATAAAATAAGTTGAACAAGATACAAATATAGAATATAATTGCACAAAATCAATTCTGGTCCTTGAAGATGTCCATCGAGCTCTAGTATAGAGGTTGAGATAGGTTGTTTCCATGCAAATTGAACCCGGTTCAAACCCTAGTGTGCATCAAGCCCTAAAACAATATGTTCTTTGGCTTAGATTGATAGCTCTTTGTTTTGAATCACGACTATGATAATGGGTAGATGGGATTCGTAGCTCGCCATAGGTCGGAAAGAGTGTTTACCCAAACTAAAATAAATAAATTCCATCCCTTTCATATTGTATATCTCTACTTAAAGGACCCAATTTGAAACCAGATATGATCACTTATGAATCCTATGTAATTCTCTCAGATGGACTTACCAAAAGAAAATATGCTACTGAAACTAGTTTTCAACAACCCTACCTAAAATCTCTTAGAATCCTAGCACATGTCCCTAAATACATGGTAGTAATCTCTACAATCTACAACATGCAATATCTTCAAATGACCATGCCCATCAATATTAAGAGAAAATCCATGCATATATCCTTGTAAGATCTCCTTATATAATACAAAGTTAATGCCTACTAAATAGTACCACTCATATTAATATTGGAGGATACTTTCAATATCTAAGGATGAAATTTTAAAATCCACCTGACCTAGCAATTATGAATAAAAACATGCATTATAGATGTTTCCTACTAGTACTGGTTGGAGGACAACCCCAAACAACAATAATGACCCACAACCTGATGTTCAAATGCTCCATTTTGCAACTTGATGGTTTTGTGGAAGAACTTCCTAGCCTCGTCTAACTTGCCTCCCTTACTAAAACAATCAATAAGCGCATTATATATGACACCATTAGAGGATATATTTGTGTTTCAAATTTTTGGCTAGAATAATTTCATGTGTCATAAGTTATCACAAGTATCTAAAGGCTATACACATTGTTTAGCATTAATTTTTTTAGGTTCTAATAATTTCATTAGTAACCTTTCTAGTCTTTTGTCACATGGATCCAGTTTGAATAATGCAAGATCTCCTCCAATTGCACAAGTATCTCTCCCATTTTCTCAACTCCCTACACACCATCCACCAGGGGTGGATTGGCCATCCCTACCAATAGAAAGTCAAAAAATAGAAAAATTAGAGAAATTAAATTGAATGCATATATTTTATGATATCCATGGTAATTGACCAAGACTAAAGCAACAACTCAACTTTCACACTTTTCCATGTTAGAACAATGGTAAAAAAATTTCCAATTAGTGGACCATGATTTCAAAATTCAAGGTTGGGTTCAATAAATTATAGGGTTTCCAACTTGACATGTTTTTATATATATTTGTGTCTACCATTTGGATGATTTCCATGTAAAGGATAAGATTCAAACAAGGGGAAACTCCATTTCTTTGAAATACGAATAATTTGGAATATAACATAATTTAAAAACATTAAAATATTAAATCTCAAGACTAAATCATTTAAAAAAACTAAAAACTAAATCATACTTATGTCCCTTGTTCCTTTTTTCTTTCCTTATCATTGTCCAGTCCTTTATCTTCCACACATGTGTTTAATATGTTCAAATAATTGGAGGCTATAATAAACAAGTGTTTCATGACAGGGTAGTCCCTGCCGAGCTGGGGATGGGGCTGATATTAGTTGAGCAGAATTAGGAACCATTAATAGTTCTAGAAGCATAGAAAGCATATGCATCATGGGCAGAGGCTTCAAAAATAAAGGTCAATTAGCTTGGTTCCTCTAGCTGAGTAATTGGCTTTGTTCCAAATATGATTAGTTGAATGTTGCCAGTTTCTTTCATTTTTGTTCGTAGAACGTATAAAGTTATAGTTGGTATTTTTTGGACATTTTGAACAACAGGCATCGGCCTTAATTTCCTTATTATGTATTATATTGTTGTCTAGTTTGGCTACAACTCCCTTTCAATACAAATATCCATTTCGGTTAAAATAAAAAAATTATCATCCATGGAAAAAAGATTGATCAGATTGAAAAGTATGAATACCTGTCAACCTTAATTGGTTGAAGATGCTTACATTTTATGACATTTCAATGAACCGGCCTAAAACTACCAACAACTAATAAGGTGGAATTCAACATCTGTTCACTAATGCATTAAACATTTCAATATCACTCACTGCAAATATCATTTTAATATCAATAGTCGAGATAAGAGTTTCGATAAAAAAATTGAGGGAGACTTGTCAAAACTATGTGATCTATAGTTAAACAAAAAAAGGGTGTTCTATAAAAAGGAAATATAATAATCGTGGATGCATCAATCCATGTCATGTAAGCATATAATACACTACAACTTCTCACTATGTTATCTGGGCAAATTTAGGGTAGTTCAAGGCTCAATTTTCGTTTTGGAGAAAAAGGCAAATTCAATGGTTTGAACAGCTGCATTTGATTATACAACACGGGCTTTGTACATTCATATCCATGGCTTGATATAACAAGAATGTTGTTTGTTGTGTATTTTAAGTTTCTTGATTGATCAAGGACTTCTATGGAATAGGATCAGGATTCCAGGAGGCCTAAAAATGGAGTCTGGAGAAATGGAGAAAGTGTTCAAAAGTGCAGGCACATGCACTGGTATATGCAGTCTGATTGAGTATGAAATTCTGGTTGCAACCTCTGACTGCACAACTAAATTTAGGAGAGATAGTGTTGCACAGAGGCTGCATCTATATTTCTCAGGTGTTGTGAGTGTGATCTTGTTACTTCGGCTGAACTCCATGATGACATTATTGATAATGAGGATGAAAAGGAGGATATCAAGAGTTGGCATGATAAAGACAATGACAAGGTAAACAACAGTACTTGTGGGACAAATGGGAATAAGGTTAGCAATTACAACTATGATGAGGCCTAAACCCTCACCAAGGAGATTGAGGATGAATCCCAATTTCTTATAGAGGTCTTCAGGATCAAAGACACTCTTGCAAACCCAGAAACACTACCTGATCCGGGTTTCCATGTCATACATTAAATTCTGTGTAAATGTGACCTTCAATTTTAATTAGAATGTCAGTTTGGAAATATCTAGATCTTGTCAAGAAATGAAACCAAGGAGATCCAAAACTCTGCCAAAGATGTCAAAGTCATCTATCTGGATATAAGAAGCACATCAAAACATGAAATGAATTTTATGTTCTGCTTCCTTACATTATGATGTCCCATACTCTCAGGCTAGCCACATAGGACTGAGACTTCAAATAATAAAAAATGGGAGAGGAAAGAATCCCAAACAAAACTTATTTTTGTCATCTCAATCTTTGAGCTTGTGAAATGTCAGAGTTCTAGCCAATCTAGAATTAATTTTCCAATAGATCTATCTCAACTAGAAACTATACGCTAGAATCAGGGCAACACACTGCCTGGTTACTTCCTCCTCATCAAAGATTTTCAGAGTCTTGGGGTTGCCTCTTGAATACTTTACCTTACAATATGGTGCCACTATCTTTGGTTATTCATCCACTGACGATGATGCTGTGACATTGGCCTACCATGAAACAGTTTAGGGCCCTATTTAGGCAGGTCTTGCAATTCCATTATTTTAACCGTACACTGCTTTTTGGCTGCAAAAATCATCCCTATACCATTAGTTACAAAGTTCATGAGCTAATATCCACTTCATAATTTAACACTATTGCGGGAACACATTTCAAAATAAAAATAAATTCCAACAATAGAATACAAACCATTTTCTATTCGTTGATATCCTTCCTGAAGCTGCCTTTTTGCTGCTACAAACTTCAATTTAACATATGCATGTCTACAGAATTTGATTTATGTTGTACAAATACACAAAATAAATTCTAAGAACACATCGCTATATTACAAATAGCTCCAAATAGGCAATGTATACATCCCTTCTACAGGCTCCATCCAACATAGCTAGTAGGTACATAAATTTATCCTAGTGTTTATGAGAAAAGATTGCAAAAAGAAAGGAATGTTTTGTTGATAGTGGACTATCCATAAATTTATAATCAACAAATTTATCTTCAATTTAGCTTTTACATCCTAGTTTTCTTACTATGTCTCGATATCGCTTACATTTTGAAGTTATTGGAGGTCTCCCAGGGCCAAGACTGGTATTTATATGACTTGAGATACTCATCCTATGGCCCTGGCAATCCCTGGCAACCTGAATTTAAGCATTCATTTTCAACCCCCCCCTCTCTTTGTTTGTTTCTTTCTTGCCACAAGGACTGCTATCCCTTGTCAGATTACTTTGGTAAGCTAATAGGTTTACTTTATGGGGTCGTTCTACTTTATAATGTTTTTCATCATCATCATCATTATATTATGTGTTCTCGGTCTTTTCACTAACAAGAAGATCTACATCAATTACATAAAACAATGTCATTGATGATGAAAAGTCATAAATAATAATAAATAAAACTAGTGCCTTCAGTAGTAAAACAACATTACTTTAGACACAAAATAGAACATTTATTATGAAATCCAACAAAAAAAATATTAAGAACGCGGGACAAGAGTAACTTACTCCCACAGTCATCCATGCCATCGAATATCTTTATTTCCAAGCACATACAACAAGCATAAAACTAGTCAGTCACAACAAGCTAAGAATCAGAGTATAGATACCAATTAGAACCTGCAATATGTATCAATTTATTCCAAAGACAAACATATTCTCCTTTTATATTCGAGGTTGATCTCTTCCTCAATGTGCTTGAAGGTGAGATATCATTTGGTCATGGAATAAACCCTAAATTAATCATAAATTATATGATATGTAAAAAAGAACAACAAAACACATATTTCAAGACTATTTGGTTTTTTCCATGACCAAATGACATCTCACCTTCGAGCACATTGAGGAAGAGATCATATTAAACACACATATTTGAAGACTACCTGAGATATTTATATCGAAGTTGTCTCGGTCGCCAAAAAGGCACCAACATCAAACGGGGGTGAAGGGAGTCCATTTTTATTGTCTGCAGTTGTAGGTGAAGCAGAATCTGGCAAGGTGCCTACAACATGCAAAATGATGTATATGAACAAAAAAATATTTTTAAGAACAAAATCCCTTGTAGTAAAACATAGGACAAACTTTAGTAACTTCAACACATTACCATACATGCAATTTTTTCCACAACGACATTAACAACAATCTTCCCCCATTCATCTTCAAGTTATTTCCAACCACTACAATACACCACACAGAAGCAATAAGCACTTTCAATCCTTTTAGTGTTCATGGAGGTAATAAACCAGAACGAAATCCATAAAAGATGTTTATTTCACTTGTGTTAGGATAAGTCCCCATAATGCAATATAAAGAAACTGCTACTATGACTAAAAACACATTTTTGCATAACCAAATGTTGGAATTCAGCATTAGATTATTCATGCTTCCAACATTGAACCAAGATTTTTTTGGCTTCAAATACCTTAGAATCCTTTTCACCATACACCGGATTTCCTTTGAAATGTGTTTCTGCAACTGATCAACTTGTTTCCCAATCTCAGTTGCCTAGGTAGAATAAACCTGAATTCTTCCGTTGTGTTAACAATAAATCCATTATCATTATAACTCCATTATTGGTAAGATAACTCTTAACAATAAATCCATTATCATTATAATGCCTATGTGTCTATTCAGTGAATTTACATCGCATTTCAACTAACTTTTGATATTATAAAAATATGAAAAACGTTTGGATATAATCAATTTTGAGGCTTTCGCGGACAACAAAATAATTAGAGCGAACCAAAAAGTAGCTCGATATAAATGAACTTATTTCATTCAAACTTACCAATAGCTGGGATAGTAGTGACGATCTCTCCCATCTTGAGCTTGTACAAAATGGTGGTCTTACCGGTTGCATCGAGACCCACCATAAGAATGTGCATCTCCTTCTTTGCAAAAATCCACTGGAAAAGCTTGGTGAAAGTGAGCCCCATCTTTTCAGCTATACAAGAAAAATACCAGTGATTGTGAGAGAGCCTATCTCACCCAAAACAAGATGGATATTTCTCCTAAGACCTGGATCAAACTATTCTAAAATGGGCAATAATTTAAAATAAGTGTTTCTACACAGTTAACGTTCAGGTAGAATTACTTGCAGACCAATCAAAATGTGTCAAATTAACCTAAACTTTGATTATACTAGAAACCAGGGTTCACCCATCATAAACATGCGAATCCCGAGAAAACTAGCTATGGTTCCAGTATTTTTCATTTTTATTAAGGTGTGAATGATACCAGTACAGATTCGATGTTGTGGGAAAATGAAAATTAAAAAATTTACACAAAAAAAGTCCCACAACTAGTGGGGGAAATTAGGGTTTTTAGAGCCAAGAAACCTTAAATCTAGCCTCCTAAAAAGAGAAGAAAGCATTGTAGAAAGCCAAAAAATTAGTATAATTAGAGTGTAACATCCCACTCTTGCGCACTGAGTGAACTTATTCTTTGAGGACACTTGCTCGCAAGTGATCTAGATTATTATTCTATTAAAACATTTGATTTTGATTATGAGGCGTTATGGGTCGATGTCATGTTGCTTTGCTTCATTGACATAGGTAGGTTCTATTGACTTAGTTTTACTGAGTGTGAAGGATTTCAGACCTTGAGAATACAGAGGCATTGTTGGAACCCCTTGGACTCCAGATCGAGTTAGGGAGTGAACTAATGAGGTTTGATTATTTTATATGTGATATTAGTGCATATGATTAGATGATATGTTATGGATATATTTCTGACATGATTTGTTGATTATTCAAGCTGACGATAGGTTGCCGACCAGACTCACATGTTGAGTAGAGGGGTCACGCTCGACTACCAGAGATGTTGAGGGAGAGGTGTGGATAGCAGCCCTGCCACAACCTACTAGCACTTCCGGCATGGTTGAAACTGTAGGATAACGATTACCTAGTTCGAGAGGACCCACAATGTCATGAGGGTAGACTGCAATAGTCACTCACAATGATTATAAGGGGTGTACAATAAGGTAGTCGCCTTATTCCTTAAAGGCCCTTAGTTTCCCACGAGATCACCTGGCGAAGTATTGACTCTAGGTTTTTTTTATGTCTACCAAGTTAGTCAATAGGTGAGTGGCACCCTTGGAGCACGTGGTGTGTCCTGAAGGGCACGTCATGCAAGAAAAATGGAAAGAGGCGAATGGCACCCTTGGAGCACGTGGTGCATCCTGAAGGGCACGTCGTGCAAGAGAAGCAGAAAGAGGTGAGTGGCACCCTTGGAGCACCTAGTGCGTCTTGAAGGGCATGTCGTGTGGTTATTTAATAATTGGATAAACCTAGATGGCTTTAGGACAAATAAAGTGTTAAGGAAGATTTGAAACCTTTCCTTAAAAAAATGTCGCCCAGCCTAGGAAAATAAGNTTTATATATATATATATATATATATATATATATATATATATATATATATATATATATATATATATATATATATATATATATATATATATATATATATATATATATATATTATAATAATAATAATAATAATGGTAATCTTCATTAATCTTGTGACAAGAAGGCGGTAAGCAATTAAATTGATTTATAAAATCTTTTGGGATAAAATTTAAAAAGTGGAAATAATTGTTTTACTTATTATGCTAATTAAAAATTTATTCATTACAAAAAAAAAAAGGGAAGAAGGGTAAGTTTTTGAACTTGTCTTTTTTGAGTTTAAATAAAAAGGGGAAAGAGGGAAATCTAAAAATAATTAGGAAACTAGAGAAAAAGTAGGAAACATAAAAAGAAAAGGGAAACACAAGGGAAAATCAGAAAGTCTAACTTAGTCAGGTATCTAGCATTAAAGAACCTTCTAAATTAAACTGAAGTAGTAAATTAATAATGGGGAAAGACATTAAAACCTATAAGGGAATTTGGGGACACCTAGGAGTGATTCTTGGAATGACTCTAGGTGGGTGAGGGAAATAAAGGTAATTAATTAATTAAATAAATTAGTTTTTGGAGGAATGAAGGGGATGGGTGACACATGTACGGGGAGGGATTTTATGAATTAATTTATCAAACATTAAATGAAATAGAATTTTGGGAAAGTAAAGGACTTCAAAACTCTATATAATGGAGGGAGGAAAATGATGATGGATCTCTTATGTTTGCGTAACGTTACGTTGCAGAAATCTATACTTGACTGACTTAGTTTGGGGGAGTTGGGATTCCAAACTCGGTGAGGAGTGGTAGCTCGGCCTTGCAAGGCAATC
Organism: Picea engelmannii; assembly: GCA_009831015.1. NCBI lineage: Eukaryota > Viridiplantae > Streptophyta > Pinopsida > Pinales > Pinaceae > Picea > Picea engelmannii. The sequence goes on along the minus strand of ML786242.1, from coordinate 148,165 downwards.
TAGGAGCTAGTTGATTTTCTGGATAGTGTGTGTGGCCCCTTTGCGGATCGAGGGGCTAAGGGGGAAGAAGAGTACCCCTAGCATTGGCTGGGAGGTACCGGTGAAGTCTCATTGGTCGGCAAGAGGGAGTAGCATGAAGTGTGCGTGACATCAACTCAAAGTGGGTGATTGGGCAACGATATGATTTATTTATTTTTTCATGGTAGATTGTTAGTATGATTATGCTTTTAGATATGCATGTTTAATTGGGAAAGGAAAATGATTGTCTTAGCATCCTAGTTGATGACTGAATTTTTCCATAGCCTTTAGCTCAATGTTGATTTCCCCTGTCCTTCGATCCTTGCATGTCTTGACCTTCCTGTGGTTGATTGATTGTGATGATTGCGGTTTATTTCACCTTCGTCCCTAGCTCATCAGTCCTCGCCTGAGCAGTCGGCCAGGAGCCTAATCTACAGTCGTTGCTTCGGCGTTAATAGACCTATGGATCTCTATGCCCTGCTTTTTTGTGTGTGGATGATGAGCGAAGAATGTTCCTATCTGTCATCTACCTCTGTTATTTGTCCTTGACTGGTTTCTTGTCTTGCGCTTTGATGTGGATATCTGACCCGGAAAATTATTGATTGTCGGTGAAATTTTATCTTTTCTTGTCTACGTTGTGACCCTTTGTTACTCTGGCGATTTAGCATTATCGAGACTGAAACCATGCAATTTAAGACTGCGTTATTGGCCACTAGTTGTGACAACGATTTCACCTTTATTTTTACTCTTTATGACTGTCATTCGATACTCTTAACTACCTGATGAATTAATTTACTGTATTAAAAAAAAAAAAAAATCTAAAAACCAGAACGTCCTAAGCCTTAAATACCTTACAGAATTACCATTTTTCCTGATTAAACCTTCATATTCTACAAGGTCCTGGGTAAAAACCTCTTACAGTAAGAAGAAGGAATTATAACAATTCTATCTAGCTTAAACTCTAGAGGTTAGAGTTAGGGAAAATTCGCCCTCTACAACTAATTCATCATCAAACATCGCCTAGCTGCCTACTTCTATGTAAATGGTGTAAAATATAATTTTGTTGACATATATTGTGTATTGAAGGTGTCTACATTGCCAATTTCTTTAACCTATTTTTTTTATTTTCAAATCATATCCACCTAGTTATTGCTTCACGCCTGTCGAAAGTTGCACATCAATATCTCACCTTGCCTCTCCTCAAAACTAAGCTATAATTATGAAGCCTGGATCTTCTCTTCTTTATATCAAAAATCGGTCTAAAATGGCTCTGGTAAACATAAATAGTTGCCTCCTACTTCCAATATTATTGATCGTGTTTATTGTATGTGCAACAAACAATTAGCAAATGTTTATGGTATAGCGAATGTTTATTGTAGCGAATGTTTATGCAGGTACAACGAATAATCATTGTAGCGAATGTTTATGTGTAACGAATGTTTATTTTATAGCGAATGTTTATTGTAGAAAATGTTTATGTATGTACAATGAATAATCATTGTGGTGAATGTAATTCCCTTCTGGTGTATTTGGTACAAGATTTTACCTATTTTATTAATGACAAAAAATATAAAAATCTATTCTGGTGTGTTTGGTACAGCATTTTACTTATTTGTCAATAACAAAAAAGATAAGAATCTAGTCTGGTGTGTTCTTTCTTGAACGTTATGATTTGCGTTTTCACTTGAAGGTGTTTCATCACTTCCATTTACTGCTCAGAAGAATTTTCCTTTTGTGACGGCTCTCTTTGCCTGGGTTCCTGGCATTTTCCCATGGTCTACACTTCGTTCTGAATTACCCTGGGGTCGACGAGGTTACCCTCTCTAAGAGAGAATTCTCTTGTATTAATTACATGTGTTTAACTTGACAGTGAAACGTTAATATGGCTTATGCAATTACTGAGTTTAAAGGTAATAACTCTCACCTGCTGATACATCCTTGGAAAGTGAAACCTTAATTATGTCAGCCCATTTTTTCAGCTAGATAATAGCAGTCGCAAACCTCCAGTTTAGTCAAGGACAACCGTTTCAACCTTAACACTATTTTATTGGCTAGATAGCTTTCAAAGGATAATTCATTTTTTTAGCACCTTAATCACAAGCATTATGCTTGATAACGAGAATGTTTCTTTTATTTATTTTGGTATTTATGAGAATAGATTGTATTAATGGTAGGTTGAATTGTAATTGTTGTCTAATTTGTCATTTAGACTTGCCCCATTAATTTTCTTTTAATGTTAAATAGATGGTACATTAAGGACTAATCTGTAAATTAATAGGTTAACTAGTGGGATAATTGCAGCTTATGCACTAATTTTGTTAACGTCATCTTTGAGGTTAATTGCCCAACTAGATTGTATTTGTGATAAATTTAGATTTTTCCATTTCCGATTGTAATTAATGATAATTAGATTGGCATGTTGACTGAAATGTGATTTGGACATGTTGATTAGAAGGGTAAGTTATTTTACGTTAGATTTGTATCTGTGAATTTTTTAGACATGATTAAAGGGTTGGGTTGCTAACAAACTCATGCATTGGCTTGCGTCTTCCTTTGTTGTCTTCCTCTTGAGTCTTGTCGAACTATTGTTGGGGGTGGGTGAAGTCTTGTGTCATTTTTTTGCCTTCTAGCATGTTGGATTTTCTTGAATCCTTGGTTCCATTAGGATTGTTGCACCAAGGTTATCAACATGCCTATCACCTGGGGATGACATGAATCCTGACAAGGGGATCATGGTGCGCCCTATTAGATAGAGGTGAACGTTAACTTGGTCGTAGTCCATGTTACCCTTTGTGGGTGTTGTTCGTTGTAGTTGTTTTGGTGCATGGGTGGTGACGCCTTCATGCATTGGGTTCACGCGCCTTGAGGTTATTTACCTTTGTCGTCAAGGTCGTTATATCGGGAGGGGGTGTGGTACCTTAGTTGTAGGTGAGGTCACGATACGTCAAGTGGGTAGTCGTTTCTCCTTGTTTTTTTACACATGTGTTGCCCAGTTACCCTTGATACAGTGCGTGGAGTCATAGTTTCTTATTGCCTAGATGACGTGCTTGCATTCATCGTCAGTTGTGTGGTTAAACTGTTGTCATCGCCGACCTTCTGGCCTAAAAACAAAACAAAAAAAATTGCATCTTTTGTTTCGCTTGTAGTCGTGACATGGGATTGTTACATAGAGGGAGAAATGGAATTAGAGAACACCCATTGTGAGAGAAAAGAAATCAAACAACCAAGTTTTCCTTTGAGTTGAAAAAATCCCGAAGGGAAATTGAAAAATGCGAGCAGAGTTGTTGTGGAAGTCTGTAGAAGAATCCCTAAAGGCTTCCCAATAAAAGAGTGGGAGATAAGGAAAGAGAACTCATAAGATTATATGTAGTAACCAGAAATTACATTTCTTTGGGTAAAAAAATTGGTTATGCACTTCACTCTTTGGCCATGTTCCTACTAAAATAGGACTCTGAACTGCCACTTGGATGGTTGGTTCCATTATTATTTGTGGAGTAACTGCCATCTGTGCCACTTTCCATGAACCTATAGATTATGCCATGAAGTTACAACACCCTCGCATAAGTTAAGGGGACTACCTGTGACATATCAGACTTGGTAACTGTGTAGAATGACTAGTTTATGAGTGAAATAAAACATGCACCTATGCCTTCTTATATAAACCAAGGTATCTTCAGGTTTAAAAAATTACCTTGGATCCTAATTTCGATTGATCCCAAAAACAGACCCAACCTTAGATCTATTTCAATTTTGGGACATGTGCCCTTATCTCTACATGATGGATATTCTTTGAACTTAATGATAGTGTTTTACTAAGGACACCTTCTCTGATCCAAGTACATGGCCACATATTTTGATTTTTTTCCTTTTGCCAATTGAAACTAAATTCTACCTGGCATGTGCAACTCAGTAAGAACATATGAAATGCCTTGATCCTGTTGTCCCACTTGGTCAATTGTATTAATGAGTAGACTATATAGCAGTCTATAATCTAGTTTCAAAAGCTATTTTGGCATGCATGCATTCTTTTAAATGGAGATTAGTTTGCCTTTGGTTGGCATGGATTTTTTTGTTTTGTGATATTGATGATTGGGTACTTGGGATTATTTACATAATATTCGATTTCACAATGCAAATGATACACATATAGAAACTTAAAAATCCCAAGAAAGAAAACTTTGAGTTTAAAGCCAACCTTGTGCAAACATGTCCAAAATATTGTAGGGTCTGATGCAGGTAAAAATCCTCAAGCAATCCTCTATAGTCCATGGCTGCAATTGTGCGACATTCTCTACTCCAACCTCTAAGTTCCAAGTGCAGGGTTTCTCCTTGCATTTACATCTCTGTTTTGTAGTAAAATAATGACACGAATGATGCGGTTTTAGTTTTTTAAAGAGAACTTTAGTGCTTTTTTCTTTTCATAATGAGCAATTTACTTTTCCTGATCCTTCTTAAGCATGCATTTTTTCTTTTTTTCTTTCCATTTATTTTGGGGCCTTTTCTATCAACCATTTCTTGTAGGCTAGAAACCTACAAGAAATGACCAATATAAATGTTGATCGTTTCTTAGAAATGGGTTCCTGTCCAGAAATGGAAATCAAAATATTTTTCTCGTGTAGTTCCTTTTTTGGGATGTTTTTCTGGTAGAAACATCCCCCTCGGATACAGTTGATGGTAACATATATTGGAAGGGTCTAACATACCAAAACACAATTAGGCTTGAAAGTTCGGGATTGTCTATGAAATGAATGCATTTATTGCATGAGGAGCCATATATTTGTACACTAAACAATTTGAGGACATTTGCATCATTAGATGTAGCCTAATAAAGAGTAGGATGGTAAAGTAAAGCCTATTGGAGGCTGGTAAAGTAAATCCTATTGGATTTTTTCTTCATAAATATCATGGGCCTCAAACCCACTTGTCCCAGGATTGTTGATGCATATATGCAAGAGACCAGATTGGAAAGAAGATTTGACACTGCTTATGTTTGTCATGTTTGTGCAAGAATAAATTCTAGTTTAATAGGTATTCAATATTTTCAAATAAAGAAATTAGAAAATCACCTTCTTTGAAACTGTAAAGAATTTGGAGCCTCCCTTGACACTAACAAATCACAATCACAAACGAATAAGATTTACCAAGAGAGCATATTAGACAATTCCATCAATCTTGACTGTCATTACCTTATACTCCAGAGAAACATTAAGTTTGGATTTAGTAAAAATAAAAACTTACAAGATATCTACATGCAGGGACACAACTAGACTTGTAGTCAGATTACAATGACAACAATATTCATTTATCTATGGGGAAAACATCAGGAAATGGATATATGAATTTTTTTTACATTAAATATCAAACACTACCTTCTCTAGTGGAAGATCTATCCCTAAATGACCCCGTGAAATAATAATACTATCTGCCTCTCGCAAGATCTCATCAAAGTGCTCCAAACCCTACAACATAAGTTGTGTGTATATTAATATTCAAATAAGCAACTACTTCTTGTGCAGTGTGAATATCTAAGACCGACTAAACATGAAAAGGAAAGTTTAAGACTAGGAGACTTCATTCAATGATCCATAAAATACCTCTATAGTGTTAATCTTAGCAAATATTTGTCTCTTGAAGATTCCCAAGCCCATTAATATATGTGTGGGTCTATACAAGACAAAAGAAGGAAATGGATTTTACATCAATTCAATTTTAGAATCGAGAAAACAAATTTCTAGGTGGTCTATAATACATCTAATACAGTATGTTATTCTATAGTTTAAAGGTCAGTATAAAATCCTTTTTAGATGTACAATAGATAATATGTTCACTATTTGAGTTTATTCAAGTATAAGGGAGAAGTCCCATGTCACAGAAACAAAAAATAAAATAAAAAATTGTCGTCATTTACTAATGAAGCCTGCAACAAAAAATATCACCTTGTTACTTCATTGTCAGTTCAAAATGATTGTCATAAGTACATATGATAATGCATTCATATTTGAAGTTTACTATAATGCATCTACTTGAAGTTTGTCAAAGAATAAGAAGAAACAGGAATCATAGAAACAGATCAACCTAAAAATTAAAATGCATAAAGTAGCACTATGAAGTTGGTTCCAGAAACACATCCTGATAGAATTTAATATGTAAGATCCATCATAGTATCTAGTAACAACACAAGCTCAGAACATGAGCAAGAACGTAACTTTGATGTCATCTTTCTTACTTGTATAATGTCTTCGGCATGTAGTGTGTATTAAAAAGAAATAAAGTCAATGTTGTTGTGAAATTCCCAAGTTTTAATAACCTACAAAGTACAAACAATAGTAATACATCAAATTCCAAACCTTATTAGAATCAAATCACAAGATGCACAATAAACCTTAACACAAAAATAGACTAGTGCCATTTAAAAGCTGCAAATACCATTTCAAGATCAGTCTCTCACTCATTTCTCTCAAATAATAGCTCCCACATATTCAACAATCATCTCTCCTCATTTTCAGAGAAAATTTCCTCGAAAAAGAGAAAACCCTAGCAATTCTCTGCTCATTCCATCATTTTCGCTGCACTTTCAACAAGCTCATTGTGCCTTGTCGAGTTTCATTGCATTTTCATTCAAGGAGGATCAATTTCGATATGTGAAGGTTCAAGAGGGAAAATTCAAGATTAAATAAATTCGTTGACACCTCATACACTCTCCATGCATATTTTACCCATTTACATCATTTTTCCTAAAACCCTAGCTTACCCTACGTTTTTGTAGGGTAGGGATGTGTTTTTCCCTTTTGCACTCCTTCCCCTCATTCATTTCCTGAGATTCCACTTTCCCTTAATCCCTAACATTACCCCTTACCCCCCTAAATTTTCTCAATAATTTAAGAAACCCCTAACCCATCATTCCACTTCATTTTCCAAAAATCTTTGAAGGCACATTTTCCAGAAATTACCTTTTTAGTCATATTTTTTCCAAACAGATTGTGGACAATAAGAGATGAATAGTGATAATCTGGAGGAGGTTTGTGATCCTAATATTCCAAAGTACAATAACCTATTTCATAGTTTACACAGGTATTACAGAATGACAGATATATTCACATATTCAGAGCCTATTTTTCTGATTGAGCAAACTCATGTTTTAGACATCTCTTTGCAGAAAATATTGTGAACAACTAGAGCAGAATTTTCATGTATAACACATATCACTATAAATATGGCATGCTTACTATGCATTTTCACAATATATTCACAAGATTCCATTATGAAAAAATTTATAAAGTGATGAACTTTATTTCATATTGGTATTGTTGCAGAAAAGACCAGTAGAGATCCACAAGGATGGTCCAAGCCACAAGTTTCTCTATACTGTTACATATGAATAGGTAGTGAATCAAGAACCACAATAAAATTTAATGTTCAAGATGGGTCATCTTGAAATTCCTTTTCTATGTCATACATGGTGAAAGATAAATTGTTACATGAGATGCCTTAGAATTTATTTAAACATGATATTCATGGTGCGAGTTCTCGATTTAGTCACATGATACAGTGGTGCCTAAAATAAGTAGTGCTTCCCAAAGTTTTTGGTGGTCCTGAATTTACTAGACAAATACCTTATGAAAATTTGGAACATAAATGAGTACCTTTTCTCCTATAAGACTAGAGTTATGAAACATGGAACATGCAAATCTATAGATAATGATTGCTTGATCTGGAAAATATCTTGTTTAGTTGCCAATAAGGAATGGAAAAGGAGAAATTATTAACACAATTCCAATTTATGAAATTGCTCCACTATGTAGATGTTGATTGCATTTTTACTTATTTTGAGTACCTTATCAATCATGTTCCACTTGCTCTGTGACTAGGATGCATGATTTTTAAATCCATGTCATGACTATAATCTCTTGACATAAAAACATGTGGTGACATCCTAAGTCATTCTGCCAAATTTTGGAAGTTCCAATGCCTTTAGAGTGGTTGTATATGATGTGTCCATTAGGTTTCGTAGCATGGTTAATTTATTTGGTGTCTTGTAAGGGTATTTAGAATAACCTGTGTTTTTCAAAGCCACAAACCATATAAGAATATCATTCTTATACTTATTAATATTAAAATTTCAAACTAAATTATTCAGTGTTTCTTTTGGAACCGAGAGCCCTAACCAAAATGACTATGGACACTTCATAAAAGTACGACTTATACAAGTCTGCGTGATATTTCAAAGATTCTCCATATATGCATGTGTTTTTCTTCATTTCACAAATTATGGTTCCCTGGTAAGGATGTTTCTGCTCTAAAATTTTTGATAGTTGAATGCAACCAACTTTTTTCCCGTATTGGGTTATTATATGTGGATTATACTTGAGAGGAGAATGATTCAATCCACTCATTCCAATTGCAACAAGTTTAGGTTTAGTTTGTTACCCCATCACTTGTGGGTTATTTTCTTCATATGTTCTTTTTGGACAGTGGAAAGGAGTGTAAACACAGTAAGACATTTCAAATGTGATGTGTGATAGAGTAAACATAAGAAAAAAAGGACTATAGACACAATAATAACATTTGATATTTACCCACAAGTTGAGGAATGTTAGTGGATCCTTGCATCCTCATACCACAACTAATAGACATGTAACTAACCTAAATATGTTGAGGAATGTTAGTGGATCCTTGCATCCTCATACCACAACTAATATACATGTAACTAACCTAAATATGCTATAGAACAAAACAAGACCCTGCCCAACCACCACTAATAGCATAGTTGCTTATCTTCCTGTATTGTCATCCTTAATAAGATTGAGAATACATGTACCCAAAGTTACAGTGCATTCTCCCTCATAAATATTGGCAAAGAGTAGAATTGGACATACTACCTTCATGACAAATTTGTGAGTATAAATTACAAACAAAGCCCTATTATTGTGGGAACATTCAATTAACCCTTTCTTGTTAGAGAGTGTTCAAAAAATATCACCATCATGATCATCTAAAGTTGTACTGAAACATCTCCATGTATATTTAACACAATTGCAGACAAGTATTCATAGCAACATAAACATGATTTTTGCAGCTGAAACAAAACACAAATAGATAATACAAGCAAGAGTTATATCATATAACATTGTTTGTTATAACAAATTGAAACTGCCAAAAAACATGCACTCACATCTAGGTATAACAATTTTCAATATTGTCTAGATGAGAAGGAATGTTATTAGAGAATAAATTGCACAAAATATGAAAAATATTGTTTCCAAATCAATATTTTTTATCTGGATGTTAAATAGATTATATGACCCTCCCATGATTAGATTTTGGATATTTTCCCTTATCCTTATTGCAAAATATACAGTCAAATGTTGAAAGGTACTTGTGGTCTTATGTTGAATAGGGGTTCTTAGTTTTGAGGGTTTGCATGTACCTTCTATCATTGACAATGATGCATCTCTTCTAGACTTTGAATATTGGATTTGTATTAGGGTAGACTGTTGATTAGAAACATTTTTTAGTTAAGTATAAATTAGTAAGTTGATTTAAATTCATTTTCTCGACTGTGTTGTCCACAAACAATTATGCCATCACAACCAAAATAAGATGAATTTTACATAAAATATTTGACACTCTAGATTTTTGTGTGTAATATTTGAACTATTACCAAAAGAAAATAGAAACATCCACTTTTCTTCTTGACTAGAGGATGAAGAAAGGACTACTTATAGTACACAGTGCATTTACATTTCACAAAAACCTGCTTCTAATACACTCTAAGCATCGTGAAAAGAGACCATACACAATAAGATAAATATTGGTGCATTCAATAATCAAATAAGGGTTAAATTATATTGGTGCATTCAATAATCAGATAAGGGTTAAATTATAAATGGGAAGTAGGGGGCTTATTGATTGAAAAAATGGTATTTTTCACAGGTTATACTCCTGTCGGTCTTATCAATACTATTTTATACTATGGGGAAAAGAAGCATCAGATTGTAATAACACCAAGAATATCCACAAATAATAATATGAAAAAATTAATTACAATTCTCAATGATAAAAGATATAATTACATAGTTAAATATATTTACAAGACGCAGAGTCGAAGAAAATGGCTCGTTCAAATTCTAGTTTTACAGACTCTTGCATTGAAAGGAACAATGTACATCCTACATCTACAACTGCCTTATTTTTAACCTCTTCCATATTAGATTACATTCTCACAATTCCAAACTACCAAGATAATAGATTCTAAGCATGGAAAACACCAGAGCTTAAAATCTAAAAATTCTCGCCTGACATCAAGGTACATTGCCTTTAGTACAAAGGTTTTCTCAAGCTCGAAAATATACCCAAATTGAAGGGGATGGAGTTAATAAATGGAATATGGTCAAGATTCTCCATCAACACTAGTGATGATCTATCTCCCAATTCCTTCTTCTCCAATGCCGAAATGATGAGGAGAATGGGGATCCTGCAGTCTCGTTAGTTTAAAAAGTGGGTATGAGGTGTATATGAAGAACAATTTGTTTTAGATGAACAACAAAGACATTAAGAGAATGCATATAGATAGTGTTTCTATAGAAATAAACTTAAAACAAGCACAAGCACCAAAGAATGAGACAGGAAGAACTCACCAATTGGTAACTACGGTTAAGAACTCTCACACGGCTATAGTCTGTCGAACGTCTACAGTCTCTCTCCCCCACCCATGTTTATCGCTGGATCAGCAGAAAAAAATGGGTGGCTTTAGTGAAGGCCAACCAACACAGCCATTTAAATATACATAGGCGAAATCCTTCCCATTGAAACGTATGGGAAAAACCAGTGCCATAAACCCTTGATTCGAGGAGATGGGGGTGATATATTTACCCTAAATCCTTGATTCTAGGATATGCGGGGCGATTCACCCGCCATAAAAATAAGATTCTACAAAATCTAGGTGAATTCAAAATTTTATCATGAAATCGGGAGGGCGAACCATCTTTGCATGGAATTTTCCGATTTTCTCTATGGGACGAATCATCTGCCATATATGTTGTTTAATTTAATATTTTGGCTAAATATTGTTTTTTTCTTAAAATCTACTTCATACAATATTCTCCCCTTCAAAAATTTAAATCCTAAAATTTCGCTCATGAGCGAAATTTCACCCTTAAAATTATATATGATGTAGAGAGGTTTCCTAGTTGTCATTGAGGAGCATAGATATGAACGAGAGAGGTTGTAAATTTCCCATTTTTGAATAATAAAGATTTTTGTCGAAGCAAAAAGAATATTATTTTCTCGGTTGGGTTTCCAGGGTAAAATCTGAGTTATGTGTGTGCGTGTTAGTTAGATGTGGATTTCTTTGTCTATGGGTGAAATTGTTTTCATTGTAATTCAATGATAATGGTGTGTACTAAAAATTAATGGCGATTTGTGTTTTATTTCGGTAACGAGAAATCCATGCTAGCTAGGATCAAATGCATTTTCACTTAGATGCAATTTCCCATGGGTCTGTAAGCCAGAATAATTTCTCTTTAATCTTACCCATAATTGATTCTAAAGTTTGAAATCAATGACCCTCTTTCTCGAGTTGTTTCTACTTACTTTGGGGTTTCTAATTTCATTTCAAGAGTTTTGGGGGATTTTCTCTCACTTCGATATTTGATTCTACTGCTAGTTGGTGTCAATACCTTGTCTATTGGTTATGCTTCATGTTCTCAACATTGTCAGGGTATTTTACTTTTCCCATAATTCATATACGAATCATACTTCAACATCTACGATTGTTTGGGCATTTATTAGCTACCCATGAACCAAATAAACATTTTTGCAATTTTGTCACCTTCCAAAATGTTTTGATGTGTTGTGGACTACCAAAAATGACCCATATATGTCTTTGTATGTCCTAGGTCATTGAAATATTCTTTTATATGTTTTCCCATACCATTGTTTGTCACATTTTCCCTCCAGATATTGTTTCCCAATAGTTGGTTGCCCAAATTGACTTTCAGAAGTTGTCCCTTCAGGACTGGACGTCAAATTCTCCCTCTGAGTTAATCCCTTCACTTTTGATCAAATTGACTCACCCCTGAACATTTAAACTTCACCGTTGGTGATTTTCCCCCTTCTTTATTGGGATGAAAAAAATTCCTAGCCAACAAGATTCTCCCTTTGATCGACTAGGCTTTCATTTGGTCGATTTGGTTCACTAGATCAACCATACTTTAGTAAAATCAACTTGGTCAAATTATGTTTTTTCCAGCTCAACTTCCGACCCAACTTCTGGGAGTTCAAATTCCGTAGCAGTTGGTCAACTCAACTTGGGGTTGGTTGGTTGATCTGTTTTCGACTTGACTTTGGCTCGGCTAGTCGGGTTTCTATAAACTTATGAAAGTTAAGGTTATAGGGAATAGAAGAGGATTTTGTGTTGGTGATATGGATAGGCTATAATCCTTCTATTTAAAGATCAGATGGTATCAGAGTATAAGTTTGAATGCATTTAGTGAGACCTATATGGTAAGTACCCACAGTGATTACAAAACAAGTGGACAAGAGTTGCTTCTATGGCTAGAGCAAAGTAGATCATCAAGAATGTCAGGGTAACATTATGAAGGAGAAGAAGAAGAATATCCTGAGGTCATATTGGATTGATTTGAGAAGAGTTTGGCCACATTGACATCAATGGTGTCTTAACTATTGGCAGCGAATAGAAAGGAAACTCCATCAATAGAGGCTTGTCATGAAGGCTCCAATAAGGAATAACATAAGCTAGATACATAGTGTAATATTGAAGCAAAGATGGGAGAGTCCAGCTATAGCAAGACACGGGTACCTTTCCATGTGGAGGCCAAGGTGGACATCAAGCCTTATACCATGAAAGTGGATGCTATCATCCTAAACCATCGGCTACAATAGATGGAAGTATACTTTATCATGCATGAAGAAACTGGAAAAAAATGATTTAGTTTTCTTGTTTGAAGCTTCAAGGCATGCTTTGACATGGTGGGAGAGTGATGCAGTAAGAAAAGAACTAGGAAATGAGCCACTAGTGACTAACTGGGAGGTTTTCAAGGACATGATCAAATCTCAATTTTATCTAATAGGATATGAGGAAAACCAACAAATAGTATGGCGTTACTTCAGGCAGAGACAAGGAAAATCAATGCAAGAGTTCACAATAGAGTTCAGTAAGAGAGAAATTCATATGGGAGTCTCTCTCAAAATTCCAAACATGCTAGTCAAGTATTTGGGGGAATTGTTACCTCATATTCGTATACAATTGATGTTATTTAGACCAAAGAAAATTGACGAGGCTATTATTCAAGAACACTACCTTGAGGGAGACAATAAAAAGCAACAAAAAAGTACCCACAAGCAAGTATAACCACAAGAGCGGTAGAGAAAGAGGGAAAACAAGAAGAAGTGGAATGAGAAGAATATCATGGAAGAAAGAAAAGAAGAGACACCTTCCATCCAATAATGTAAATGGTGTGGTCCAAAGGGACATACTGAGGAGAACTGTTGGAAATTTCACCTTGAGAAGTGCCCCAAATATTTTTAGAAAAGGAAGAAGAAAGCATTGATATCGGATGAGCTGAGAAATGGGTGAATAACACCTCAGACATGGAAGGGAATATTAACTACACTAATATTTAGAAATAGATTGATTAGTGTTGAAGTCCATTACTCTGACACCTAGTTATCTTGTTATCTAGTGATTTCCTTGTTGTAAATAAAATTAGAAGATCACAAAAAAGAATACACTTGTTGGATTATTCAACTCAAATATGTTGAAGTTTTACTTACACGTCTAGAAATTACGATTCTTCTTTATTATTATAATCATTTACCACATTAGTTGTATAAATAACATCACTGAAAGAGAGACAATCACATAAACAATAGAGACACACAAATTATCCTGGGAAACCATCATGGGAAGAAAACCCAGCAAAACTTCCTCAATATAGATAGACCAAAGACCAAATAGAATATCCTCCTCTACTCCTTCACTAGGAAGAGTAGCGCACCACTTGACCAAGAAATACTAGGAGATAGACCAGAAACCCACCTTGACGTCAACCCTAGTTGATGTAGGTTCTCCTCTAAGACTTGCACACTTTTTATCATTTTGCAGAGCTCATGAGAGAGTGTGCAAATGAGGTGCTAGCCTCTTTTATAAATAGTATTTTGGCCTCCCATAATTAGGCATGGGTCAACTTGTCACTTTACACTTTTAATTTACATTTAATTTTCAAGGCACAAAAGAGTCAACTTTTACAAATGCATAATATGGCCTAATTAATAAATATAATATAATAATATTATTCAACACTCCCTCTTAGGTAGAATATTCTTCTAAGTTACAATATTTCAACACTCCCCCTTAAGAAGAAGGGTATGCTACTGACAACATTAATAACAACTGACTGTACTCAATATATCATCAACAGGAAGGGACATCATCATCAACATCGGGAACACTATTGGTCATATCTATAAATCATCAGAAGTTTTTCTCATCATCAACATCAGTAGAAACTGAACATCACCATCATCTATAGCGCGGAGCTGGAGTAACATCATCATCATCATCAACATGAATCTGGAACATCAACATCAACAACAACATGAAGCTAGAATAACATCATCATCATCAACATCATGAAGCTGGAACATTAGCATATATATGTGGCAACATAATGAGGCAGGTGCATCAAAAACAACATTTATGGTACTCTGACAGACTGTCCTTACCGAACATTCAGGATCTACCCAAGAATCATAAGATTCCATAGGATATAGAATCCTAACTGATCTAGCACTACTGACCACAAATAGCCTTCTGAAGAATGACCCCGATACCCTTATTGTGGAATTTGATCTGGCTGGGTCATTCTTATAAGTCATTACTAATAGAGGAAAGATCCTAAAGAGAAAATTGAAATAAATGGTAGGAAGATCATTAAACAATACTTGGAACTGCAGGACAGGATTACCCACAGAAAAATATTTGGCTTCAAGAACCTTGGCCACATTTTGTGTATCCAATAGAGAATTCAGTCTAGATGAACAACCGCCTACAATGAAAAATGTCTTACATTCCATTATATTCATCGATAAAATGATTTCCTCCAACATTGGCTCCACGAGTTCTAATTATGTATTCTGCAACATCACATTACAATCGATTGTGAGACCATATATAAATACTTAAACCCTTTAAATGAATGATTAACAAAGATAATTTTTTAATTAAAAACCAAAACCTCTAAGAAAGTGGAATTTTGAGCATAGCTAAATTCTCCAACACTGTCATTCATATGAAATACTTTCTCCATCTCCATCAACGACCTTACAAACAAACCCTCCAACACTCGAACATATAAGTCCAAATTTTCAGTACAGCTTAGGCATCCAATGAGATTAGGAAAGTTTGTGTGCATGGAGAATTGAAAATGATGAAACTTGTAATGTGAATACTTCGACACGTTTGTGACTTCTAGAAACTGTGACTTCTTGACTAGGCTTAATTCAAGACAGTAGAAATACCCTTTGTCTTTTTCTAGATCATTTTAATAAAACCAATCATAAAACTCTCTAGTTTGTTAATTTTCGAATTATTTTTAATAAAATGAGTTATAGAACCTCCAAAATTGTTCAAAGTTGGATGGATTATACAAGTAACGCTCACTGGATTTTATGAACCTTCTAGAAGCATGGTACATTGTAAGAAACATTGCATTTATTCCCCACGAGCAAAGAGGAAAAATATTTTCTAAAGTATCATGTGCTTCATGTGTTACTAAAATGGTAAAATGTTGGTTAGTCATTTTGGAAATGGGTATTTTATCCTATATGAAAAGGTAAATGATGTATTTTACTTAAAATTTTGATTACTTTTGATAGTATTTAAAATGATAATGTTAAGGCTACTCTAGAAAGTATTTAGTTAGAACAATAAGTTTTATTTAATGAGGTTTAGTTAGAACAATAAGTAATGCTAAGGTTTTATTTACTGCAAACTCTACCTGTGATCTATTGTGCAATTTGTTGTGTTTTTTTATTGTTGGCTCAGAAATATTTTTCTGTGCTCCCCTTTAAAAGGAGTCCATGGATAATAAGAGAGTTGTTGTGTCTTGGAAAAATGGATAAACTCGTTGTTGTCACTGCTGGAAGATTGATCTGTGCGATTTATTGCTTGAGGAGTTCGATCTGTGTGCATGTTGAGATTGGGAACAAACTGCGTGGAGTGGGTCACAACCTTCTGGAAAAGCATGTAGCAAAGTGGTGCATGAGAAGATCGTTGTAGGGTAGAGGAGTTTGATACTGCGTGAAGACTAGCACAACCTTTGTGCCAGAGAAAGCTACTTGAATTTTTCTGTGTGATCATTTTTGTTGCTACAGTTGAAGTTTCTATGATAAAAGAGGTCATTGTCTGAAAATTTGTGTGGAAGATGATAAATTGTGAAGGACAGAGAAATGCAGAGAGAAAAGAATAGTATATTCAAATGTATGAAGAGATACAGAACAGAACTGAAGAGATAGTTACAATGTAAGATGGTTGAGCTATATATGCTCAAGCAAGACAAAAATAGAA
>ML786242.1:94228-108863 GCA_009831015.1 Picea engelmannii | reverse complement strand
GAGACTTGAACTCAAGACCTCTTACTTAATAAGGCAAGTTTTAACCAAATGGTCTAGCAAAACTTATTGTAATATTCATAAGGAGGATTGTTGGTGTTGTTGTTGTTGAAAACGGCCTTGGAGAGCATGCTAAAAAAATAAATATTTTCACACAAAAACAAAAATTCGCTTCTCGATGACAAAAAGGGTTAGATCTCGGTTAACTTACTCGGAAGATGCACCTTTTCCTATCTGTTTCTGATTTGCTAAGATCGCACAGGGCATGGGGAAAAGAGCATATGTAGATCTAAAAGAGTAGCAACCCAGAAATAAAAAATATAAACCGAAATAAAATCAAAATAAAACTTTGCAGAAATTTTAAAAATGTGTATTCAGGGTTTATACCTCTGGATCTGACTGTAATGGCCGTATCTTGGGCAAAGGGAAACTTTTTTGAGTGAAACAAAAAGTGTTCCTAAATGAAATGAGTGCTCTGGACGCAATGAAACAGTTTTCTCAGCCCAGAAATGTATGGAAATTCCATAAAATGGAGATGATGCAACTCGGCTTCACGATCTCGATCTACAACAGGAGTGGGTCTTCAAACATGATCTGATACCATGTTCGACAAAACAGGTATTCCAACAGAGGACGAACACCTTCAGTAACCACTCACATAACCAGATCAAAGATCAACACACCGATGTTTTCATGTTGTAAAACCCTTACGGGGAAACATCCACGACCCCAACCAACACAGCTACTTGGAGCAGTTTGTTAATGCAAAGAAAAATATTACAGAGAGATTTTACAAGAGAGTTGCTCACAATCGTTCATCGAAAAATGACCCTCCATGTTCTTTAAATAGAGATCATGGACCAATCAGGTGTTAAGCCACAGATCAATGGTCGTTAAGATCGAGAAGAGTATGAACCGCCGGATCACTCTATGTCGGGAACATATTGTGACCATCGGATTTCCTAACTACAAATGCATACTAATGCATACTAAAGAAACACACTAAGAAACACACCTTTACCTAATGACATATTAGACCAAGTAGATCTTAACTAACTCCTAACTGTCTAAATATCCTAACACAATTTACTTACATCAATTAAAAGATGCACTTACCACCTAAGGAACATAAACTACGATTCAAGACTAGATATCTCAACTAAACTTATCTATTATTTTTCTAGACGTAATACAATAATCTACTATACTTGGTCAATTTTGCATGTAAAGCTAAGAGCAAAACTAGTGAGAAGACAATACATAAAAGTAATAAGAACCACAAGAGCATCAGTGCAAAATAGAATACATGCTAAAATTATTCAATCTTCAATCAATAATTAAGTACAATGAATCAGAGGATTTACATAAGAACTAGCAAAACACATAAAAACACAGGTACAATCTTAAGGTCATAACGATATAATTAATATTAGCATAATGTCAAATTAATTTTATTTAAGTAGTTTTATTTAAGTTCAAGCATTTCTTATCAAGGGATACAACTTCAATAACATGTACAACCCTTCAATATCTCAACTATGATTTATGTGTTATGGGCCTCCTTTTATATAAAGGTAGAAATCAATATTAAATTTATCTTCCATTAAGCTCCCGTATGTAGAGCCAACCTTCTTTAAGCGAAGGAATATGAATTCACATTTAAATTGAAGGAAGGACTCAACCCTTTTAAACAATACTAAAAGCGCAAGTTGCATTTGTGTATTAACAATAATACAAATTCTAAAATGAATCAATGTCCTAGAATAATTAGAATGAAATGTCTATTCTATTTAATTAATTATTACAACAAGATTTAGGTAGCAACCCTAATTGATGTTATACTTTATCAATTACAAATATTAAAACTCATTCTCAATGTAATTTATGTTATGTGGTACTTTTAAAAATCACCTATCTATGGAATGCAAAAGGTATTTGTTCTCATCAATCCTTTATTAGTCCATGCCTTCGGCGAGGGACTTTAGCATTCACTTGAAGTATTTGGTCGATTTTGTATATTAGTTGGTGCTTTTTGCATTAAAAAAACACATGATATATCAATGTATTTTCATATTTGATTTTAATATGATATATTTTTAAAATAAATTTGTTTTTATATCTATTAAATTTTAGAAATTATATTTTCTAATTGGGTGAGAGCCATCTGATGTGACTTTATTACCGTGGTATGTACAATTTGTTTTTGTGAATTATCAAACTTTAAAAATAATTAAGAATAACATATGTCAGACTTGCCATTTTGGCACACTATCACACTGCACAGTGACACTGCTTTGAACAATGGTGCGGTCGCGGTTTTGGCAGAACATTGCTGCAGCCGAGGTTTGTGCAGTCTAGGTCACCGCCTCACAACCTTTCCACCTCCATATCCTTATCATTACATAATGCGATTAAACTACACCTAGTTTAGGTTATCTCCGGAGAAGCCTTCTCGTTCCAGGCTTTCATCTCCATATCCATTCCGGTTCTGGATCTGGCTCTCGTCCTGGACCTGTAACTATTGTTGCAGCATCGACGCACTGTTGGTCCTGGTTTAAAGAGGAACCCTAAATATGGGCCTGGTTTAAATGGACCTCGTTTACATATGGGCCCATAAATATTAAGTTCAATTAAGATTATTCTACAGAGTAAGGAAGGAGACACTCATCTCATAGCCGGAGACCAGTGGAAGCAGGAGGGACAAGCGAATGCAACCGTTGGTAAGATATTAACATTATGGGGACAAGTCATTCATATTTACAGCAACCCATTCTATCTAATATTGAAATTCAAAATCATTGACATTCTAATCAGTAAAAATGTATTGATTAATCAGTAAAAATGCATTGATAAATCACTGATACATGTACACCACAAGGACTGAAATATTGGAGGCACAAAAAAGTTAAATTGGACAAACCTTTTTCTTAAAATTCAAGTAAGTTCTCATTTTCCTTTGTTTTACTAGATTTGGTTAAATCAATATATAAATTTTGAAAGAATTTTGAGATGCACAAAATGTAACTTATTTCTATACCAGATACAAAACAATTACAGAGATAAGAACACAAACTCCAAAATTCTTTAATTACATGTACAGGTACTCAATTTATCAAGATAAAACACATTAATTCCTTGAATTTCTGTTATTATCTGTTAGTTGAGGAAATGAGTCTATTTTTCTCTTGAATTAATAAATTTTAGAGACTAAAATTTAATTACACTGACGACTAAGGTTTGGAATATCCAAGTACTTACAGGTGACTAATCCAATATGGAAGGACATCTTCTCTCTTGTGTTGCTATTCCCACCAGCCTTGCAACAATGGAAAATGCAGAAGCAGTGGGAACCTGTAGGCTGGCACCAACTCAACGGAAGCCTGCTGAAGTGTTATCTTCTGCCTTCGGTGCAATTTGTTCTTCAGGACGAAGCCTGCAACATACCTTCGGGATTGAGACCAAGTAGTTGTGATAAATTGTGGAGCAAAGAGAAAATACAGAGAGAAGAGAATAAAACAGTATATTGAAATGTATAAAGAAGTACAGAAAGAGTACAGAACTTAGAACACCATTACAATGTAAGACGGTTGAGCTATATATGCTCAAGCAAGACAAAAATAGAAAGTACAACTGTCCAGTACAGCTGGCAGTGTACGGTCATACTGTTGAGGGTACAATATATTTAACACTCCCTCTTAGACTCAACAGTTACAATCAACAGCACTGACTATGCCTAAGTGCTGTCTTTGGAAGTCAAAAACTGACTTTCCTAGTGGCTTGGTGAAGATATCAGCAAGCTGATCTCTAGAACCACAAAATTGTAGTGCAATGTCACCATTATTGACTAGCTCGTGTATAAAATGAAACCGAGTGTCAATGTGTTTACTTTTCTTGTGAAACACATTGTTCTTGGATAATGCAATTGCTGATGTGTTGTCACAGAAGATAGGAGTTGGATCCTTCTCTATTTGTGACATGTCTTTCAATAATCTTCTGAGCCATACAGCTTGACAAGAAGCTGAGGTAGCTGCAACATACTCTGCCTCTGCAGAAGATATTGATACTATTGGCTGCTTCTTCGATGCCCATGAGATCAGGTTCGTGCCCAGTTGAAAAACATATCCTGATGTGCTTTTCCTGTCATCCAGGCTGCCTGCAAAGTCACTATCTGTGTAACCAGAGAGTTGATTACAATCAGATGTAGTGTACCATAAGCCAAAATGTAGTGTTCCTGCTACATATATCAAAATTCGTTTTTCCATTTTCCAGTGTGAATCCTTGGGTGATTCCATGAATATGGAAACAAGGCTGGCTGCATACATGATGTCAGGCCTAGTTGTTGTAAGATACAACAAACTGCCGACCAAACTTTTGTATAAAGTAGAATCCACTGTAGGAGCTTCATTTGTCTTGCTTAATTTTGTGCCTAAAGGTATGGGGGTTTCTGCTGGATTGCATCCTTCCATGCGAAACCTTTTGATAATGTCTGCTGCATACTTTTGCTGACAGACAAAAATGCCTTTGGCTGATTGATGAACCTCAATGCCTAAGAAATATTTCATGATGCCAATATCTGTCATCTCAAATTCAGATTGCATGGCATGCTTGAAATCTATTAGCTCTAGATTTCCTGTGTAAATCATGTCATCAACATATAAACATACAATTAGTATTTTACCGTGATGATCTGTTTTGGTATAAAGTGTGGGTTCATTTTGACTTCTGTTGAAGCCACTTTTGATCAGGTAGGTGTCAATTCTGCTGTACCAAGCTCTTGGAGCTTGCTTTAAGCCATACAAGTCTTTCTTCAACCGATACACTTTGGTTGGGTTCTCTTGGACTTCAAATCCAGGTGGTTGATTGACATAAACTTCTTCTTCTAAAAAACCATTTAGAAATGCTGACTTGACATCCATTTGGTAAGCTTTCCATTTTTGTTTTGCTGCTATGGCCAATAAAGTCCTTACAGTGTCTAATCTTGCTACTGGAGCAAAAGTTTCACCATAATCAATACCTAGTTGTTGTGAGAATCCTTGGGCAACAAGTCTCTCCTTGTGCTTTTCAATCTGTCCTTTTTCATTTAGTTTGGTTTTGTAAACCCACTTGACACCAATACTCTTCTTGCGTCTCGGTAAATCATCAAGATCCCATGTCTTGTTCTTCTCAATGCAATCAATTTCTTGGTTCATGGCTTGAACCCAGTGTGGCTCCTTAGCTGCTTCCTTAAAGGATGTGGGTTGACATGACATTAAAGCAAAAAAAATATGTTGCTCAAAGTCATCCAACTGTTGATGGATCTCTCTCAAGCTTCGAGTTCTCTGATTCTGTGCTTCAGAGAATGATTCTCTGCTGGAAGTTGAGTTATCCTGTGAGTTATCTGGTTGTCCTTGTACCTGTAGTCTTGGAAGAAAAGTGTGAGGTGCTTGTTGTTCTGAATTTTCTGTGTTTTCAGAACTTGGCAGCAATGGATTTTGACTGTCCACTTGTTGGTTTTCTGAATTATCCCAGAATTGGTTTTCTAAAAATTGTACATCTCTACTGAGAATTAATTTCATGGTGATTGGATTGTAAAGCCTGTAAGCTTTAGATGTTTCACTGTACCCAGTGAAAATGCATTTTTCACTTCTGTCATCAAGCTTCTTCCTTAATTCAGAAGGTACGTGTGCATATGCTCTGCATCCAAATGTCCTTAGATGAGCTACATTGAGCTTTGTCCCACTCCAAGCTTCTTGGGGAACTTTCATCTGTAGACTAGTGGTTGGTGATCTGTTCAGAAGATAGACTGAGCATGCTACTGCTTCAGCCCAAAAAGTATTTGACAAGTGTTTTTCTTTAAGAAGTGTTCTTTCCATATTCATGATGGTCTGATTTTTTCTTTCAGCCACTCCGTTCTTCTGTGGAGTATACCTTGATGTTACTTGCATGATGATGCCTTGAGATTTGCAGTAAGTCGCAAATTCTCTAGAGTTGTATTCTCCTCCTCCATTTGACCTGAGTACTTTGAGAAATTTACCACTCTGTTTTCCAGCTTCAGCCTTGAATTCTTTGAATTTTGCAAATGTTTTAGACTTATGTCTGAGAAAATATATCCAGATTTTCCTGCTGAAATCATCAATAAACATTAGAAAGTAAAAACTACCACCTATTGACTCTGTTTGCATTGGTCCACATAGGTCAGTGTGAACTAGTTCAAGATGATGTTTGGCTTGATTGGAAGACTGTGGAAAACTAGTTCTCTTGTGTTTTCCAAGTATGCAAGACTCACATGGGGGAATTTGCTCTTTAAAGATAGGTAGACCTTTGACCATGGAGTTTTTCTGAAGAAGACTTAGACTCTGAAATGGTAGATGTCCAAATCTAGTATGCCAAACCATTGATTCATTCATGGTTGTTGCATTCTGTGCATAAGGTTGACTCAGATTTGCAGTTCTGAGGGTAAGGGGAAACATCCTATTTGGAGTCATAAGGATTTCAAAAATTAATTTTCTGTTGGGTTTTCTATCATAGATCTTACAAGATGCTCCCTCAAAAAGTACTTTATATCCCTTTTCAATGAGCTGTCCTACACTTAACAAATTATGTTTTAAGTCTGGAACATGGTAGACATTACATATGTCTTTCTTGACATTTTGTTTAGTAAGAATAGGAACAGTTCCTTTTCCTTGAACTTTGACTAAATGATCATTTCCAAGAGTAATGTCAGAGGAAATTGAAGAATCAAGGCATGAAAGTAATTCTTTGTTACCTGTCATGTGATTGCTGCATCCACTGTCCAACAACCAGAGATCTTTAGATTGTTGTTCAGTTTTGTGGCATGAGAGAAACATACCTCTTGAGGTGTCTCCTGTATGATTTGACACATGTGCTCTGCCTGAGAGCTGATCTGCCTGCTTCTTCCTGCATTCATGTTCATAGTGTCCATACTTTTTGCAATAAAAGCATTGAATGCTAGTTTTGTCATTTGATCTTCGCCCTCTGCCTCTCTGAGGCTGGAAATTCTGATGTTGATTTTGTTGTTGATTTTTGTGACCTTGGAAATTGTTATTTGGATACTGTTTTCTATTTCCTTCACTGGTATGAGGGTTTCCCTGATTGTTCCCTCTTCCTCTACTTCTTCCTCTGCCTTTCCCTCTTCTAAATGAGAATTGAGATTGGAAGGCATTTGAGATTGACTCATCTGTAAGATGCAGTCTTGTCTCATGTGTCACCAGAGAACCAATTAGTTCATCTGTTGAAAATCTTGACAAATCCTTGGATTCAAGGATGGCTGTGACAACCATTTCAAATTTCTTGGGAAGAATTCTGAGAATCTTTTCAACAATTCGTTGATCAGTGATGGTTTCACCAATCAGTCTGATCTGATTCACGATTCCCATGATTCTGGTCATGAACTGATCTACAGTTTCAGACTCTGTCATTCTGAGAGTCTCGAATTGTGTCCATAAGGACTGCAGTTTAACTTTTTTTACCCTGTCATTTCCTTGGTAGGACGTTTTGAGGATGTCCCAGGCCTGTTTGGAGGTACCAACGCCTGTGATTTTCGAGAATATCGAATCATCCACAGAATTCTGAATCCAGAATTTCGCTTTGTTTTCTTTGGTCCTCAGAGTTGCCTGAGCAATTCTCTGCGCATTTGTCATGGCAGTGAGGGCAGCTGGATCTGGTTCTACATAGCCAAGATCAACTGGTTCCCAGTACTCTTGTGCTTGCAAGAACGACCTCATTCGAAGAGACCAAAATTCGTAATTCTTTCCCAGAAGAATCGGACACTGAGTCGGGCCGAGATTGTTGGTCGACGCCATTTAAAAACAAATGCTGAAAAAATAGAGGGAAAAAAAAATTCGTATTTACCTCCGATCTCAGAAATGCCGATTTGTCGATGGCCGATGTGCCGATGGCCGATAGGAGCTTATCGAGCTTGGATTGGCCCTTGGTCTCCTTTCAATGTGACCACACGCCTTGTGTTAAAGCGCTACGGGCTTTTCCCATTTCTTTGGTTTACAAATCGCCGAAATGCGAAAAATCACCTTTTGGACTTTTCAACGGTCCAGATCTGTAGTGATTGGACGGTCTAGATCTTATCGGGATATCGCGAATCGTGATTTCGTGATTCCTGATGTCGAGGTTTTCTGACTCCTTGATCCCACGATCGCCGATTTTCCGATGGCGTGCTTCCTTTCGGGACTTTTCCCGATTTCGTTGATTGCTGCCACGTGTCCTAGCAGACGGACGGTCGTGATCTCTCCTCGCGATTTCGCGATATGATGTGTCCCGGACCTCTTGTCTCCAGGATCCGCGAAATGCTGAATCCCAAAAAACCGATGAACTCGCTTATCGGGACTTTTCCCGAAAGCCTCGATCTCTGCCACGCGTCCTGAACAGATGGACGACTAGATTGCGTCGGGGATTTCACCGTGGAGAATCTCGATCCCACGAATTTATGTGATGACGTGAGATGGGCCCCACAACGGAGTTTACCTCCTGTCGGGATTTCAGAGTTCGGAGTTTGGAAGTGCTTGAGTTTCTTGTCCTCAAGAATTGCGAAACGCCGAATCCTGATATTCCGATGGGTTCTTTCCTTGTCGGAACTTTTCCCGAGTTCCTGGATTTACGCCACGCGTCTTGGAGTGATGGACGGTCCTGATTCCTTCTCAGGATATCGCGACTTGCGATGCTCCAAATTACTGTCACCTTGAAAATCCAAATGCCGATACGCTAACGACACCCTCGATGTCCGCCACGTGTCCGGTCAGGATGGATGGCTGAGATTGGATCGGGATTTCGCGTATCGCGATTTCGCGAGTTGCGATGTCAAATTTCTTTGACAGCTTGAAACCCCGAATTCTGAAATGCTGACGGGTGCGACGATGTCCGCCACGTGTCCGGACAAACGAATGGCTGAGATCGTATCGCTATATCGCGTATCGTGATTTCGCGAGTTGCGAGGTCCCGTTGCAATGTCTTTGAGAACCCCGAACTCTGAAATGCCGATATGACGATGCGTTGATCTGCTGCCACCTGTCCTCTAAAATGGACGACTGTGATCGTTTCGGGATTTCACGATTTCGCGTATCGGAGTTTTTTGAGAGCAGATTCTTTCGCTCGTCCAACTCCCGATTCCCGATTTTGCGATGGAATAGGATCTCGCCACGTGTCTCTTGATGGACGGTCAAGATGACGTCGGGATTTTGCATCTTTACAAGTCGAAATCACTCCAGTGCGCTCCACACGACTAACCGTCGTGCAACTTCTTGCTGATCTAACGACTGTTGGGCCTGTATTCAAGATCTGACGGCTGAAATTCCTTCGCCCTTTCAGCGCTCTCCTGGTCCCTTCTGGACTGGTTTCCTGCCTTGGAACCGTTCGCAGGATGAATTTCACGGCTTCAGTGACTGTTCTTTGCGCCTGAGATGCGTTCTTTACACCTGTGGAAGAAAGATTCGAAGGAGTTTCACAATTTCTTCGTGATCTGCTACAATCTTTGATAGATTTGAGCTATTTTCAAAAATCTTTAAACAATTCTGCCTTCTTCTTGAATCTTTAACGAATTGAAGCGAAATCTTCAAGTTCTTTAAACTTCTTTCGTTCTGCAGCTCTTCTGCGTCAATCTTTGACGGTTCTTTGAAAAAATTGTGCAGGTTTCTTCTTCTACATTCTCTTCGTCCAGGATCGTTCGAACGTTGTACGCTCTGCTTCCTCCACAAGCTTCTTACGGTGATCTTTAAAGAGTATTGCAGACAACTTTCCAAGCCTTGTGAAAAGACTGTGTCGCGTGCTCTCAAGATGCGTGTAAGCTCTACGCTGTGAGGATTGTGTTGCTCTCCCAACTGTGTGAAGAGTCTTACTGTTGTAGCTCTGATACCATGATAAATTGTGGAGCAAAGAGAAAATACAGAGAGAAGAGAATAAAACAGTATATTGAAATGTATAAAGAAGTACAAAAAGAGTACAGAACTTAGAACACCATTACAATGTAAGACGGTTGAGCTATATATGCTCAAGCAAGACAAAAATAGAAAGTACAACTGTCCAGTACAGCTGGCAGTGTACGGTCATACTGTTGAGGGTACAATATATTTAGCAAGTTGGAGGTCTTTAGCTAATAATAAGCCGATGTTTGCCTAGGACTTGTGGTTGTTTACCGGCAAGGTTTCAGTAACACTCGTTAAACATTTATTACACATAGAAGAGATTTGAACTTGAAAGTCAAGTTGTTGAGCCATCACTCTGCCCCATTCATCTTTTTACAATTCTACTACTGCTGTAGTTGTTATGTTCTTCATAAATCTCTATGTAATAGCATACTTAGGAGCACTTTAGTATCTGATTAGAAATAGGATGTTATAATAAGAATGATTAGGGATAAGATATTCTGGATTTTTTTTCATAGACACCTTCTTCCTTAATCTTTATGTAAATACTTATGAAATTAATCTTGGAGAAAATATCCAGCTGCCTACTGATACCATATTTATCTAACCTTGCATAATGGTTCTAGGTGCTCATCAATCTATCTCTCCTTGTGAATCATTTTCCTTTTCCCAGATTAATCTCATAGATTGAAAATATAGGAACTTGTAAAGACTGGAAACCCACTTCAAGGAATGCTGGAACAAAAACACCTAATTTTCACCCTTGACTCATGATCTACCAATTGCAAGATTTAAACCAAGCTTTAAAAAAATTAAATAATTGGACAGCTCACAAGATTCTTGAGCAGAATATTTAACCTGCTTCCATTAAAATGCCAATATCCTCAGTCCATCAGTTTTCTTATTCTTGTGATCATCCAAGCATTATGTTATTGTAGTAAATTTCCAGATTATACAACATGCCATTCCGTCGTTGAAATAAATTTCCAGATTATACAACATGCCAATGTGTAAGCAAGGTTCCCATATTCTTCAACATTTCAGCAGCTACCCGTTTTCATTCATCATAAATGTGCCCCTTAATAGTCTTATATCTGCTGGAAATGATTTCATATATAGTAGTTGTAATACCATCCGATGTTCAGGATCAATCGTACAAAACCATCACAACCTCAATCACACATCCAAGCTGCGCCAAAATAGGCTCCGAATGGGAAGAAATATTCACTTTAAGGTTTCATATTTGGGTCAGCCGGAATCGAACGTTCAGTCTCCAAGTAATGAACCTGGTAGATACTTGGGACCGTTCAGTGAGACCACGTTGCCTCATGCATGCCTGAGGATTGTTGCTTTATTACCATTTTATCAATTAAATTAAGTTAATATTATTATTTAAACCATAAATTTTAGTTTCAAATGGACAATCACTGTTTCATATTGATTTTTAAAAAGGTTTTCAAATGTTTGCAATTGGTTTATGTAATTTTATGTGTTTTTTTTCGTTTTGTTTATAATATTGTATTCAAATAAATGAATATGAAATAATAAATAAAAACAGCAATCTAATTGCAATTGGTTTATGTACATGATGGATGACCAGCTTAGAATAGAGTGGCATTCGTAAAGCCCATGACAAGATGGATTTGGTTGACGGAAGGAAGCAAGCGAAAGGATTGATTACTGGTTGGCTTATGGGCGCTCTCAGGTTCTATTTATATCAATTCTATAAAGAAGTACCTTATATGGAGAAGGTAACTCCGTACACACCGAAATGAAATGAAAATCTCTCGAGCTTAAAGAGTTTCAGTAAGTGGGGAATCACGGATTGACGGATGCTTCAAGTTCAGGCTGCTCCTAAATCCATTCTTCATTGGTTTATGTAATTTTATATGTTTTTTTGTTTTGTTTATAAGTTTATGTAATTTTATGTGTATTTTTGTTTTGTTTATAATATTGATATTAAATAAACGAATATGAAATAATAAAAAGATTACAGAGAACTATGCTCAAACAGAAATTTAACACATATAGAAGATATATATAAAAACGTATGCAACATGCATATTCCAAAATGTATAAACAGAACCATGCTTAAACAAAAATCTAACACATGTAGAAGATATATATAAAAACCTATGCAACATGGATATTTCAAAACCCATAAACATATATGCATTTCAAAAATATTATAAACATATATACAAATATAAAAAAAGAAGAGAGAAATTTAATTTTATATACTTAACACATCAATTTTAAGTTTACTTCACACAATAAATGTGGAAAAATTGTTGTAAAAGCAGACACCTCTAAATTTTAACTTCACTTCACACAATTAAATGAGGGAATTTTGTTACAATCGAACAACCAATTATTTTGCTAGTAATAAACTACTAAGCAACAAAACTATAACATTATTTATATCAGTCGACACCAAGGGGTATAAGAGGCAATTACAATGGCCGCTTGGCACATCTTACGTGTAAGAAAATAGACACTCTGAAATGACATAAGAAGAAATTTCAAATCCGATTTCTTAGTCTATTATATCAATGGAAATTGACAACCATTAGATTTTTCTAACATATTAAACAAATATAAATATTGCTTATCTGAAAACCAAAAAACCATATATAAAGAAAACCACTTTTTAACATTAAAATAAATTTAACATCTACTAAATCAAGTTTATTGGTCATCCTAATTAATTTACTTACTTATTCTAGTGTGTATAACTAATCCAATATGTATGTGGGAATTCCATTTTCTCGACATTATATAACTTTGTTTGTTAACTTAATTAATTAAGTATTTTATGTGTAACCAAATACAACCTTTTTTACTTCCTTTTCATTTCTTAATTTTAATTGTAAACAAACTCTACTATACTAATTATAATAAACTTCCCACGAAGCAGTGTAATCTGTGTGTTCTTCTGATTTAGTTATTAGAATTTGGAAATTAAGCTTCCCACCAAACAGTTTATCATTCAATCATGTTGTCTCGAATTTTGAGTGGACTGGTAAACTCATAAAATTTTCACCTCATAAGGTTGGATGAGTGTTCTAGCATTATTAATTTAGGTTTCTTTAAGGCAGGGACTAGCCACTAGGTGGCTATCTCTTCAAATTGACTTTTATCTTGGATTTAGAGCGTTGGTTATCCTTAATATTATATAATAGGTATTCCATAAGTGATTCTTTGGGGTATTCAAGGCTGGTATAAACCATGATGTCTATCATAGATATTCCGCTACCAATGATACGTATTTTGACTTGGACAAGAATTTACCTCGCGTCTGTGAATAGTGGAGGCAATTGCCACAAGAGTAAACACACAACCCAAGACAAGAATATTTTTTTCTCTTTCTTTAATAGTTAGAGCAAGAAGTTGTCACCCCAAGAATGGCTTTTATAAGCCAAGAAAAAATGCAACTCAAGCGACGGGCTTCTAGTTGAGCCACACAAGGGAAATTTAGCCTTTAGAGAAGGCAAGCGCCATTGTAATCGCTGTCAATTATTAAGGATGGAAAGTGCTATTAATATCATTGGTAGTCATTAACGATTTGCTGGCAGGAAGAATTGTTGGCAGTCAACATTAGCAAGGGCCACTTATTTTCTGACAGTCATTAAGGCAAATTTGTGATGGGGAGGGGAAGGGCGTTATCTCAGATTTTTAATAGGTTGGAAGTGAGTTACATGTGTAGGTTTCTATAGCAAGGGATAAAATCATCTCATCAGTGATCATGCCAAATGTTTCGCTCATTTAAGAGCTCACGGATTCCTCACTTGCTGACTCACCACCTCCAATGTGTACTTGGAAATAATGGAGAAAGGGCTAGTTGTAAGTGCCAGTAATAAGCACGGGTTGTAAGCGTCAGTTAGAAGAGTCAGTCCTTAGTTAAGATTCAGTTGTCTAGTTGTCTTTTGGTTTACATGTAGCCGACTCGGGAGAGTCTTTTCCTATATAAGGATGTAATCCGTCTTCATTTAACATCAACAAGTGAGCGTAGCCTCACCGTGTTTGTTTTGCTCTCATATATTTTATCTTGGTATCAGAGCCACGAGGAGAAGGTGCGAAAATCCTTGAAGTTCGCAGGTCCCTCCTCTGGTAGGGTGCGAGGGAATACTACTCAGCCTTTCGCCCATGGAAAAACGGAAAGATTCCCGCAGTCAGAGCACTGGAGAGCTGCGAACACCCCACAGTCCAATAAATCGCGAGGTGCGGACTTCTCGCAGGCTACTAAGTCATGAGGTGCGAGAAAGTTGGTGCGTGAGAAAGCTGGTACGTGAGTTTTAAAGACTTCTCGCAGGCTACTAAGTCGTAAGGTGCGAGAAAGCTGGAGCGTGAGTTTTAGTTTGAAGCGTGAGTTTTATTTTGCAGCGTGACTTTTAGTTTGAAGCGTGAGTTTTATTTTGAAGCGTGAGTTTGCATGGTGTTATATGGAAAATAATGAGTTTTATTTTGGGTGCAAATAGAGGCACGAGAGGTCGTGTGAGCTCATGCATAAAGCAAATGAGGTAAAGGTGGAGTGTAAAGTGGTAAAATATATATATTGTTTATATATATATATATATATATATATATATATATATATATATATATATATTTTGGGTGGTAAAGAAGCATTTAAATAAGCGTGAAGTATAAAGTTGGAGTTTTCTTATTGAAGTGGAGGAGATATTTTTAAATTAAAAGTGGTTAAAGTGAATACATGCATGTGTATTAAAACAAAGGTTTCTTTTGAAGTGATTTTTTTTTTTAAA
>ML786242.1:59393-78967 GCA_009831015.1 Picea engelmannii | reverse complement strand
CAACTTCCGCCTCGATTTCCATGGATATGCTATCAGATCTAGAAATTCTAAGATAAGGGTTTTGTCTGGAATATGAAAAATTGAGTAAAAAAACCTCATTTTTCAAAAGTAGAATTGGTTTGGGAGATATGGGTGGATCCCTAAATCAAATCTACCCAAATTGATAAAAAATACAGATTTGTGGGATTTATCCTAAAATTGTGAAAATTGTTTTCTTAGTTTGGGGATTCAGTTTCATCCATTCCTCCATGGATTTTATGTATAAATAAGACCTCATAGGTCTGATTAAGGGAGGATTATTATGTTGTAAGATTGGTTCTTGAATAAGAAGGAATTGTTATGATGTAGGGTTGATTTTTGAAGATTGTTGGTTGTACACCTATTTCTCAAGTAATGATATATTTTCAGTTTATGGATTATATGTGTGCATTTACATCATCTCTACTGTAATTTTCTCTTAAGAGATGCATTGTCGGTACGGAAAGGACCCACCGACCCAATCAAGGTAAGCTTCATTGTATTTTATTTGCAAATGTAATTCTGGATTTATGTGTGTATGTGTGTAGGTACATGAATCATAAGAGTTCATCTCTCACCTTCATTCTCCATGTAATGAAGTCTTTCAATCATATTGATTGTCTCCTGTATTGAAGAATCTTTGATTGGCATTGATAGGTTTATGATTGGTTTCTTTCTAGGACTAAATAAAGTGAATTGTTAATTGTTATTTCAATTGCTACAAGAAGCAAGATATCAATTCATCTATTCATTTCATGAGCCTCTAATAAACAGACTTGTTATCTAAGCAAGGAGCTTTTTCATTGAGTGTTTGTTTGAGATTTTCCTTACAAGTTTTATCTTCTGGTTTGAAGTTGTGCGAAGAGTGTTATTTTTGAAGTGTGCCCAGATTTTCTTGCTAGTTGTTGTTGAGAGTAGTCGCTACAGATAACTAAGTCAAAGTCCATCTTTCCATTTCTTGAGCTTGTAAATGGACAAGTCATTATCTGAGCAAGATCTTTTGAATGCATGATTGTTAAGATTTTGTTTGCAAGTTTTTATTTTTGAATTTTGAAATGAGCGGAGAGTGTTATTTGAAAAGTGTGAAAACAAAGTATTTTGTTATTGATGGTTTTCTTATATAAGATATACTAAATAGACATAGGAACCTATCTGTTATCAACACATATAATGAATCAACTCTACTGATTACGAATCTCGGTTGATAATTTATGTTTGGTAATATATTATGCATATAATTGCACCAACATTTTGACGTTGTTGTCGGGGAGTTGTAAACGGTAATAGGTAGTGTTTGAATCAGATTGCTTTAATGGTTTTGGATTGGTTTTATGGATTACCTAAGGGCAGAGAGAAGATGGTAAGACTTGAAGGAAGAGCACACACATCCACTTTAGTGGGGTTGCTCCAAAGTTAGGTTGTCCTCTCTTATTTTAATGCAAGTGTGTTTTTCCTTCCTTTATGACAAATGATTGGCTAGCTTGTGGGAATAGATAACCTGGTGACAACAGGGTCCTAGTAACCCAAGGAGTTCAAGTTGGTGTGTTTTATTTTTGAAAATAGTTTTAAAATTAAAATCTTTGATGATAAATCATTTTTGGGGTGTTTTAATAACCCTCGAGTACTAACTTGTGTTGCGATACAGGGATCATCAACCAGCTAGAGTAATATAAGGATGATCAAGAGCTTGAAGAATTTTCCTCCAAGAACTTTATCACATTCTAGCAATAGCTGGGATATTTTCCTTTCAGGAAGAGCATATCCTGGCACCAGTCAACAATTTAGTTGTCTCTCCACAGGAAGATTTAGAAGTCAATATTTAGAAGTCACGTCGGATTCCTCTTGTCAATTTGTTGAGGAGACTAAAGAATCATGGATATAATTCAATGGAGAGAAACCAGTGGAACTTGAGATTGAGGATTCCTTAGCATGCCTCTAGGTAGATCCTGTATGTACTCCGAAGACCAATCATCTTGAAGAGGATAATCTGTATAGCATGGTGGAGGAGGACATTCAGTGTGGCCAAAACAAAGAAGAGAAAAAAGAATATAGTGATCCTATCGAAATATGATTTCAATTACTTATTAGGTCACAACACTCTTTTATTTTTCTTTATTGCTTGATCTCAACATCAAATCAGTTGGTCCTTCATACTCCAGTATGCATTAAAATTTATCTTTTAAACTCGAGTATGGATATATTTCTAACCCTGTTACACACATGGCTTCACTGGAAGTATTCCTATACTTGAAGGACATTTTCTTTTGTTCAAATAGAGTAGGATAGATAAATAAATAAATAAATGTTTCACATAAGTACAATGCAACATATCTTTCATACCTTTCATAAATAAGAATGTCAAAAGTTAATAAAGCAATTGGTTTAATATATTTTGTTCCTATAGTAGATTTCTTTCTAAAATTTATGATAATTTTGTTTGGAATTTTATGAGAAAGTAGTCTCTTCATCCTCTAAATCCACACAAAATATTGGAAGGATTTCAAAAGTGGAGAAGGCATCATTGTCAACGAAAGATAACACTTAAGGGAATGATCCATGACCTACTTCAAATTTCTTTTTTTTCCTTAAGTTGTTAAAAAATATGCTTTTGTGCTTTATCATTACCTATTTATTTTAAGACCACTATTTCACAAGGATGATCAATTAAGTGATATTTTTAATAGTAGTTGAAATTGAATGTTAATTCCAAACTATTTATTCATAGCTAATAATTCAAATTTTGACATTTTCCCTAAATTTTATGTTTGTAAGCATGAATCAAAATCTAGTTTTAATTAGTTCTATTGGTTTGTTTTTAACAGATGTTGGCAACCGATAGAAACCTTTTTTTTAGCATCTCACATTGCTTGCATGAGGCCATGCAAAACCTCAATCATGGGGGATTAGTTGCTAAGACATTAGTAGTTAGGTTTATTTTCTAATAAAATGGAAGTGGCAACAACATCAGTATTTTTCTAGCATGATACTTCAACAGAAAAAAATTCATATGTTTCTTCCTATAGCAACAGTGATTTCTAGCATCTTCTACAGCTTGATACTTAGAAAATGCCAGCCACAAAGTGCAACCTACAAAGTTTCATTCTACAAAGCAATAGCACCAGGTACTGTGTCAAATCCTCCTTGAGTACTAGAATATAATGTTTTTCTCTGTGCTCATCCAGTACTGGCCACACCTCTACGTTCATATGGTACTGGAAAACAATTTTGCATTCATCTGGTACTGTGGGAGGAAGTTTGTGCTCATCTAGTATTGGACCACACCTCTGCTTTCATTCGGTACTGATGGTCGCCTATGTGCCCATCCGGTACCAAAGAATAACCCTGCGTCCATTTGGTACTCAGGTGATCCAGTACTAGTAATGAGGTGTTGGTAGTCCTTATCCTATATTCAAAGTTTTTTTTTTTTGCTCGATTTAAATGTTTCAAGTAATAGGACGTATAAAATCAACATTTTTTCATTTTATTAAGGAATTAAACTAATTATGTATTAAACATGTGGTTACTCTCATACATCCTCATGTCCTCAATTATTTCACGCTCCCTACCATGAACTTCTGTAAGCCCTCGTATACATCTCGTATAGAAATCATTCATCATGTCACTCTGTTTCTTCCTCCTGTTACTTATTTTCATTTTTCTGTTCTAGTATTGTTTTGTTCCGGTATTGCAGAATCATGTTCCGATACTGTTTTGTTATGGTAATGCAGAATTTTGTTCTGGTACTACAAAATTTTGTTCTGGTACTTCTCTATTCTGGTACTACAGAATTATGTTTTGGTACCGTCCTGCTCCATTACTTATCTAGTACTAATGCAAAGGTGATATGATCTTCGTCATGTGCTTAACATTGTTTTCACTTCAGGTAATTGGAGGTATGGGATAATCTTTCATGTTCTTTCTATCAAGGATCATTTAAGTCTTGTGTTGAATTGTTCTTTACTCTCATGTAAATCTTCCTCCTGCATTTCTACACTCACCCCTAAATGAATCATCCTTGCTATCATTTAAGCAGATATTTTCACATTTAACTCTATATGATAATGGGTGCACCTATCTTATTACCACATCATTTTGAAAAAGTGATTACTAATTGAAATATCCTGTAATGAACCTCATTTTGTCACCAAAAAAAAATAAAATTGTTTATAAGTTTCTTGGGAAAATAAAGAGAAACTCCTAGTTACGTGACTTTGTTGTCGACTTGATTAAGAAAATTTTGTAATAAAACCTTGCTAATTGTATAAAACAAAACCTTCTTATAAACCCCTAGACTTCTTCTTGCAACCAAATATCCTATCTATATCATGAGAAGAAAGGTTATAAGGGAAATCCTCAAGGTCTTTAGCATGTCCCATTCTACCTTTAATATTTACCCAAATGCACATA
The DNA here is from genome assembly GCA_009831015.1 of Picea engelmannii. NCBI lineage: Eukaryota > Viridiplantae > Streptophyta > Pinopsida > Pinales > Pinaceae > Picea > Picea engelmannii. The sequence goes on along the minus strand of ML786242.1, from coordinate 74,542 downwards.
GGTCACTCATGTTACAACTCATTTTTATTTAACACATAGCTCCACACCTGCGTGCAGTTTCACTTAAAGGTGTTATCTTAGGAACTTTAACTTGTTCTCATCCATAATGGACATGGAGTCGGTTTTCGTTTCCTTTACACAAGGCAGTTAATTTAACTACCAAGTCTCGGTTATGTTTTGGTTCTTGAAAACAGGGTTGAAAAGGTAATGAAAGTAATAAACCCAAATGCCAATGAAATCTTGACAACTAGGATCTGACTGTTATCCTGGACTAACACAGAGGGGGGAAAAATGTTAACCTGAGTTGTGACGGTGTCCAATCAAGATATTATTAAGTGGAAGAGGGGGGTTTTATGTCATAGTAGTTAAAGCTATGTACTACATTAATGGTCATCCTGCGAAATTCCTTTATGTTTACTAGGCTCCATACCTGAAGCGTCACACTCACCCTGCCATTGTCACATGGCTATCTATCCTCCTCACTCCCTTCATTTACTACGATACGTCAATGCGTCGATTAGGGTTGGAGTAAGTTCATATTTTCTCATTCCTAAGTTTTTTCGAAGAGGTCCTGCATACCACAATTTTTATGTTTTTTTCGAAGCGAAGACTGGGAGGGATGGTGGTCGTTTCCATAGTGTAGTTCATGGCGCGGTCCGAAAACACTGGTGAGTTATTCCTTAACATAATCCTGAGATAGATAACAGTATGGAGGTGAAATTTCAGAAAGACTTTTTAAGCATGTTATTGTTCTAATAGTTACCATCGTGTCTTTTATTCCTGTTGTGTTCTTCCTTTGATTAAACGTTTGAGAGTTCTCTATCGTAGTTATCGGGTCTTTCAGAGTTAGGGTCACTGGATAGCATACGCTACCCCTCAAGTAAGACTTCGTTTAACAGAGGGAGGATATAGTTCTTACCATGCATCTCACTGAGAAATACCTAAGACTTGGTATATATGTCGCTTCATTCTCCGTTACTACTATTTTCATATTCCTTAAAGAATCTCACCGAAATATGTTGGCCCTATGAATAGTTCATCGATGGGGAATCTTTCTGTTGGTAAGGTAGTATGTTATATTGCCTCTATTTATATACTCTGTAAATCTATCAGATTCTCGGCTGGCCTTTACTATTGTTATTTGATTTACCTGCTTCTGTCTCCGTGATACCTCGGTCAATTTATAGGGAATCCTACGACATGATATTTCATGTCTTGGAATCAACCCTTGTCACCTTGGCGGGTGGCGATTTATTTCCATCAATCTGAATATCATAGCGTGATGACATTGATCTTACTGTTGAATTTTACTTACTTGTTATAGTTTGGTTCAGGATTGATTTCAACTAAGTTTTAATCATTTTATATTTTGTATGCAAAAAGTTTGTGTTACTAGTTCGACATTCCTCTTGTGGTAACTTTGTACAGTTTACAAGCTAAGAGTTTTCACTATTGATTAAATCTTAAGAGAGGGGTTTGGAAAAAATTCTTACCATCACTAATGATGGGCCTTGTTCTTGCGAGGACCCATCAGAGATTCGACCTTTAAACAGACAGCAGTGATGGGGAAAGGATTTGAACCATGCATCCTAAGATAAGTATTTTTCTGGGAAGACAATTATTGGTTTAACTTTCATCGTCTCATTACAATTACCTTTCTTTTGTTACCTCAGTTTCTAACAGAGACTAATATTTACAGGTTTCATTTTCTTGCAGGGACTCCGTCTGTAAAATCCTCGGATACCCGCCACCGTCTCCTATGAAAAAGGTATTCAGGTTCTGAACCCTCACCCCTCAGGCCAATTCTACAGATTCTAGCATCATCCAAGACAGTCATAATTCGACTAGCTCTGGTATGCATAGTTCTTGTCCATTGTAGAATTTGTTGGAGTAAACCCTTGGGGTCGTTTTTTTTTTTACATTTTATTAATTGTACAATGCCATTTCTTGCTTAGTGTTGAGTCTGTATTGAATTCATATCTAGAAAACTATGTAATAGACTCTTTTCCTTTAATTAAAGAAAGACAATTCTCGTCGAATCTTACTCGGAATGATGATCCATGTCAATGTGATTGTATTTCGATTTTATTATACTATACTTGTTATTTAGGTAACTCGTCTCTGCTCGTGCCATTGGCCTATTCTGTTTTAATAAAGGGGTTAATGAAATCCATTAGTCTACAATTTCGATACATGTGAAGTGTATTGGTTGTTGTGTTAGTTAGAGTATTCCAACTCCCATGCATTTTCTTTATAACTATGGTTGCATGTCTGTCGAGAATTCATCATACTCATAGCACAGGAACGAATCCCTATCAATATGTTCATATGTAAACATATTTGCTTATGTAGACATTAAGTTCTAGATTTCATTATCATGCCTGCTAATAGTAATTTAGATAGATACTAGTCTATATGTGATATAGATATGTCGTGGAAATATATCGGTTTGTAAAGGATTAAAACCATGCCAAGTCTTAGATAACATTCCGATTAAATTTCTGATTCTGAGTTTGGTGATTGCAGAAATATACTTACTTTATATATATACATAAAAACTGGTTTTCAACCTGTTCATACCTAGATGGTTTATACCAGAAATTTTGATGCACAGGAAATAATTATGTTCTAACAGAAATCCAATTATAGGAAAAAGGGTTACTTCTATACTTTACACACATCCATACATTTGATTGTCTAAAACGAAAAATCCAATAGCTTCTAACTTTCATACCGACATTAATCTAGTCGTAAAGGGCTACTCAACAAACTGATTTTCAGAAAAAGATTTACCCAACTATTCTGTAGGAGAACTGGACTTCACATATTCATATAATCAAACAATTTCACCTAGATTATTGTATCCATACAGACTTTAAGGATTACGCTACATCTGTAACTAATTCACTCTATAGTGATAGAATTAATTCAATTTAGATACATCGGTTTCAATACATCAGATATGCGATCATTTAAATAGATGCATTACAACAATTGGATATAATCATTCAAATACAGAGGAGAGTTTACATATCTGAAACAATTCATGGGAAGAAAACGGGAACAACCATGTTCCTCCCAACCATAGAACCGGACAACCAAATTACTTACCTGGTGCACCCCCTAGCTTGACCATGAGTCCATGAGGGCTAACTCGGAAACTCCTCCTCGGCAATGTCCTTCAATTTTCAGTAGACTCCTCTTGCCTCACGCCCAATTAGCAGTGTTCATAACAACAAGAAAAACAATAGTCTCTTTTCCCCAACATACTTGGCAGCGTTATGCCTCCTCGCATATGCTATTTAACAAAACAATCCCTTTTTGCCTAGGTCTTTCTTTCCCCCTTGGGAATTTTCACATCTTTATAAATCCCTTATTTTCAGGGGCTGCCAATGGCCAAATATTTGATTTTCCACTTGAAACAATCAGACCAGAGGTAGTTCCAGCATCTTCCCCACTCATGGAGTCATGGTCAGCTAATTTTAACATGGCTTTTCCATTTGTCCTCCTGCAAACAATATAAAATATGTTGTTTTCATACAAATGTCAGAGTCAAATAGTTAGTTGGGTCAAATCAGATTTCTTTCCAACAGTCATAATAATTAATTACAATTATCAAATTCGAAATTTGGAACTGCCATAAATGGAAAAAGTTTCCAAATTTGAATTTACTAAAAACAGAATAGTTTTCCAACACATTTTAAATTTCAAAAATACTTTATTTTTGGGGATGTCACATCCTTTACTTATTCAATAAAACATTGTCTTGAGTGTTCATTCCTTTCTTGGAACAACATTGGATGAGATTTACGCAAATCTCCCTCCAACTCCCAACTGGCCTCCTCGGGACTAAAGTGCTTCCATTGCACCTTTACCTGAGCGACGAATCTGTTCCGAAGAGCTATTTCTCTCCTATCCAAAATATGCAGGGGTTCCACCTGGAACTCACCTTTGGGTTCCACCTGCAACAAGTTCCAATCAATCATATGAGTAGGTTCATGAACATATTTTTTTAACAAAGAAATATGAAATACATTATGAATTCTTAGATTAGCTGGAAGGGCAAGTTGGTATGCTACGGGTCCAATTCAAGCTAGTATCTCGAAGGGCCCACAAAACCTGGGTACGATCTTGGCATAGTTCCCTAACTTCAACGAACTTTTTCGTGCTTTGACCTTCAAATAACATGGTCTCCCACTTGGAATTCCAAGTGTCTTCTTTTTTGATCTGCATAGCTCTTCTATCTTTCCTATGCTTCTTTCAAGTTCTGTTGTATCTTCCTTACCATGTTCTCCATTTCTTGGAGCATCTCTAGTCCAACCATGAGTCTGTCAGTCGGGTTATCCCAGCTAATTGGAGTCATACACTTCCGATCGTACAATACCTCGAAAGGGATTAACTTAGTTGAATTTTGGTACCCATTGTTATATGCAAATTCTACCAAGTGTAGGTAGCCTTCCCACTTGTTTGGTTTTGTTCTTACGTACATGCGGAACATATCCTCTATGATTTGGTTTTCCCTTTTTATCTTTCCATCTATTTGTGGATGATAACTCATACTGAAATTCAAATTAGTATTTAGCCCTACAAACAATTCCTTCCAAAAAGTGGATGTGAATTTTACGTCTCTATCCGAAATCACCATTTTAGGAATAACATGCAGTCTAAAAATTTCTTTCATGAATATTTCAGCAATGTTTATAGCTTTAAAAGTAGACTTTACAGGAACAAAGTGGGACGATTTACTGAGTTTATCGATTACAACCATGATAGAATCATTATGTTTCTGAGTTTTAGGCAAACCTATATAAAGTCTAGTGATATGGTCTCCCATTTCCATTCTGGTACTGGTAATGGTTGTAATAGGTCGGTTGGATGCTGGTGCTTGGCCTTAACCTACTGGCAATCTTGACATCTAGACAAGTACTCTACTATTTCTCCCTTCATATTAGGCCAGTAAAATAGTTTTCTAAGTGTTGTTATTTTTTTTTGGTAACCTGGATGGCCAGAATACGTTTTCTTATGCACTTCGTCCAAAGCTGTTAATTTTAACTCTGATGAATCTGGTATGTAAAGTCTGTTTTTTAATTGTAATAGTCCTCTCTTATCGATGCTTAGATCTGGTTTATCTAAGTTTGTGGTACTATTTGGTAATTATGTCATTATCTTAGTGTAATTTTCTTCATTAATACATGTCGTCCTTATTCTTTGTTCCATATCACTTTCTTCCCTACTGATATTTATTTCAAATAACCCATGGACTCTTCTGCTTAAAGAGTCTACTACTTTATTTTCCTTACCCTTGATATGCCTGACCTCGAAGTCGAATTCTCTCAATAAGGCTAGCCATCTTGCTTGTCTTGCATTAAAATCTGGTTGGCTAAATAGATATTTCGGCCCGCTATTATCCGTCAATAATAGAAATTTTATGTCCATTATGTATTGTCGCTGCATTTTTAAGGCATGTTTTACTACTGCCAATTCTAAGTCATGAGTGACATAATTTCGCTCGTGTTCTTTTAATTTTCGTGACTCATAACAAACAGCGTGTCCTTCCTGAGTTAGGACACCACCTAGTCCTTCTTTACTTGCATCAACACATACAGTGAAGTCTTTATCTGGGTCTGCTACCTTCAATATGGGTGTAGTTGTCAATAATTCCTTCAGCTTGTTAAAATTGTCTTGACACTTCTCTGACCAGTTAAACTTGGTCCCTTTCTTTTGTAATGACATGATAGGATAGGCTATCTTGGAAAACCCTTCTATAAATCTGTGGTAATATCCAGTGATTCCATGAATGACCAGATATCTACTACATCCTTAGGTACCAACCATTCCATAATGTCTTTTATCTTCTCCGGGTCTACGACAATGCCTTATGCTGAAATTACATGTCCTAGATATTGTATTTCTTTTTGATAAAAGTCACACTTGTCAAATTTGGCGTACAGTTTGTGTTTCCTCAATGTTTGTAGAACTATACTTAAGTGTTCATCATGTTCTTCCTCCATTTTTGAATAGACCATAATGTCGTCGATAAATACTACCACGAACTTGTCTAAGTACTGACTGAAAATACTATTCATCAGGCACATAAATGTGGTTGGTGCGTTAGTGACTCCGAAAGGTATGACTACAAATTTGTAGTGTCCATATCTTGTCCGAAAAGCTATTTTTCTTATGTCCTCATCTTTTATCCTAACTTGATGATAACTGGATTGTAAATCCAACTTTGAAAAGGTCTTGGCCCCACCTACTTGATCGAACAAATCATTTATCCTTGGTAAGGGGTATTTGTTCTTAATGGTCATTTTGTTCAGTTGTCTATAATCGATACATAGTCTTAGACTACCGTATTTCTTTTTCACAAAGAGGACTGGTGCCCCCCATGGTGAAACACTTGTTCTGATATACTCTTTGTCCAACAATTCATGTAATTGTATTTTTAATTATGTCAGTTCTGGTAGACTCATTAAGTAAGGTGCTTTTGAGATAGGGGTTGAACCAGGTAGTAGGTCTATGGAGAAGTCTATTTCCCTTCTAGGAGGTAATTTTGGTATCTCATCCACAAACATGTCTCTGAATTCACGTAGGATAGAAAAGTCTTCTAACTTTGGCTTATCCTCTTTTTCTAACAGATTCGTTACTTGGATGGCATAAACTTGACATCCCTTTCTCATATATTTCTTGAGTTGCATTGATGAGAATTGTCTGACTGTTACAGGTTTTGGTATACCTTGGGTTGTTCTAGCAGTGAAAAAATCATCTTTATAGCTAAGTATCTTTGTATAACAATCTAGTACTGTTTTGTGTTGTTCCAACCAATCCATCCCGATATCATATCATAAGGTCCTAGTGGTCGGATTTTTAGATTTGTTCGTATACTTTGACCATCTAAGATGAACTCAAAATCAGAAACAAAGTTAACTACTTTCCTTTTAGTACATGTTGCTAGTTGTACAAGCCATGATTTTGCGTGCTTCAATTTCTTAAGTTTATTTGACTCTACCACATAAGGAGTAATATAACTTAACGTAGCTCCAAGGTGAATTAAAAAATAAATTCGAGTGTTATTGATTTTACCTTCGATTTCTACCACCGAGGACTGGTAGTATGCTTGTCGACCATCTATGGTTGCATTTATCCAATGAAGGCTTCTGCCCACGTCTCCCACCATCGAGGATTCCTGCAAATTATGAACAACAACTATGTTTGCTAAAATTAAACATGGAAAGTTCCTCTTTAGATGAGGCTCTCCACATTCCCAATACTTTAATGGCTCGTAGGAGTTGTCCCCAAACTTCTTCATTCCTAGGTTTACTAGTTTATCATTGCCTTGCGTATTCGGATGATTGGAGTGAAAATCCTTTATTAGAAAACTTTTTGATGCATTCCGATAAGGAGCTGGCTGGTATCCCTTCTTCCACTGGTTCATTTGATCTTGTTTCTTATCCTTCCAGACTTTAGAAAACTCTATTCGTTGCTTATACTGGTCATAGCACATTTGTGATTTCCTGAATACTTCACTCAAGTATTTGGGGTTGTCAAACTCAATTCTGTCCCTGTAGGACTGTGGTAAACAACTTAAGAATCATTAGATTTTTACCTTATCCTCCCGAATATACGATACAAACCATAGTAGTTCCAGAAATTTATTTATAAGGTCCTCCATTGTCATTTGTCCAAGTTGTAACTCGTAAAATTATTTCGTCTTCCTTTCATAATAGCATTTAGAAAGGTATTGTTTCTTGAAATACTTCTTAAATTCAAACCATTCCAATTGTTTCTCCTTTAGGCCCTTGGCCAATTTCAGGTCTTGCCACCAAATGCTGGCCTTCCCTTTTAGATTGTAGATGGCCATTCTAACCTTCATATTGCTGGAATAGTTGTAGATATGGAAGTATTTTTTGATGTCCAACAACCATGCCTCAGCTTCTTCTCCTGTCCTAGATTCTCCATCAAAGGTAGCTGGGTTAATCTTTTTAAATTCTCCTTCAAGGTGGTCTACTTGTTTTCTTTTTCTATGTGTTTTAGTTCTATCTTCAGCTGAAGGTGTTCCTTCAGACAAAGTGTCTCCTTTTTTTGTTTCCGGTCTCGAGTTCTTGGAAGCTCTCTTGTTGACTTCTTCATCATTATTATCATCCTTTGGGATTTTCTTGGTCACTATACTACACAGCATGACTTCATTTATTTCTTGGTGTTCCTGCTGAGCTTTCTTCAGTTTTTCATTGCCGGATTTGAAAACCTCCAGTTCAATAATAAGATTCCTCATTGTTTCCAACAACTCTATGGGTGAGCTTCTATCATTGTCCTGTCTTGGATCTCCAAGAGGTCTTTGCTGCAGATTTCCTTCCATCCTGATTTCTGCATCGTCCTGAGCTGCCATAATTCACTCAAAACATAAATGTTTTATGTTTGTAACAAAAATGTTTATTAGTTTTGCATAGATCGAAATATGTGTTATGCAACTAATGTGGCCTTGTTCAGGTCCAGTGTTGTACCCTTTTTCTCTGATACCATCTCTAATGAACCTCATTTTGTCACAAAAAAAAAAAATTGTTTATAAGTTTCTTGGGAGAAGAAGGAGAAACTCCTAGTTACGTGACTCTGTTGTAGACTTGATTAAGAAAATTTTGTAATAAAACCTTGCTAATTGTATAAAAAAAAACTTTTTATAAACCCCTAGACTTCTTCTTGCCACTAGATATCCTATCTATATCATGAGAAGAAAGGTTATAGGGGAAATCCTCAAGGTCTTTAGCATGTCCCGTTCTATCTTTAATCTTTACCCAAATGCACATAGGTCACGCATGCAAGGGTAGTTTTATAATACATGTTACAACTCATTTTAATTTAACAAATAGCTCCACGCTCACGCACAGTTTCACCTAAAGGTGTTATCATAGGAACTTTAACTAGTTCTCATCGATAATGGACATGGAGTCGGTTTTCTTTTCCTTTACACCAAGAAGTTAACCTAACTACCAAGTCTCAGTTATGTTTTGGTTCTTGAAAACGGGGTTGAAAAGGTAATGAAAGTACTAGACCCAAATGCTAATGAAATCTTGACAACTAGGATCTGACTGTTATCCTGGACTAACATTGAGGGGGCGAAAATGTTAACCTGAGTCATGATGGTGTCCAATCGAGATATTATTAAGTGGAAGAGGGGGTTTTTCTATCGTAGTAGTTAAAGCTCTGTACTACATTAATGGTAATCCTACAAAATTCCTTTATGTTTACTGGGATCCATACCCGAAGCGTCACTCATCCTGCCATTGTCACATGGCTAGCCTTCCTCCTCACTCCCTGCATTTACTAAGAAATGTCAATGTGCCAATTAGGGTTGGATTAAGTTCACAATTTCTCATTCCTAATTTTTTTTGAAGAGGTCCTGCAAACCACAGTTTTTTTTTTCTTTTTTGAAGCGAAGACTGGGAGGGATGGTGGTCATTTCCATAGTGTAGTTCATGGCATGGTCCGAAAACACTGGTGAGTTCTTCCTTAACATAATCCCGAGATAGATAACAGTTTGGAGGTGAAATTTCAGAAATATTTTTTAACTATGTTATTGTTCTATCAGTTACCATCGTGTCCTTTATTCCTGTTGTGTTCTTCCTTTGATTAAACGTTTGAGAGTTCTTTGTAGTAGTTATCGGGTCTTTCAGAGTTAGGTTCACTGGATAGCATACACTACCCCTCAAGTAAGACTTCGTTTAACAAAGGGAGGATATAGTTCTTACCATATGTCTCACTGAGAAATACCTAAGACTTGGTATATCTGTCGCTTCATTCTTCGTTACTACTATTTCCATATTCCTTAAAGGATCTCACCGAAATATGTTGGCCCTGTGAATAGTTCATCGATGGGGAATATTTCTATTGGTAGGGTAGTATGTTATATTTCGTCTATTTATATACTCTGTAAATCTATCAGATTCTTGGATGGCCTTTACTATTGTTATTTTATTTACCCACTTCTGTCTCCGTGATACCTTAGTCAATTTATAGGGAATCCTACGGCATGATATTTTGGGTCTTGGAATGAACCCTTGTCACCTTGGCGGGCTGCAATTTATTTTCGTCAATCTGAATATCATAGAACGATGACACTAATCTTACTGTTGAATTTTACTTGTTATAGTTTGGTTCAGGATTGATTTCAACTAACTTTTAATCATTTTATATTTTGTATGCAAAAAGTTTGTGTTACTTTTTAGGCATTTCTCTTGTGGTAACTTTGTACAGTTTACAAGCTAAGGGTTTTTGCTATTGATTAAATCTTAAGAGAGGGGTTTGGAAAAAATTGTTACTGTCACTAATGATGGGCCTTGTTCTTGCGAGGACCCATCAGAGATTGTACTGCATCTTCCTTCCTCAGCTCGAACCTCTAAACAAATAGCAACGATGGGGAAAGGATTCTAACCATGCATCCTAATATAAGTATTTTTCTGGGAAGGCAATTATTGGTTTAACTTTCATCGTCTTATTACAATTACTTTTCTTTTGTTACCTAAGTTTCTAACAGAGACCAATATTTATAGGCTTCATTTTCTTGTAGGGATTCCATCTATACAAGCCTCAGATACCCACCACCGTATCCTATGAAAAAGGTATTCGGGTTCTGAACCCTCACCCCTCGGGCCATTTCTATAGATTCTAGCATCATTCGAGGCAATCGTAATTCGACTAGCTCTGTTATGCATAGTTCTTGTCCATTGTAGAATTTGTTGGAGTCAACCCTTGTGATTTTTATTTATTTATTTATTTTTTAATTGTTCAATGCCATATCTTGCTTAGTGTTGAGTCTGTATTGAATTGAGATCTAGAAAACTATGTAATAAACTATTTTCCTTTAATTAAAGAAAGACAATTTTGGCCGAATATTACTCGGAATGATGATCTGTGTCAATGTGACTGTCTTTTGATTTTCTTATAATGTACTTGTTATTTAGGTAACTCAACTCTTCTCATGCCATTGGCCTATTCTGTTTTAATAAAGGGGTTAATGAAAACCATTAATCTACTATTTTGATACATGCTGAATGAAGTGTATCAGTTGTTGTGTTAGTTAGGGTATTCCAACTCCCATGCATTTTCTTTAAAACTATGGTTGCATGTCTGTCGAGAATTCATCATACTCATAGCACAGGAACAAATCCCTATCAATATGTTCATTTGTAAATATATTTTCTTATGTAGACATTAGGTTTTTTATTTCATTATCATGCCTGCTAATAGTAATTTAGATAGATATTGGTCTATATGTGATATAGATATGTCGTGGAAATATATTGATTTGTAAAGGCTTAAAACCATTCTATGTGTTAGATAGCGTTCTAATTAAATTTTTGATTCTAAGTTTGGTGATTGTAGAAATATACTTACTTTATATATATACATAAAAACTGGTTTTCAACCTGTTCATGCCTAGATGGTTTATACCAGAAATTTCGATGTACAGGAAATACTTATGTTCATACAGAAATCCAATTATAGGAAAAAGGGTTACTTCCATGCTTTAGACACATCCATACATTTGATTTTCTAAAACAAAAAATCTAATATCTTCTAACTTTTGTACCGAAATTAAACCAGTAGTAAAGAGCTACTCAGGAAACTGATTTCCAGAAAAAGATTTACCCAACTATTCTATAGGAGAACTGGACTTCACATATTCATACAATCAAACAATTTCACCCAGATTATTGTATCCATAAAGACTTTAAGGATTATGCTACATCTGTAACTAATTCACTCTACAGTGATAGAATTAATTCAATTTAGATACAACAGTTTCATTACATCATATATGCGATCATTTGAATAGATGCAATACAAAAATTAGATATAATCATTCAAATAGAGAGGAGAGTTTACATATCTGAAACAATTCATGGGAACACAATGGGAACAACCATGTTCATCCCAACCGTAGAACTGGACAGCCAAATTACTTGCTCGGTGCAGCCCCTAGCCTGACCATGAGTCCATGAGGGCTAACTCGAAAACTCCTCCTCAGCAATGTCCTTCAGTTTTTCAGTAGACTCCTCTTGCCTCACACCCAATCAACAGTGTTCATAACATCAAGAAAAACAACAGTCTCTTTACCCCAACATACTTAGCAACGTCCTGCCTCCTCACATATGGTATTTAACAAAACAATTCCTTTTTGCCTAGGTCTTTCTTTTCCCCTTGGGAATTTTCGCAGCTTTCTAAATCCCTGATTTTCAAGGGATGCCAATGGCCAAATCTCTTATTTTCCACTTGTAACAAGCAGCCCAGAGGTAGTTTCAGCGTGTTTCCCACTCATGGAGTCATGGTCAACTGATTTTAACATTGATCTTCTATTTGTCCTCCTGCAATCAATATAAAATATTATGTTTTCATACAAGTGTCATAGTCAAATAGTTAGTTGGGTCAAATCAGATTTCTATCCAACATTCATAATAATTAATTACAATTATCAAATTTGAAATTCGAAATTGCCATAAATGCCAAAAAAATTCCAAATTTGAACTTACTAAAAACAGAATAGTTTTCCAACACATTTTAAATTTCAAAAAATACTTTATTTTTGGGGATGTCACATATCCATTGAAAAGTGGTGACACCATTATGTATAATACTAACCTAGTTGATTCAACAAGTTCTTATCCAAGTTTATATTTACAAGTTTCTCTTGAGAGGTATTGATGAAAACCTCATGTGGTGGACCGCCCTTGCAAAACCTCAATGAACTTTCATGAGAACCCTAATAGGATTAACTATAGGGACATCTTAGTCATTATCCTAGATGTTTCATTATACATTGAATAGATAAGATTTAATTCTACTGTGGATGATGTCACCCTTGGGATAATTGCAAGCAATTAATTATGTGCCTAATAACTCTAAAACACTCTCTTACCACTTGCCTTCCATATATCTAAAGCTATCAATGAACAATATACATCATTCTAAATATTTTGAGTAATATAATAAAAAGGAAGTATCAAGAATTACAAGTATACCTGCCAAGGTACTGAATAGGCCTTTTGGCAGCGGGGTCATGCTTGTATGGTAATAAGGTAAACCCTTGGGGGTAATGAACAAGCCTGCTAGCAATGGGGCTATGTCGGGTAAAGGGAGTTGAAAAACATAAAGTGGCACACCTAAAACTGAACAAAAACCCTTAGTTCCCATTCTAAAGAATTATCAAATCAAGGTTACGAGATGACCTTTATATCTCTCGGATGATGTTCTTAAGAACCTTCAAGTATCCATTTTAGAGTTCTATCTTTAAAATAAATAGGTTTGCATGAAAGTGGTACCCTCAGTATATGTAAGTCACCTTACCTAAGCAAGAAGAGATTCATCTCTAAAAACTTGGGCAAGAAACGAGTTAATCATCTTGGGATGTATTATTTTATGTGTTTCTCTCGTCAAATGAGATATAAACTATGATTATATCACTTTTATTTTAAATTTAATCTAGATAGGGAGGCTATTAGTCAAATTCATTATGAAAACTCTTGGTCACTATCCTATAATCATATTAGAGTCACATCCATCCCTTTCTCCTAACTATGATCCACAATAGATTGGATAAGACGTAACGTCAAATCACTAACAGATCTAATATATTACTCATGACTCCACTCTTCCGTCATAACTATTTTTCCATGGGTAACAATTGTGAAGCATAGGCCAGGAAGTTTATATTGTATAGCAGGTTACTCAAAAGAAAACTTAAGGAGATGAAGAAAGGTGGAACTTCAGGGAATGCTTGATCAAGTGAAGAGTATCATCAATTTTAAAATTTTGAAGATCATTGTTGCATGAGGACATGCAATGACATAAGCATGAGGGAATGTTGAGTATCCATTTTGACACCTTTATTACCCTATATTACCCTCTATATGAGCCTATTTTACCTATGTTATGTGTATATAATTCACTTTTTCCTCCACAAATAAACTCAATGTCCTTGTCCATATGGATAGAGAGGTAACTTATGATTATGGCATGATTTGTTTAGTTTTCTTGAGTTAATTCGATTAAATGATTGATTATGTATGATCCTAATCACTTTGACTCTTAAGAAACTTGATCCAGTACCTCACTATTATGGTACTACAACTATAGCACGATCTGGTACTGCAACTCTGGCGCGATCCAGTACACATTCTATTCTAGTACCAAGGATCGACCTATTCCGGTACCAATTCTCCACCCATTCCGGTACCAAATATCCATCCAGTACCAGCTCTGCGTTTCATCCAATACCAACTCTATGCCTCTTCCGGTACCAGCTTCATCTAATACAAGCTCTGCGCTTCATCTGGTACCAACTCTCCACCTCTTCTGGTACCAGATCCATTCGGTACTAGATATGCACCTCTTATAGTACCATATCCATCCAGTATCATCTCTACCCTTCATCCGGTACCAGCTCTACACCTCTTCCAGTACTAGCTTCATCCGATACCAGCTCTCCACCTCTTCCGGTACCAACTTCATCTGGTACCAGATTGAGCCTATTCTGGTACTAGCTTCATCTGGTGCTACCATCACGATGGTCAAGTACCGATAGTCATGACTGTGTTCATCTGGTACTAAACCCCTTCCTATAGGATTCTGGTACTAACTATTCTAATCCGGTACCAACTGTGTTAATCTAGTACTAGACATAATTCAGAATTTTTGAATGTTTTCAGAATAACATTGGGCACATGGGTTTTGTCCAAAATGATGTTTTCATGTAGAAAGTTGTATCATAATTCACCCACATCACACGTGTCGACCTCCATTGTAGGGGGAATGATTATGCTAACTTGAGCATCGATTTTCGTGCATATGGTATCAGATCTAGAAATTTGAAGATATGGGTTTTGTATAGAATATATAAAATTGAGTAACACATGGGGAGGTTTTCAAAATTAGAATTGTTTTGGGAGATATGGGTGGATCCCTAACTCAAATCTGCCCAAATTGATAAAAAAAACACAAATTTGTGGGATTTATCCTAAAATTGTGAAAATTGGTTTCTTGGTTTGAGGATTTGGTTTCATCCATTCCTCCATGGATTTTATGTATAAATAAGATGTCATAGGTGTGATTAAGGGAGGCTTATTGCAAGATACCAGATATATGAAATATGCAGAACA
>ML786242.1:25029-54193 GCA_009831015.1 Picea engelmannii | reverse complement strand
AGAATAATAGTAAAATATCCAGCATAATCTTCACAATACATAGAAATGATATAAGAATAGCAAAAGAAATAGCACTTTGATTCAGAAAGCAATGTTCACAGGCCTCTTCGAGGGGGCAACCTCCAATCGAGCAACGCTCTGTTACAATAATCTCCAAGCTAGGGTTCGCATACCCTCGACCCTTATTTATACTAAATATGTCTATTAAAAGAAGCATCTAGAGGAAGATCCTTCTAGAAGAAAAAGCTTCTATTAGGTCTTCTTACATCCACCTTATTCTATTTTATTGAAAGGCCTTATTAATATTGACCTTTATTACATCTGAATACATTGATCTACCTATGTGCAGGTTAGGACCTTAACACTTATTATGTTGTAATATTGGTTCTTGAAGAAGAAGGAATTGTTATGTTGTAGGCTTGATTTTTGAAGATTGTTGGTTGTACACATATTTCTCAAGTAATGATATAATTTCAGTTTATGGATTATATGTGTGCATTTACATCATATCTACTATAATTTTCTCTTAATATCTTCCTTGTTGGTACGACAAGGGCCCACCGACCCAATCAAGGTAAGCTTCATTGTATTTTATTTGAAATTATAATTATAGATTTATGTGTGTATGTGTGTAGGTACATGAATCATAAGACTTCATCTCTCACCTTCATGCTCCATGTAATGAAATCTTTCAATCAAATTGATTGTCTCTTGTATTGAAGAATATTTGATTGGCATTGATAGGGTTATGATTGGTTTCTTTCTAGGAGTAAAAGATGGACATATTGTCATTGATGTCAACAGACAATGTGATGATTTGTTGTTAATGACGAATTACCACAAATGAGATTGTCATTGATGTCAACAAGCACATGAGTTAGCAGAAGATGTCGAACAATATGAAGATATCAAAATCTCAGAAGGAAAAACGTAGTACATTAGTAAATGCAGAGATGGGCTGAAGCAATTCGTGATTATTGTTGATCACGATAGGATCAACAATGTTCCTATGATAAAAGCTCAAGAGGGTTAGTGAATAAAGATCAAATATCAGAAGGAAGAAGCACATTGGAGAAGTTGTCGGGATCGATGGAAATATTGAGAAGCCGCCCATTGCACAAGAAAATGTGATAAGACTCAGAAGTTGTCCAATCAAGTAAATTGACAGTGTTGATCATCCAAATAATGGACATCGATCATATGAGTGATCGTGGGCTTGAGTATTGTGACCGTCGGATCTGCAAGACAGATTAATGACAAGGATAAATTGCGGGGAGTGAAAGAAGAATAAAATAACTTGCTAGTTCTAATCCTACAATTGGTCTAGATCATCAGATCTCATAGAATCGGAGATATACGAGTACGGTTGATCCAAGAAATGATCAAATTAAGTTATATTAAATCGTGACCGTTGGATGCACAATCGCCATATCAACGACATGGATGAATTGCAGAGATTGAATGGATAATTAAATATCGTGCCAGTTCCAATCCCACAATTAGTCATGACTGTATGATCTTATAGCTTCAAAGATTGAAAATTTTGGTTGACTCACCAAACAATGCACAAATTCAAATTACGAAATTTGGGTGTCGAGTTAATACTCGCAAGTTGTAGTTCTATAATCATTTTCGACCGCTGATCTGCTTCGAGAAATATCCACAATCGTTGGATCTCTTTCGAGTGGAAGGAAATGATAAGTTATCAAAGTTGCATCGTAGAAAGATCGACCTGTCAATCCAATATCCATATCGAATGAACAACATTCATTTCGGGTTTAAAGTAGCGAGGATTTTACGCTCCGGAAAGTCTGAGATTTGAAATCCCCGAAATGCGAATTTTTTCCAGTCGTCAAATCATTTCAAAGTGGAAGGATGAGATAATCTAGAAGAGTGGTAATGTTGAAAGATTGAGTCGTCGATCTAATTCATGATCGACGAACAACATTTAGTTCGGATCTAAATTTGCGAGGAGGTTACACTCCGTCAGTTTGAGATTTGAAATACCCAGAGCCTGGAAATCCGAAGTGAAGAAGGACCGTCAGATTTGGAGGACATAATGAGGACCATTCGATTAGGGCTATTGATAAAAAAACCATGTTAGCAAGGATGTGTGGGAGATCCACATCAACGAACCTCGTCAACAAGGACGTGTCGAAGATCCATGTCAACGAACCTCGTCAACAAGGACGCGTGGAAGACCACGTTGGAAAAAACACATGGCATAATCAGATGATGTCAACTATCAAGAGGAAATTGACTTATGCCATGTCAACAAGTGACATAAGCAAGTTACGTCATTCTAGGAGAATTTCTTCGGGATTTTTACCACAAACTCATGTCAAAAGTCGTGAAGTCCCGAAGGACGAAGGACCAAAGTCGCTCTTAGCCGTCAATATGAGATACAGTTCAGGAGTCAGGAAAACCATTAGATAATGATATGAACATGTGTCACATCGAGAGATTTATGTTGACATCAGCAAGAAACTGTGACTGACCACATCAACAAGGACACGTGGCACAGTCAGAAAATGACAAGTGTCAAGTTGATTCAGCATTTAAGGTACGTGAAAATCATGAATCAGAGTGACACATGGGAGCTACTCGACTCATGACACATCAGCAAGTGACGTAAGCAAGTTAATCCACCCTGGGAGTTTTTCTTCAGGAGTATTACCACCACACTTTCCCAAAGTCCTGAAGTCTGGAATGCCAAAGTCCTAAAGTGGACACAAGACGTCTGATCTGAAGATCACTCTAGGAGAGTCCTCAACTATTGATCTACTCAATGGAAGCATAGTGTAAGTGGATACGTTAACCGACAACAAGAATTTTCCACCATTGATGACTTACGTAGAAGGTGCTCACTCTGAAGGAAAATGGAGTAGTGTTTATACGAGACCTCTGAAGTCAATCCCGAAGCAGACATAAGTTGTTCGATATGAAAGATTACCTCAGAGTATTCTCAACCATTGATCATACTACAATGAGAGTTGAGGCTTGAGAATTCTGAAGACCAGAGCCGTGAAAGGTTATCCACTGTTGATCGAGAAAGGGACACGTGTCAACGAATTATAAGCTCTGAAATATTGACATTCGGAGGAGAGAAGGGGTTTGAGATTTGAAATCTATGGAGTCCAGAGACCCGAAAGAGGTATCGACTATCTATTTGATGTCGAGTGTACTATAAACCATTGATCAAAATACAATGGAAGGATAACATAAGCATAATAGACAAAGTTGTGGAGTAAAAGGTGGCCATACATCTCATTTCTTGATTAAGTCCTGGCTGTTGGATTAAGAAATGAAGGATGAGTGTAAGGATTAACACTAACCATTGATCTAGTTCCGAGATGTAATGTGAACAGTTAGATCCATTCGACGATATCGTATTCATGAGATTTGAAAGTTTTGTAGTCACAAAGACCCGAAGAGAAAAGACTCGAAGTCCCAGCAATCATCCATTTCAGGAGATTGAATCGTGATCGTTGAATCGATAAACACTCAAGAGCATGTATCGCCTAGCGTGAGGTCACCTCCATTGGTCATATGGTAAAGAGATATAAAGAGGATAATGTAATGCTTCACTTAAATTGTTAATCTCATGGTTCTATGCCAATGATCATATGAACATGGTTTGAAGGATGCATTGATCTTTGTTATCTTAGAGACGAAGGAAATCGATCTATCATTGTGATTGATTTGTGAAAGGAAAAGGGATGGAAGGTGTAAACGATGAATACATGGATAAATGATCTCTGGTGGTCCCAAATTTGTTAATGAACAAGTTGGTTATTTCACAAGTCGACTCAATAACTTAAACAAGTTTTGAGCATAAACAAATATAAATACAATCGTGATTGGTTCATTTGAAACGCTGTGTGTGAATGAAGCATGTCTTGTGAAGTGAAGAGGCAGATCTGGACCTGAGGTTCGTGCGAATATAAGAGACATATGTAGAAGCGAAGATAGTGTTAAGAGATCAGAGGAAAGAGAAAGCAAAGAAGATGTGAATCTCAGAGAGAAGATGAAATGAGGTGATGAGTGTTTTATACCTTTGATCTTGAGATAGATTTGATTCTATAATGGATCAATACTACTGGATTTAAATAAAATCTAGTTGGATAGACTGGGTTCTATCAACAAGCTGGATCTTGCAACAAGCTGGGTCTTTCCTGAGAGTTGGTGCTTTCTGAGAATTTGGTTCTTCTTACTTCAGTTGGTGCTGAAATTAATTAGTTGGTGCTAAGAAAATCCACTTTCACATACATTCGTATTACTATATTCATACCAATTATATAAAAGCTTATACAAACGTCTGGTGTCTCTGTGTCCATTGCAATTATGATTTGATTTTTCTTAATCTGTTCAAATATGTTTTAACTACTAACCTGTGAGAAAGAAAAAAGTTAGAATAGTCCACACACTAATTCACACCCACCTCTTAGTGTGGGTGGTGTGTTCAACAGTTGGTATCAGAGGGGAGGTTCCTTCAAAACACATTTTAAACACTAGAAGGTAGATTCTAAAGAAATGGGTGGACAAATGGATCTCTCCACAATTGAAGCTCCCTTATTTGATGGAACAAATTATTCCGCATGGAGAGAAAATATGAAATAGTATTTAAAGTCAAAAGGATCTGAAGTTTGGAATTCAGTAGTAAGAAATCCCTCAGACTCAACAACATAAAAAAATCTATCAAATATTATAGTCCAAAGAAGAGAAATGAAAAACAATGAAGTGTCGTTGAAGATTCTTCTTAATGGATTATCAGATTCAGTCAAAGAAAGCATAGGAATATGCACATCCGCCAAGAGCTTATGGTTGAAGTTAGAAAAGATGTATCAAATCAAAAGTGAATACACATAAGACATTTGTATCAAGGATGAAGATGAATACTTGGACATCAATAAAGGTAAGGACTCTCCACAATATTTTGATTGCAATAACAGTGATATTGAATCCTCTCATGCAAGTAAAGAAGAAGAATCAGATACAATAATAGAATGTTTTGTTAGCATTTATCCCATTGAATAAGTAGAAGAAGAACTATCAAAGACCAAATAAAGGGTTGATTGGAGTCTCTGTGAATACTGCTATGACCATAATGAATCATACTATAGCTATTTTCATGACTACACTGAATAATTTCTTGAAAAGAGTCAAAAGAATGTCTTCGAAATAAAGGAAATGCTCAAGGAAAGTGAAAAGATAATATATGAGCAGGACAATCAAATAGAAGAGAAATAAGAGGAGATCGAGAAGCTGAAGAAAGAAATTAGTCAAGTAAAAGAAAAGGAGAAGGAAGATGATGAGCCTAGCAATTAGAAGCATATCCTGTAAATAAAAGAAAAGCTCAAAGACAATGAAGAAATCGTGTGTGAGAAAAATATTCAATTAGAAAACAAAGAATAAGAGATCAAAATATTGAAAACAAAAGTTATTGATCTAATAAAAGAAAAGGAAGAAGTAATCGAGAGACTGGAAAATAAAATCAGTCAAGCAAAGGAAGAGGAAATTGAGAGACTGGAAAATGTAATCACTCAAGAAAAAGAAGAAAAGAAGGAAGATGATGAACCAAGTAAAAACCTTGCAGATCTAAAAGAACTAAGGGAAAGCTATGTCAATATTAAAATCCAACTTAAAGAAGCTAAAAGGAGAGAGGAGGTATTAAGGAGCCAGTTGGACAAAAGGGAAGAATCATGTCATCAACTGGAAGCAAAAGTTGTGAATCTTAGAAAGAAGATTGAGAAGTTAGACACCCAAATCAAGTTCTTGAAAATCTCCATGATCCTAGATGAGATATTGGATATTCAAAGATCACCAAATGACAAATCTGGTCTTGGATAAAACAAGGAAGACATCAGTACTCCTAATAAATTTTGTGTAGGTCCTTCATTTGTAAAAGGTGAAAACAGGTCTGACACGGTTCCTTCAGTTTTAAAGGATGAAAACAGGTCTGACAAAGTTCCTTTAGTTGTAAAGTATGAAAACAGGTCTGACACAGGTCCTTCATTTGTAAAGGATGAAGATAGGTCTGAAACAACTCCTTCATTTGTAAAAGTGGAAGTAGGTGTGACTCGGGTTCTTCACGTTCAAAGAATAAAAGAAACGCTACAAAATTTAGAAGATCAGATCAAGGAAGACATCCATAAGCTATTCATATACCTCATAGCAAGTTCATAAGAGAGACACCTTCATGTATGAATCAAAGAAGGTATAAAAAAAAATTTAACGACTATTGTTTCACTTGTAATGAATATGGTTATAAATCCTTGGATTGTAGGCATCATAGAAAAAAATTTGGTAGGTTCCACAACAATATAAGATGTTGTAACTGTAATCATGTTGGACATATTGTTGTAGATTGTTACACTATGAGATGTTATAGTTGTGATGAATATGGCCACAAAGCCCTTAACTGTTGGAACTCAAGAAAATATTCAATGAGAAATGCTTCATATAATACAACAAAAGGAGTAAATGAAACATGGAAGAAAAATGTAGTTGCAGTAATAGAAGATCGGAAAACAAAGTTCAAGAAATCATGACACTCACAGAAGTGGATAGTAAAGACTAAACAAGTGAACATGAGTGAAGTTGATTGTTGCAAAAAGAATTACAGTCATGTGACAAGAATAGTATAAATTTGTCTCAGACAAATTTAGAGCAATGTACAGTAAAGAAGCATCTTGGATAAAGGCGGTTACATATTGTTAGAGATCGATGAGAATCAATTGGTAGAACCAAGAGTTTTTTGAATAAGATGAGGTACAATTGCGCATTGTTCTAGTAAGACAACAACATCTGCAAAAGAAACATTCTGATGAAAAAAATGATGTACATGACATCCTGTAGAGATAACAAGGGGAGAATAGTCAGTAAAATATCAAGGGAAGTTTTGTTCATAAATAAGAAAGTAATTAGATTTAATCTTGAAAAGACCTGATCACTACAAAAAATTATATAAAAAATACTACACATTTGAAACACAAAAATCCCAATCAACTAAGATAAGAAGTTAGTTAACACGGGAAGAAACCTTGTTAGGAAGAATAACCTTCTCAGAAACAAAGAGGGAGAGTAGTTAGAAGAAGAGAGAGAGCATATTGACAGGGGGAGTCATTCAATTATGACAGGGAGAACATGATTTACCCAAGTTCTGATTCTGGTCAATAACATATAGAGCTTCACCACAGGACAAAAAACCCTTTACCATTGATGTCAAAGGGGGAGAGAAAACTTCATAAGAAAGCATCAAAAATTGATAAGAGGAAAGCATCATCACAAGGTGAGTTTTGTATATGAAGTTAGTGTGTTTCCATCAATGACAAAGGGGAATATTGATGGACATATTTTCATTGATTTCTACAGTCAATACGATGATCTATTGTTAATGAAGAATTACCACAGATGAGATTGTCATTGATGTCAACAAGCACATCAGTTAGCAGAAGATGTCAAATAGTATGCAGATATAAAAAGCTCAAAAGCGAAAAGGCAATATGTTAGTAAATGCAGAGATAGGCTGAAGCAATTTGTGATTATTTTTTATTATGATAGGATCAACAATGTTCCTATGATAAAATCTCAGGAGGGTTAGCGAATGAAGATCAAAGCTTAGGAGGAAGAAGCGCATTGCAGAAGTCGTCGGGATTGATGGAAATATTGAGAAGTCGACCATTGCATAGGAAAAGGTGATAAGACTCAACAGTCATCCGATCAAAGAAATTGACAGCGTTGATCGTCCAAATAACGAACATCGGTCATATGAGTGGCCATGAGCTCAAGGATCATGACCATCGGATCTGCAAGCTAGATCAACGACGGGGATAAATTGTGGGGAGTGAAAGAAGAATTAAAGAACTTGCTAGTTCTAATCCCGAAATTGGTCTAGATTGTCAGATATCATAGACTCAGAGATCTACGACTATGACTGATCCAACAAATGATCAAATTAAGTCAGATTAAATCGTGACCGTTGGATGCACAATCACCAGATCAACGACATGAATGAATTGCAGAGATCAAATGGAGAATTTGTAATGCCCCATATCTCGACCTTTAGGGAGTTAGAACATTGATTTTTTACTCATGTTAGTAATTCAATCACTAACATTTGTTTGGGCTTAGTTAGATTGGGATAGATATTTGAGATATGTACATCTTGACCTAATTATGTGTTGCATGATATTACTTTCACTGTTATATACTCATGATGATGATAGCTCTTTGGTTTGTTTAAACATGAAAGTTAAAATGTGGAATTTAGGCACGTGGATACTAGTTCAAGTTATGATGTGAATGCATAACAGATGCTATACATGATAAAAGTAAACATGCATTTCTTAAATTGAACATCAATACAGATATGGATCCTTATATGAAATTATTATGTATATGCATAGATATGAGTTATTGGTGAATTAACTTACAGGTTAATGAGCTATGTGATAGACAAATGAATGTAGTGTTGAGGTGACTTAGATATCGTAGATATCAAGAAAATACTATATTCTATATGTTGTACTTATTATTTAATTTATGATTCGAAATATTGCTATGATTTGTGGTGAGTGTGGTTTTGACAAGACACACAACTTGCCCAGAGTGGTTGTTTGATGATGTGACTCTAAGAATAGTAGTTTCACAGTATGGCTTGATGTAGGGTGTTGACCCTAGTTCTATGAGGAGGGGTGGAGGTATTTCCCATTGTTTATCCTCTGAAACATAGAGTTCTAGGAGGGTTGTGTGAAGTCACGCTCCCTTAGATGTGCGATGGCGACCGCTAGTTGCCTGCTAGGGAAGCTTGGTCAAGATGTATGACACTTCCGCTTACGGGTTCTATATGGAGTTAGGTCAATATAGTTGACGCTCCATCTTAGTCCAATAGAGGAAAAAATAGGATGAAAGATGGAAGTATGTCAGGAAGGAAGGATGCTTCAATGTTAGTTGAGAATATTGATTGGGGATTATAATGTTCCACTATTGTTTACTAACTTCACTCCTACAATGTTTAAAACCCTCTTTTGATTCTCTTTTTATATTTTAAGTGTGATAATGAGCTATTGATGAATTATTGTAATTTTGTTCGCTAAGATTATTAAATGATGAATTACTTGATCCGTTGTCTTGCATGAATTGGTGTGATCATATAGGAACTATACAGTAGAGGTAGTGGTTTTTTATCGTTAGTACATGCATGAGATATGTGTCCGCTAGCTATGCACACATATTCTACACATGTACACTAGTACAATTAATCAATATATTAGTTATTAACCTAGATTATTTAATAGTTAATTGAATGTTTATTGACTATGTAAATTATATTGCATAAAAAATATCTAGAAGCATTAAATACCTTCTTTGACTTGATTGATGGTTGGTATGAATAATTAAATGAGCATGGTGGGTTGTCAAGTTGTCAAATTGCATTAATTATCTATACTTTGCATTTTATTTATTGTTGTTTTATGCAAGTCATTCATATTTTAATTTTATTTTATACTTTTCCCAAAAATCTAGATAAGGGAGGTTGATGGTTAATAATGGGGGTGGTTGAGGAGATTTGGGGAAGGGGAAATGAAAACTTGATAAATAAGAGAGGATGTTGAGAGGTTGGAGGAGGTTGAGAGGTTGGACAATTCTTGGAAGATGTAATTCTTGTGATAGTATTCTTAGAACATTTGTGATTTGTTGTTCTTGGAGTCACGGGCACAGAGGGCCAAGAAACCGAAATGTTTCTTTGACCTAGGAAGTCGGCTAGGCTCCTAGTTGGCTGGGAGGATTTCGTTGTTTCACTCTGGGAAAGAGGGAAATGAATGCTTGGAAGTGCCTAGGACTACATTACAATCGATGAGCTTGGACAAGCTAAGGAGGAGTTATTTTTCAATGGTATTTGATTATTGATATTTTGTATATACTTTTGTTTTAAGTTATAAATCGCAGAGTTAACATATTACTTATTTCATCATGTTATTTAGATTTATCATTGAGCAAATGTAGAAGAATTGTGTAAATGAAAATCAATGAAATTACACTAAAAAAAAGTTGTTATGTGTATGTATTTAATGAATGATTAATTGCTTATGATCGTGTAGAGGGGTACTACATTTGGTATGAGAGATTAATAACTTTGCATCGAGTATACATATTGCAATTTTGATTTAACCGCAAGGCCATCTTCATGCAAGGTGGTGGTAGATAGTAATTATTTTCATCACTTGCACTTACGGTGATTACTCATTAGTAATAAACTCAAATTGCCATAACAAATCAATGCATAACTAAGCACAATTTGGGTAATTATCATATCAACCATTAATAATACACCCAAATATCATCATGAATTTCCACTATCGTTCTAAACTCAAGTTCCTTGTTCACAACATAGGCTCTTATGGTATCACTTAGGATTTCATTATAGTATTATTCCATAACATCTTTTCTAGAGTTCATTAACATTCCTTATACTGTATTGTATCATTTAGCATTCCTTATGCACATTTTCATCCACTATTACATTTTCTGTTACTTTTTATTTTTTTTAATTTATTTAAGCACATCATTATTTCTTAACTTAACGAATACTGTATTTTATTTGTAAACTTATCATCTTCATATATCATTATCTCATAAACCTTTTATTGCTTACTCCAACTACTATTCCTTACTTTTATAGAATATATTTAATTTACTACTTACTAAACACACTTCACTATGCTTAATCAATTATTACTATTTTGTTATTCCATATACTACATCATACTTCTAGTTCATGCATTTCCAATCCACCTTCTAACTCCATATTTAACTTACCTCCTATTACATTTCTTCCACCATTCTATCCTACTTTAAACGTCGTTACATAGCCCAATCATTTGTGTTAATTTCTTTGTACTTTAATCAACCACCCTTAACTAATATCCTTATTCATTACAAACACAAACAATAATTATATTCATATTTATATTATATTAATTTATTATCCATCTTAATCTTTAATATTACTTATAACATATCCTTGCATTTGTTCATATACCATATCTATTTAATAAATTATAAATATATGGTAATTTTAATAAATTTATTAACATAAATCCATGTATTTCATCTAAAGAAATCAACAACATTGACTATATTTAGCTAGCCTCTTTGGATTAGTAAAACTATCTTACTTATTTAATATGAAAAGATATTTAAATTTTGCAACAATTTAATCATGACTAAAATCTCTTCAATCTCTTCAAGTAACATAATAATTATTTTTACTCACTATTTGTAAGAATAAGAAGTAATGATTTGTATTTGATTTATAATGATTTATAACATTAAACTTTTCATTCATATGATATAATAACTTATTTTAATATGATAAAAGAGATTAATAACTTTGCATTGATATAATTTTAATAACTTATTTTAATATAAAATTAATTTTGAACGAAATCTGTCGAGGAATCGATGCAAAAACTGGGCTTGATTTTATGATTTAAAAAAAAAAAAGTTTTGATTCAGTGAAAAAAATGTGGCAGTGTTATCGTGCAATGTCAGTTATCAGCATAATCCAGCATAACGGTTCAACATTTTCGTTCGTTCAGATTAAATCTATTCTTCATCAGAATCGCAAAGAGGAAACAAGTTTATTAAAATTGTATATATTAAATATATAGATTCTAAGGAGTTTTTAAAGCTGTTCGAATGAGTATGAGTTTAAAATCTACAATTTCAATCTATTCCATAGTTAATTTCAACAAAAATTAGGTCGCAAAACTTCCATTAAGAGAAATCAAATCCGAAAAAATGTCAAATCTTTAGCTCGTTATCTTACTCCATTATATCTATATGAACAAGTTCAATGGATGTAATATATTGACCCGTTCAATGGATTATATTAAAGGATATGGGATTAGGTTTACTCAAGTCCGACATACTGATCAAATTCGAGCTTCAGTAGGGCATAGTCTCAGTGTTTTAATTGATAAGCATGATAGTTTGTTAATTGGATGTAGTTTGGATGGTCGTGAAGAATAATTGTTGTAATAATGAATTCAACTGAGATTCAATTTTAATAATGAATATGTTATAATGAAGTGAGCCTATATATTTTATAATTAACAAATTTATTTTATGAATTATTGTGGACTTATCTTTCAACCTGAATCAACAATCAACTATTTTCTGGTTGTTGTTGTTAGTGGAGTAGCTGGTCAAAGCATATTCGACCATAAACTAATGAAATCAAAGTAGTTGATCAAAGCATATTCGACCATAAATTAATGAAATCAAGCGTGAGAGGAGGAGAAAATAAAAAAGGTGATCATTGAATTTCATGCCACGAGAAAGGGAAGGGGAGACAAAAGGCCCTTTGTAATTTGTATGCGAGCAGAATTTGATAGGCAAATTGTTCGTCATGGGTCAATTTTGCTGTCAAATACCATTGAAAATTGCTCATTATCCTTCTTTATAAAAATGTTAATTTGGATAATGCAATTATCAAAACTGTCAAATTGGGCAGCAGTTTCATTTTCAGAGTCCAAGTCTACGAGGTTCGTCTCTTTAAAATCAAGCATGGAATTTCAATCTCGTTATACATTTAAACCCCAACTACTAGATCTCTAAACCCTGTTATTATATGTAACATTATTTCCTGTTGTATAATGCTTCACGCCTTGATCTCTAAGCCAAATCCATTCTTCTCAAATGAACTATCTATAAACTTTGTTTCGTAGTTCCTTACCATTAACTTATCATCATTCTTCAATGTATGTATGTAACTGCATTATATATTGTTGTGCACATATATTCCTTGTAGGTTACATTTATGCGGAATACAATAGTTGTCCACATATATAACTTATAGTCCCCAGTCATACAATAATCCTGTAAGATTGTATTAAAATAATTACCAATCTGAGTTGGATTTAGTAGAATATCTATTTTGCGTTGGTGTTTCTGTTGTTGATTCATTGAAGATTCCAACTTGTACGAAGAATTTGATTCTTCCAAAAAGATTTATATTCTCAATTTTGTGCACTTCCACAAGTAAGGCGTCAATAAGATTTCTAAAATTATTTTTCTTCCTTAATTTAGAGTGGTTCCACAAAGCTAATCTTTTGGTATAAACCCCATTCCATACATTAAACACATATACATTATTAAGTTATTAATTTCTTTGCAATATGTCATTTGAAAAATAGCTATAATATAACCATATAACTCTATCGGAAGCTCTTGTAATCTGCAATGATATATTGATTGCCAGGGAATTCGACTGATTTTAAAATATGCTAACCAAATTCTTACTTTTAAATGATGGAGTAGTGGATGTACGGTGATTATCAATAGAAATTTTCGCAAAAATTTCAGACGTTTCAATTATTCAAGCCCAAAATGAACTATAAATAGAATGCATGATTTGTATCCCGGCATTCCAATTTTAAAAAGCTTACATATTTGATAAAATACAGATGGATCTACTTGTTCCATAATGAAACAAGAGTGGTTTGATTGTCAGTAATTCCATTCCCAAACTTACCCACGTTTCACATGTCTAAACAACATTCATTTTGTCCATTGGACATCAAGGAACTCTTACAAAATGTGCGAGTAGATAACTCAGATAATGTCAACTTAATGAAATTTGATATTGATAGAGGATATTATAGCTTTGCAAAATCAAAACTAACTCCGGTGAACACAAAATGCTCTTAAAATTTCTATTGGTTAGATCGCAATTGGAACTGAACGATGTCAATGTGTTCAGTGTATCCAATCATAGTCTGAAATAAGATTATAGATTTGCATTGTTCATGATACAACCATTTCACAATCCTGCCAAATTTCTTCATAGAATCCATACCATCATTTCTTTGGGGGGGATTCTCCAACAATCTGCAGGTGGGTTTGTGGATGAAATGTTTCATTCAGCGGTAGGTTTAGCATGGTAGGTGAGACGTACCCAACAATAGTCCTCCCCACTTCACAGACAACAACAAGAGCTTGAACTAGAAGCCAAAATATGCCCACGAAAAATAACTACTAACAGGTCCATATACTCCAAGTGGGTTGTATCCCAGCTATGAGATAGTAATTTTGTCTTTCCATTTTCCAATTCCTCTCCGAAAAATCTCAGGAACCCACCTAAGAAAAACGTGGTTTCAGTGGTTGATTCATCTCATTAATAAACAATGTCCTCTAAGCCCGAGCTGAAACTGGTCCTTTAGTCAACCAGAAGGGAGTAAAGGGAACACTCATGACTCATGCCAAACTAGATATGTCGGTTGAAACCACAGGGTTGGTAGGTCTAAAGGGCACACTCATGACTCATTCCAATCTAGATATGTCGGTTGAAACCACATGGTTGGTAGGTCTACAAGAGGATCTATGTTGAAAACAAGGCACCATCTAGACATTAACATCTAATAAATGATCTACTAAATGTTGTACATGGAAATCTATCTATCCAATCAACCAACTCCTTTCACATCCTAAACATTTCTTATTACACCGAAAGGCATATACCTATTGGAGATGGACACAATCAATCTTCTTTTAATCTAAAATTCTAATTTGATGGCTAACAATTAAAGATGTTGGCATATTCTTAGTCGTCCTCCCAAATCAATGAATGTGATTTACTCTTCATAATTTTATTGTATTTTTTAATGCATTAGTTAACATGTTTACTTTTTAACATTTACCTAATCATATTGAGAAATTATTGTAGCACCATATGATTGCCACGTTCAAATAATTAATCTTTGGTATTACCACATTTGGATTATTAGTTGTCCATACTTTTCATATTGGATGGCCGACCCAACTGGGCGTTTCATTTTCTAGATTAGTGATGTGTCTTATAGATTGGAGCAGCAACACCTGGGATGCAACAACACCTAGGATGGCTGTGGGCAAAAGCTAAAATTTGAAGCGCTAAAGAAAGGTGGTTCAAAGTTGTAGAAAGAACCAATGTGGTGTATGTCAATGAACCATTCTAAAGATTTACAACCACCTGGAGCGCAACAAATACGAAACAGTGGACTAACCATCTTTCCTATCTATGGGAGGGAGGGAAGTGGATGATTCTGTGGAGCGTTTCATCCCCAGGCCAGATTACAGACGCGATATCAAGCTCCGAAGAGATATCAAGCTCTTGTCTTCTCCATCTTCGTCTTTTTGGGTTTCCATAAATATCAAGCTCAAGGTTGAAGGCATAGAAAGGCATTCCTCTACTTGTGCAACCCGTGGAGACCACGATGTTACATTATGTATTATATCCTTTCGGCATTTATCAGTCATAAATTATGACTGTGCTAGTCCTACTATCTTCACTAAAATCCTATTTACAATGTTTTCACAATATACATGTTATCACTGACAAGGCCTAAACATTTCTTATCCTACTATCTTCAATGAAATCCTATTTGCAATGTTTTCACAATGTACACATTATCACTGACAAGGGTGCTCTACTCAATAGAAGATATTTTAAATGTTTCAGTGTGTAAGTAGCCCAAACGAAAACAACTTCACAAAATTTTTTCCCTTATTTTGTTTCATTATTTTTGTTAACTAAAAGTTATATGCAACACATATTTGTCTAACTTGAATTACTGTATAATCGATTCACCATCCACGATGGTGATATAAGCTCATTACAATGAAACACCAAAGAAAATAAAACAAAGTTACTCTATTTTTTCAATAAAAAATTTATGGATTATATATAAAAAAAAATAAAAAATTGCTAAAAACATTTCATGGTTATACCTATTTTCTAATTGTATTCTACTATTGATAATATATAAGACTCTTACTAATCAGTGTTCAAATCTGCACAATAGTGAAGACATCAATATTTTATATAACAAATGGTTGAACCCATTTATAAATTCAAAGTTCACAAATCTAGTAAATCACTAGATTATGTTCTCGGTTTAGGGATTAGACACTTTGGATAGGGTGAACTTGTAGCTGGTTACTATTACTTGAGTTGGTTGAGTCATTTGGTTAAATTAAAAATAAAATAAAAATAACTTAAAAGTTTTTAATTATTATTCTATTATAATATTGGTTAAAAAAAAAATTTAAAATATTTTGTTGTGTTCAATATTTTTATTTATTAATATTGAGTAAAAAAAATAACTTAAAAGATAAATGTATTAAGGAATTGGAATTCATGAAAAATACAAAGTGTTGAAAGCATCATGTATTAAAAAAACCCACTACATTTCATAGTGTTTCTCCTTAGTACATTGATTTAGACCTTCCAATTTTATAATCAATTTTGTAGGATATCCATTCTCCAATTGTATAATTACTATGTACAATAATCTAGTAATCTATTGTATTTAAATTGATTTTAGTTTTTCTTAAAAAAAAAATTAATTAATTAATTAATTAAGAAGTTTTTTTAATTATTTATTAATTTTATATTTAAAAAGAATCTTTTAAAAAAAATAAAAAAATTGTTTCTATTTAAAAAAAATAAAAAAATAATGAAGAATTTGGTATGGTGTGCCATTGAAAGTTTATCTAACTTAGGAGTATAGCATATTCACCTTGAGTTACTTATATATTTAAGGGTGAGTGGGAAAGAGTCTTAATCCTAGAGAGAGTGTAGTGCCAAAGCAACATTTGTGGTTTGTATTTAATCAATATCCAAGTTAGTATGGTAAAAAAAAATTATGTAATAATGCATGATGGGGTATATCGATTGGTTTCTATTATCCATTATGATGTTAATCCAACTCATGTTGGGATGAGTTGACTTGATCATACTAGCAAAGTGGAGTTCATATATATTTGGTGAAGGAACCGTAACATTAGTAAGGTGTGTGATAAGTACCTTAACAGATGCTAGTTCATTAAAAGAAAGGAATGAAGAGAGAGCCATACAAAGGGGTTGATGTGTTTCAATGAGAACACTTATGGAAAAGGGTAGAGAATGCTTGGGGGAAGGCTACCACTTTCACTCATAAATTTATTTGATAAATAGATATTCCAATGGAGTTTCATGGATCATTATTCACAAGTCCCTTGTAAGAGGGGTGGGTTGTATAAATGGGAGCACACTCCTTGAAATGCATTATTTGGTCTAGCAATTACTTGTTCACTAACAAGGATTTTTTTTTGTTTTCTAGGAAGAAATTATGTTGAAAATAAATAAATAAATAATTCTAGATGAGGAATGACGAACATTTGCTTCCCATTGTTAAACTTCTTCATAGTAAGGGGAGAATTTGAAAGTGCTAGGGATGGATAAGAAAATAGCTAGAGCCGAGAGTTGGTAAGTATTTTGAAGGTATAGAGGATATGATTTGTGACATGAGAAATACAATGGTGAGAAGAGAAGACTTTAAGGATACGTGACTAAATATTTATGAATGAACCCATAGTGTATTTATTCTTGATTTCAAAATGTTCACTAACTCAAGTGTCAACATGGTTCCCTTTATGTATAAGTACGTTTGTAATAGTGAATTGTGGGTAGAAAGAATGGTTTTCCTTGACTATGATGAAGACAATCCTATACTCAACATTTAACTTGGATGAGATCTATTTTTTTTTATGACTTAAGAGGAAGGTGAGGTTGAGGACAATGACCAAACAAACCATGACGTGATGACATAACATGATAGTTAACTAGCAATGTCTTATTCAATGTTCCTAAACAAAAAACAAAAAAAAATGTACCAATCTCACTAGTGATGGCATATGTATTGTCAAGTTAGAATGATAATCAAAGTCAATATATATGTATATATAATAGGTGGGGTGGTATGTATGAATTAATGAAATTTGTATCAAACTTAATATAAGATTCACTTAACGAGAGAATTGATGATGAGATAAGGTTCTATCTAGTAGTCAACTAGAAGACTACACATAAACTATGGGGGTGTCCTATATGGATCATAGGAAGAACAAATATAGGAGAGAAGTGTGTCTTTGTGTTAATTAAGTTATAAGGGGCAATAACATAAAGTCAAGACATAGTAAGGTGTCTGCTAAATAGGGATAGTCTCAGTCAATATATTCAAAGACATAACATAAATTTAATCAAGTGAAGGTCGAATGGGACTATTATAACACAAGATTAAGACTATTATGACATAAGTTTTTCTATCATGGAAGACACTTAGTAGTTGTACCATGAATTTTTTTTTTCTTCTTATTTGTGAATGATCATAACCCTAAACATGGTATAAGAAAATAATAACAACCTATTATATTATAATTTGGTTAAATATTGATAACATTTTAGATAAACTAAATAATTATTGAGATGTTTAACTTAATCTTTTAATATAAATAAAGGAACACAAAACTCTTAAGTTTATAATTCTTTATAAAATTTGTCTTTTATAGTATATGATAGTTAATGGAAATTTTATCATTAGGTTAGAACTATAGTGAATATCATACAAGACTTGGTTAGTAAAATCATGAATATTACCAAGAATAACATAGGTGTTCCCCGTATTGCTAACATAGTAGTAGCATAGCAATGACTTTATGATATTCCAATCAAAGTAATGGCCAAGTAAATATTCTTCAAGAGTTAACCCTAGGGATATGTAAACACCATGAATTATGATTACCTTTTATTTTGACCATAGCTTCAGGACGAAGTTTCTTGAAGGGTGGGTGTATGTAATACCCCATATATCATCCTTTAGGGAGTTAGAACAATGATTGTTTACTCATCTTAGTAATTCAATCCTTACCATTTGTTTGGGCTCAATTAGATTGGGATAGATATTTGAGATATGTACATATTGACCTAATTATGTGCTTCATGATATTACTTTCATTGTTATATACTCATGATGATGATAGCTCTTTGGTTTGTTTAAACATGAAAGTTAAAATGTGGAATTTAGGCATGTGGATACTAGTTCAAGTTATGATGTGAATGCATAACATATGTGGCATAATAAAAATAAACATGCATTTCTTAAATTGAACGTCAATACAAATATGGATCCTTATATGAAATTATTATGTATATGCATAGATATGAGTTATTGGTGAATTAACTTATAGGTTAATGAGCTACACGATAGCCAAATGACTATAGTGTTGATGTGACTTGGATATTGTAGATATCAAGAAGATAATATATGCTATATGTTGTATTTATTATTTAATTTATGATTTGAAATATTGTTATGATTTGTGGTGAGTGTGGTTCTGACAGGACACACAACTTGCCCAAAGTGGTTGTTTGATGACGTGACTCTAGGAATAGTAGTTGCCCAGTATGTATTGATGTAGGGTGTTGACCCTAGTTCTATGAGGGGTGGAGGTATTTCCCACATTTTATCCTCTGAAACATATAATTGTGTGAGGGTTGTGTGAAGTCACGCTCCCCTAGCTGTGTGATGGTGACTGATAGTTGCCTGCTGGGAAAGCTTGGTCAAGATTTATGACACTTCCTCTCACGGGTTCTATAATGAGTTAGGTCAATATAGTTGACGCTCCATCTTACTCCAACAGAGGAAAGGATAGAATGGAATATGGAAGTACGTCAGGAAGGAAGGATGCTTTGATGTTAGTTGAGAATATTGATTGGGGATTATAATGTGCCACTATCGTTTACTCACTTCATTCCTACCATGTTTAAAGCCCTCTTTTGATTCCCTTTTTATATTTTAAGTGTGATAATGAGTTATTGATGAATTATCGTAATTTTGTTCGTTAAGATTATTAAATGATGCATTACTTGATCTGTTGTCTTGCATGAATTGGTGTGATCATATAGGAACTATACAGTAGAGGTAGTGGTTGTTTATCATTAGTACATGCATGAGATATGTGTCTGCTAGCTACGCACACATACCCTACACATGTACACTAGTACAATTAATTAATATATTAGTTATTAAGCTAGATTATTTACTAGTTAATTGAATGCTTATTGACTATGTAAATTATATTGCATACAAAATATCTAGAAGCATTAAATACCTTATTTTACTGGATTGATGGTTGGTATGATTAATTAAATGAGCATGGTGGGTTGTCAAATTGCATTAATTAGCTAGCCTGAGAAGAAAGACTTTGCATTTTATTTATTGTTGTTTTATGCAAGTCATTCATATTTTAGTTTTATTTTATAGTTTTCCAAAAATCTAGATAAGGGAGGTTGATAGTTAATAATGGGGGTGGTTGAGGAGATTTGGGGAAGGGGAAATGAAAACTTGATAAATAGGAGAGGATGTTGATAGGTTGGAGGAGTTTGAGAGGTTGGACAATTCTTGGAAGATGTAATTCTTGTGATAGTATTCTAAGAACATTTGTGCTTTGTTGTTCTTGGAGTCATGGGCACAGAGGACCAAGAAACCGAAAGGTTTCTTGGAGCGAGGAATTCGGCTAGGCTCCTAGTTGTCTGGGAGGATTCCATTGTTTCACTCTGGGAAAGAGGGAAATGAATGCTTTGAAGAGCCTAGGGATACATTACAATCGATGAGCTTGGACAAGCTAAGGAGGAGGTATTTTTCAATGGTATTTGGTTATTGATATTTTGTATATACTTTTGTTTTAAGTTCTAAATTGTAGAGTTAACATATTACTTATTTCATCATGTTATTTAGATTTATCATTGAGAAAATGTAGAAGAATTGTGTAAATGAAAATCAATGAAATTAAACTAAAACAGAGTTGTTATGTGTATGTATTTAATTAATGATTAATTGCTTAGCATCTTGTAGAGGGGTACTACAAAATTAAATATTGCTAGTTCCAATCCTTATTCACGCCCATCCGGTCTTATAGTTTTGAAGATCGACGATTGTAGTTGACTCACCAAACAACAAACAACCTCAAATTACAAAATTTGGGTATTGAGTTAAATCACTCGCAAGTTGTAGTTCTGCAATCATCGTCGACCGTTAATCTGCTTCGAGAAATATCCACAACCGTTGGATCACTTTTGAGTGGAAGGATGGGATACATTAGAAAATCTGCATCACATAAAGCTCAACCCATCGATCCAAGATCCAGATCGAAAAAACAACATATGTTTCGGGTTTAAAGTAGTGAGGAGTTTACGTTCTGGAAAGGCTGAGATTTGAAATCCCTGAAATGAGAATTTTTGTTAGTCGTCGGATCATTTCAAGGTGGAAGGACAGAATAAGCTAGAAGAGTGGTAACGCTAACAGATCAAGCCGTCGATCTAAGTCATGATCAACGAATAACATTTAGTTCATATCTAAAGTTGTGAGGAGGTTATGCTCCGTTAGTTTTAGATTTGAAATACCCGGAGCCCGAAAATCTAAACTGAATAAGGACTGTCGAATTTGGAGGACATAATGAGGACCGTTGGATCAGGGGTGTTGATCAGTGAACCATGTCAAAAAGGATGTGTGGGAGATCCACGTCAATGAACCTCATTAGCAAGGATGTGTGGGAGATCCACGTCATCGAACCTCGTCACCAAGGACGCGTGGAAGACCATGTCGGAAAGAACACATGGCATAATCAGATGATGACAACTGTCAAGAGGAAATTGACTTATGCCATGTCAACAAGTGACTTAAGAAAGTTACATAACTCCGGGAGAATTGATTCGGGATTTTTACCATGAATGAATGTCAAAAGTCCCGAAGTCCCAAAGGACGAAGAACCAAAGTCTCGCTCATCCGTTGATCTGAGATATAGTTCAAGAGTCAGGACAACCATTAGGTTAGGATATTAACATGTGTCACATCAGGATATCTATGTTGACATCATAAAGAAACTATGAACGACCACGTTAGCAGTCTACATCACCAAGGACATGTGTGACAGTCAGAAAATGACAAGTATCAAGCTGATTTGGCATTTAAGGTACATGAAAATCACGAATCAGAGTGAGACGTGGGAGCTACTCAGCTCATGACACATCAGCAGGTGACATAAGAAAGTTACCTCACTCCGAGACTTTTTCTTCGGGAGTATTACCACCGCACTTTCCAAAAGTCTCGAAGTCCTGAATGTCGAAGTCCCCAAGTAGACATGAGACGTCTAATCTGAAGATCACTTCGGGAGAATCCTCGACCGTCGATATACTCAGTGGAAGGATAGTGTAAGTGGAAACTTTATCCAACAGCAAGCGATCTACACCATTGATGACTTACTCAGCAAGTGGTCACTCCGGAGGAAAATGGAGTAGTGTTTATCCGAGACCTCCAGAGTCTCGAACGTCGAAGTCCTGAAGCGAACATAAGTCGTCTGATCTGAAAGATCACCTCAGAGTATTCTCAATCATTGATCATACTATAGTGAGAGTTGAGGCTTGAGAATTCTGAATCCCAGAGGCATGAAAGGGTCTCGACCGTTTACCAAGAAAGGGACATGTGTCAACAGATTGTAAGCTCTGGAAGATTGGCGTTCGGAGGAAAGAAGGGGTTTGAGATTTGAAATCTTCGGAGTCCGGAGACCAGAAGGATATATCAACCATCAATATGATGTCAGGTTTACTATAAAATGTTGATCAAAATATAGTGGAAGGATAGCATAAACATGATAGACAAAGTTGTGGAGTAAAATGTGGCCATACATATCATTGCTTGATTAATTCATGGTCATTGGATTAAGAAATGAAGGATGAGTGTATAGATTAATGCTAACCATTGATCTGGTTCCGAGATGTAATGTGAACCATATGATCTGTTCGGCGATATCGTATTCAGGAGATTTGAAAGGTTTGAACTCATGAAGAGTTGAAAGGTGAAGACCTAAATTCTCGACACAGGAGATTGAATTGTGATCGTTGAATCGATAAACACTCAAGAGCGTGTCTCGCCTAGTGCAAGGTCACCGTCATTGGTCATATGGTAAAGAGATCTAAAGGGGAGAATGTAATGCATCGCTTAAATTGTTAATCCCGTGTTTCTATACCATTGATCATATGAACATGGTTTGGAGGAAGCGTCGATCTATGTTATCTCAGAGATGAAGGAAAACAATCCATGACTGTGATCAATTTGTGAAAGGAAAAGGGATGGCAGGTGTAAATGTTGAAGACACGGATAAATGATCTATGGTGGTCCCAAAGTTGTTAATGAACAAATTGGTTATTTCACAAGTTAGATCAATAACTTAAACAAGTTTTGAGCATAAACAAATATAAACACAACCATGGTTGGTTCACTTGAAATGGTATGTGTGAATGAAGTGTGGCTTGTTAAGTGAAGACATGAGTCTGGACCCGAGGTCTATGTGAATATAAGAGAGAGATGTAGAAGAGAAGATAATGTTATGAGATTAGAGGAAAGAGAAAGCGAAGAAGGAATGAATTTCAGAGAGAAGATGAAATGCAATGATGAGTGTTTTATACCCCTGATATTGAGATAGAGTTGATTCTATAATGGATCACTACTACTGGAGTTGAATAAACTCTATATGGATAGATTGGGTTGTAATGTACCTCAAATTTTCCATAAAAAAAAAAAAAATCTATGGATCATTAATCCCCAATTTCATTTTATACATTTGTTGGTAAAAGGAGGAGATCCTCATTCTTGTTATAAATCTTTGTGGTGTTACTTAAGTTCTTCCTACCACATTATGCTATAACCATACCATTCTAACTTACTTTGGGTAGAAAATTTATATGGATAAATCACCAAGGGCTCTAGTAATTCCCTTTAGCCTCCATCCTACTCACCTATATACATAGATCTATCTATATAGTGGTTAGACTTAGGACTTATATTCCTAATCTATTTTTAACATGATATTCCTAAGCTTGCACGCAAGGCTATTTAATTTGTCCTTGAAATACAATTTGTTTCCCATCTATATAGTCCCAGGATCAGGCTTAGTAACATGCGCTTGGCATTAATACAGAGTCCCGGTCATTAAACATGCTCCTTTAACTTATGAATTGTGGTCAGTGATGTTCCAGTCTACTTACCTAAAGGGGTTCAACTAACGAGGTCTCATGTTAATTCTCATTAACTCTGACTTAACTAAAGGATGTTCCAACGAAGTCTTATCTTGATCGATATGCTATCTATAATAATGTAGTTCAAGTGAATGAGATTCCAACTTGTCGAGTCATGGAGGGGTTTATCAGTTTCGTGAAATTGTTGATGTGGAAGGAATGGTCTACTATCAGAAGGCTTTAAGACTCTGTAACTACCATTTTAGTTGTAGTCCTGCGTGTACAAGTTACAATGCTTTCACCTAGCTTTACATCCAATCAATTCACACCAACTATGCCCTCATCACATGGATAGACCATCCTTCGTACCCTTATCATTTAAACTGTGTAATCAAGGCTCCTTGTAGGGTTTAATGTGTTTATTGTTTTCATTGTGGAGTCCTTCGAAAGGCTCTGCATATTATTTTCTCAGTAGAGGAGACTGTCGACATTGGAGGTCATTACCTCGTGTAAACGACAGTGTGGTATGACTTCCATGGTAAGTCTTTTTTTTAACATGTTACTATGGTTGAATAATAAGGTGGCTCTTCAGAAAATCATTACAGTGAAAGCACTATTCGTTC
The DNA here is from genome assembly GCA_009831015.1 of Picea engelmannii. Lineage (NCBI taxonomy): Eukaryota > Viridiplantae > Streptophyta > Pinopsida > Pinales > Pinaceae > Picea > Picea engelmannii. The sequence goes on along the minus strand of ML786242.1, from coordinate 29,692 downwards.
TATCACTTCTATTATACATTTTCTTTCTGCTAAAACTTCCCTTTATCGTTACTTCTCTATAATTCTTTATGGGTTTTTCCCATTCCCGGAGAAGTGGTATTATTTGGTCGTTTCTTTCTCAATCTCTTTGAAGATATCGACATTCCTCCTCTTGTTTATATAAAATGCATCCATATTGTTTTTGTCTATACTTCAATTCCTAGGGTTTCATAAYKTATTGTTATCRTTACTCCTTACARACCMTGTATTATCGTAAGTCTAGGTCTGATACTRAATCTTCGTGAGACTGTGCGAGAATTTTCTTTGGGAAAAGAATGTTCCCACTGTGTAAAGAATAATACATTATATTTTCTTTCTTTTCTTTTCAAAGGAGTGAATCCATACCTCTATATTTTCATCAAGCTTTAGCTGGTTCCTACACATATGTTGTTTTCTTTATGTCTAATAAATTTATGTCTGGTGTCATAAAAAATGTGACCTCTGCGATTTTGAAAAGTCCGTTAGAGATACCCTATAGTATATAAAGTCTTTTAAGCTTGTATAAATTATTATCATTATCATAACTTACACCATTTAGATTTAGTAGGAGGATATCTCTGTATTTATTGTTGATTTATAAGTACTCTCTGCAATTTGGTTCTGGAAGGGTTGAAACTCAATAGTTAGGTATAGTCTTTGTTCTACGTGAAAATTTTATACTATGTCTTTGCACAACATGTCGTATAAAGTTTGTATGTTTAAAAGAAAACTAGCACTGTTGATTATTTCATTTCATAAGTAATGGATTTTGAGATTTGTTACCAACACTAATGATAGGGTCAAGTTGATGTGGGGGTACCCATCAGGGAGTCACTGGACCATCCTCCCTTGGCTCAGATGCCTATCCAGCTAGAATGCGACAAGGGAAAGACATGAGTCTGCATGTCATAAGTTGAGTGCCACTCTGGAATACTCTATTACTAACATTTATCATTCTGTTGATGTTTTTTGTTTACCTTTATTTCATATAATTGCAAATATTTAAATGGTAAATCTTTACATATCTTTCTTCTACACAAATTTTAGATTCTCGTTCCTATCCTCAGTGCGAAAGGTAATCGGGTTATGTGCCCTGTAACTCTCAGACTTACCTTTCCTAGTTCTAGGAAAATGGAGGCCATGGTCCCATTCCAGTTTTTGTTAAAATGTATATTTGTGTTCCAACTCCTGTATCATTTGGTTGAAGTGTAAACCCATTTTGTGGTAATTTTTCCCATTGCTGGAATAAAACACAGTACTTACATAAGGATTGGATACTCGAAGTCTGGTCAAGATATGTAATAATTCCTTGAAAGAGTTACAGGGTTTCTTCCTTCCTACTTGTAATGATATACTGACTGTATTATTCATTTTATTCAATCTTATTGCCACACCACCCTCTTATTATAATTAATTTTTTTTGTAATGAACCTCCTCATTACGACCACAACTCTTTAACAGGTGCAATTTTTTTTTTTTTAAGTGTGTGCGCGCGTGCAGAAGGGAAACAGACACACTTGACTCTATGTCGCCACCCGACGACTAAAAAGACACAACCACGATGATCACTACAAGAAGACATAAGGCACACAACTGCAAGCATTAAACGACCATAGACATAATGAAGAATCCATGATAGTAGATTTTACTATTTCTGCACAAGAAAGAAGGGCGTTTAATCTTAGTCCTCTGCTCCAGAGAGAGAGAAGGTCAGATAGGCTCCTGGCCTACTGCTCAGGAAGAAACTAGTAATCCGACGATGAACAAGATGCAAGCAAGATGAACACCACAAGAAGACATATGGCGTACAACAGACAACTGCATGAATTAACGACGATCACTCAGAAATAAGTCAGACTAACTACCCATCCATCCTACCCTACAATGGTTAGGACGTTCAAGACACATAAGCAACACTCAAGCCCAGGTTCCCATCGATTTTAACCATTGAAGGTCTCAGGGCTGGCGACTGTTTTGAGGAACATGGAGGTGTCTACTTCCCGCCCGACACAAGCAGACCAAGCAATGATAAGAATTCAACTAAGTACAACAAAAAATAAGGAACAACCACGAACTCTATGGAAAGCGCAAGTCCGTAGGACTCCAACAACAACCATCCACAATCAACCCATGCAACTAGCTAAAACCACAGGGTCCACAATCTAAGGATTTGAAACAAGCAAAGGATGGAGGTTCCTTACACATAAATACCCATTATAAACATAATTTCTCCACAAATGTTAAATCCCCTCCAAGTGATATCCAAAATATCTAGGTGATGGCCTTTAAACCACCTACTCATAACCCTATGTGAGGGATTTTAAACCACCTACTCCTAATCCTAGAGTGAAACAATCTTTATTTCAACTTTGTATTCATGGTCAAAGATAGAAAATACTTTTTCTCTTATAATAAAAGAATATGTTTAATACCATTTATTTATAGACTTATCTAACCTATGATAAATTTGTCAAAAATATGTTTAAATACCTTTTTTTTTTTTTTTTTTACATCCCACCATTATTCCATAGATCCATGGTTGTTTTTGTTTTTCATGGCACCATTAAAAATATAACTTGATATCCATTTATAATTATAATATACATTTACTACACGATGTCCATTTATAATTATAAAATATATTTATATATTTTAACCACATTATTCCATAGATCCATGGTTGTTGTTTTTTTTCATGGCACCATTAAAAATATAACCTGATGTCCATTTATATTTATAATATACATTTACAACACGATGTCCATTTATAATTATAAAATATATTTATATATTTTAACCAATATTGAATGATGAAGTAAATTTATACCATATAAATCATGATTTATAGTAACGAATCAAAATTACAAAAACTTAATGAATTAAAAAGGGTTGTTATAGAACTAACTTCTATATGTGAAAATAAATATCCAAATTAGAATGAGTCCATAAATTAAGAAATTAAAACCTCTGGCGAGAGTTATCGCTTCCTGTGAAATAGGAATAAATAGTGTCTGAAATATTATATATATGCACTGTATTGGCCGAATATAGTGTGTATATCGTTTCGTGCGACAAAGGGGTGGAGTTGTAGAGGGCCGATCGACAAGGAGGTCCAGTAACAATCAGTAATAAGTATTGCATTGCATCGTCTTAGGGTTTGACGAGAGGCTGAGAATGGGCATGGCCAACGCACAGGTGTAAGACTCCATCGGGAGTGGCAAAAAGGAAGCTGTCAATTATTACAAGAACGCCAGGGTTGGAACCACTCGTGGCTGAGAGATGGCAGGGGCAAATTTTACAGTCAACCATTACAAACATACTCGATATCAACAGAATATTACTATCAATAAAATCATCCAAAGAAAGTTTATCTATAATTCTAATTACCTTTAAACTGATAAATATAACCACAGTACCTTAAGTAAAACTTAATGAAGAAATTACCACCGAGCAAACGCAGGTATAAATCTCAGTTTACAGTTTGGCTTTGAAGGGGTTTTTTTCAATATCTCTGGACATAAATAAGGTTGAATTTGAGGCAGTAATTACTTGCAACTATCGATAGAAAAAAAAATCAAGGAACAAAATTATTCGGTAGCTAACCATGAGGCGAAATTCAGGGAACCCAGAATTAGCTCGTGGGCACCTCGCAAACTCATGAATTTACTAAATGTATAAATTTAAGGTGGCCAGACAGAAGGTAATTCACTGTCGCAGCAGAGAATGATCCAGCGCTGACTCTACCATCCAACACAGACACGGAGACTTTTAATTCCAATGCATAAATCATGTGTTTGGCATCTGTGGGGTATCCTCTGTCAGTTTCCAGGATTTACAAAAACACAGGGATTATGTAACACCATAAACTAAGAGGTTATGTGGTCCAAGACCATGTGGGTACCCTCCCCCAAAATCGCAGAGAAAATTCAACACAGACCAGGGATAAGCAGTCGAAATTCGTGGGTGTATCATCCACCAAATCACATGGACTTACCCCCCAAAAACGCAAAGAAACAATCGACAGCACCCACACAGAGAGCAGAGGAGGCAAAATGAATTCCAACACCATGAAATTCAGTGCCACAAAATCAATTCCAGACAAGCAACACGAATCTGGTAATTACCAAACGAATTTCTAGAAACGCCCAACGAAATGCATCACCGCGAATCCCAATTCATAGTTCAAATTCCAAAAATAACAGTGGTAATAATTGTAATTCAAGACAGTACGTTTGCCAGCATTACGGGGTCGAAGTTCTAGCAAAAATTTGGCAGAAGAAAAGAAACAAATTTACACGACAAAAAGTCAATGCTGCTGCTAGCACAGAAAAAAAATATACACGACATCTACATGGTTTGACGCAAAAAGGGGCCGAACAAGATCATTGCTTTGTTGTTTTCTTTTTTATCTATTAAACATGAGAAAAAAAGAAACTTTGTTTTTAGAGGCATTTAACATCAGTAACCAATTTCATTATATGAGGTTTTTCAACAACTATTAGTTGTAATTTATTCCCCAAAACCCATAGCATATAAATCTGTACATGATTTCAACCACACTACTTATCACGAGAAAATTTTTAAATAAAAATAGCAGTTGCAGCAGCTACACTTATAATCGCCGAGTAGAAAAATATGAAAACCA